>JAJEJO010000741.1:203398-395720 GCA_020662805.1 Glaucomys volans
GTGCTGGGGATTGAACCCAGGGCCTTGTGCATGCAAGGCAAGCACTCTACCAACTGAGCTATATACCCAACTTCATTTCCTTTTTTGGTTTAAATATCTCCTTTAATCCTTCATTGTAGACCTAGTCTCTCAGATATTCTAAGATTTTTTAATGCATTTTTTTAGTTGTAGATCGACACAATACCTTTATTTATTTATATATTTTTATGTGGTGCTGAGGATCAAACCCAGTGCCTTACACATGCTAGGCAAGCACTGTACCACTAAGCTATAGCCTCAGCCCCCTGTTCTAAGATTTTTAATGTTTTGATGATTACATTTAAATATTTAAAATTGAGTCTGTGGCATAATATGAAATAGGGATTGAACTATTTTTATTAAAAAAGTTACAATTTTAAATTTTAGGACTAGAATGTTTTTATTTTATAAAAATCTAATTATATAATCCAAATCAACCATCCTGAGAAGTATCCACTAGACATTTCTGAGCAGGCTCAAAGGGTGAAACTATGGAATTTTTATCCCTGCTGCTGTATAATGGTGTACTGAACAAGACAGTGTGTCAGTTGCCAATCAATGGGACTCTGTATACCAACAAAACTCATGGAGAGGCCAATAAAATCTGAAACATTATATTCTCAGAATATAAGCAAAACCAACCTATAGGGGAAAAAGTAGTATGCCTTTTTATAAACAAAATAATCATTCCTAATTAATCTATTAGAATTCTTCACAGGAATTATATTAGTTTGTGAGAAGTGCCATAACAAAGTTCTATCTACACGATGGCTTAAACAACAGAAATTTATTTTCTCCTGATTCTGGAAGCTATAAGTCTGAGACCAAGGTGCCAACAGGGTTTTCTTTTGAGACCTCTCTCATTGGTTTGTATATAGCCATCTTCTCCCTGTCTTCAAATGATCTTCCTTGTGTGTCGTTGGGTCCTAATGTGTTCTAGTTTTGGAGGAGGTACCAGGGATTGAACTCAGGGGCACTTGACCACTGAGCCGTATCCCCAGCCCTATTCTGTATTTTATTTAGAGGCAGGGTCTTACTGAGTTGCTTAGTGCCTCGCTTTTGCTGAAGCTGGCTTTGAACTCACTATCCTCCTACCTCAGCCTCCTAAGCCACTGGGATTACAGGCATGCGCCACAATGACCAGCTCCTAATCTGTTCTTCTTCTTTTTTAAAATATTTATTTTTTTATGTGGTGCTGAGAATCAAACCCAGTGCCTCACACATGCAAGGCAAGCGCTTCACCACTGAGCCCCAGCTTCAGCCCTGCTAATCTGTTCTTGATTACCTCTTTACAGACTACCTTTAAATACCATCACTTTATGAGGTGCTGGAGGTTAGGACTTCAACAGAACGATTTTGGGGAGGACACAATTCAGCCTATAACAGGAGTTAATAATGTAGTTGTTTATTTTGTTTGGTTTTTGGTACTGGGGATTTAACCCAAGGGCAATTCACCACTGAGCTACATTCCCAGTTCTTTTTATTTTCTGAGTTGCTGAGAGTTTTGCTAATTTGCCAAGGCGGCCTCAAACTTGTGATCCTCCTGCCTCAGCCTCCCATGTAGCTGGGAGAACAGGCATGTGCCACCAAGCCCAGCTCTTTGGTTACTTCTTTTAAGTAGAATCTTAAAGCGTTTTTTGTCGTCGTTGTCGTTGTTGTTGTTGTTGGTCAAGAGCTTTTTAAAAAAAAAAAAAAAATGAGCCAGGTGTAGTGGCACATACGTATATCCCAGGTACTCAGGAGGCTGAGGCAGGAGCATTGCAAGTTAGAGGTCAACCATTTTTTTCAACTTTTTACTTAATGAAAGTTTGGTTTTCTTTCACCTTCTCCACACCACCCTGAAAAATCACTGCTGAAGCATACCACAGAAGAGTATGTTGAAAACATCCTCATTTGGAAGTCCAATGTGCTATCCAATGCACCATGGAGCCACCTAACAAACTGCCCTCATTTGGTAAGAAATAATTCAAACTACACTTAGATGGTGACAGTCTCCAAGCTATCTAATTTGACCAAGGAAAAAGATTCTAATGACACTGTCAACCATTTCCTAAGGACCTTAACATACAGTGCTGCTGTGACCAGAAAGGCCACATATGTTGGATAACCTAACATTAATGCTGGACCAGACATACAGTATCATAAAATTCTCTGCATCTACCTTTCAAAAAGCATCATTTAAATCTTTAACCCACCCCCACAATTAAGAACCAGTGATTAGGGCTGGGAATGTAGCTCAGTGGTAGAATGTTTGCTAAGTATGCACAAGCCCTTAGGTTAAAGTAAGAAACCTCCCTGGCATCTCAAAAATAATAATAATAAAGAAAGAACCAAGCCGGGCGTGATGGCGCATGCCTGTAATCCAAGCGACTTGGGAGGCTGAGTCAGGAGGATTGTGAGTTCAAAGCCAGCCTCAGCAACTTAGCGAGGCCCTAAGCAACTCAGTGAGACCCTGTCTCTAAATAAAATACAAAATAGGGCTGGGGATGTGGCTCAATGGCCAAGTGTCCCTAAGTTCAATCCCTGGTTCCAAAAAAAAAAAAAAAAAAAAAAAAGAAAGAACCAGTGATTATTTTATTCATCAGGAAACTATGATCCAGAAGGGCTGAAATGACTTGTTTAAAAACCATGAGAAAGTTACAGATAAATCCAGGCATCAGATATAAATTCCAAGCTAATGCTCTTAACTGCTATTTTAGAAACCATTAATTCACATTTTTTTAATATTTAGGGATTCTATCCAATATATAGTTCTGTTCATTACAACTGTTTAAAAATAATAAAACTATAAAAATGTCTAAAGAGAAACAAATGAGATAAAAGGATGAAGGATATATTCTCTTTTATTTATTTATATCTCAATTTTATTCCAAAAAGACTTACAAAGATGTAGATAATACAGTAATTTTTAAAAAAGATTAGAACAGAAATTGAGAATAAGGAAAATAAAAGGAAGATGGAACCAATAATGTGATTAACATACGAAGTACATAAATGCATGCTGAAGGTGGGTCACAATTTGGGCTTTAAGTAGTCTAGTATTAGCATGAGGAGAAAAATACAGTCAGTTGAATATTTAGTATTCTTAAGGTAAAAACCGAATAGCAATTCATGAAAAGCACAACTGGGTCCAGAGAAAACTTCTCATGCACCCTTAAATAGAATATCATGAACTATAATGATCAACACCTTTTTACAGAGTCAAGTTTTATAGAGGTTTATATGGACTGCCAAAGTATAACCCAGAAAAAGCAATTCTGCAAAGACTAACAAAATGCCAACTATATACAGGGAAAATATGGCTTAATACAGAGACAGAATAGTAAACACAAGTACACAGATACTCTTAGACCCTCTTAGGTCAGGAAAGAGAGATCAGATGTAACTGAAGATATAATATGGTCTACATAAAAGCAAATTTTGGTGGGGGTAGGTTCCATAGTTTGAACCCAAGGGTGCTTCACCACTGAGCCATATTCCCATCCCTGTTTTACATGTTATTTAAAGATAGGGTCTTGCTGAGTTGCTTAGGGCCTCACTAAGTTGCTGAGGCTGGCTTTGAACTTTCAATCCTCCTGCCTCAGCCTCCAGAGCCGCTGGGATTAGAGGTGTGTGCCACCACCCAGCTAAAAGCAAATTTTCACCTCAAATATCAGAACTAAAATGAAGTTTTTGAGAAGTTAGTTTAGGAAAATGAAAAAAAAAAGTCATGAAAGATAGAATTGTATATAAATTCAAGGTCCAGGTGATTTTCCTTACAAAAGGAAAAGGTTCTTGAGATACACCTCTAACCTTAAATGTTAAGGTTGATGTCATGCCTCTGAATCCCTTGATTTGTCCACCAAAAACTGCATTCTGAGCTGTCTAGGGGAAATGGTCAGCTTTGTACTTCTTTTGGAAAATATTTTGGTAGCTGTTACCCCTAGAGAAGACATTTGACCCACCCATGCTTCAGTTTCTCTCTTTTTTGTTTTTGTTTTTTGTTTTTTTTTTCCACTTTAGGCTAGTGCATTCATTTTCCTTTTTATTTATTTTATTTTTTTATATTAAGTATTGAACCCAGGGGTGCTTTACCACTAAGCTACATCCCTAGCCCTTTTTATTTCTTATTTTGAGACAGGGTCTTGCTAAATTGCTTAGGGCCTTGCTAAGTTGCTGAGGCTTACCTTGAACTTGTGATCCTCCTGCCTCAGCCTCCCAAGTTGCTGGGATTATAGGCATGCACTACCATACCTGGCTCATTTTCCAATTTTTAAAAATCAGATTTGCTGAAAACTGGCCTCTAGCTCCAGTTTTTTTGTTTTAGTTTTTTGTTTTTGTTTTTCCGGTACCATGGGTTGAACTCAGGAACATTCTACTACATCCCCATCTCTTTTTTTATTTTGAGACGGGGTCTTATTAAGTTGCCAAGTCTAGTCTCAAACTTGCAAACCTCCTGCCATAGCCTCCCCAGTAGCTGGGATTACAGACATGCACTACTGCATCCAACTCCCAGACTATTTTTTAGCTGCATATTTTAGGTGTTAAGTTGCCAGCTTTTTAGGCCTTTGGAAAACATTCATATTTGCTACTGACTAGCCTATTAAACATATAAATAGCACCTTTGGAGCCCATGAAGTGTCATTATTGTTCAAGAAAGGAAACATGGCAGAGAAACAAGGAGAGGAAAAAGTAGAGGAAGCCTTTTAATGACAGACTAAGGATAAGAGCACTGGAGAAATGAAGCAAAGGGAAAAAGTTACTACCTGATCTGAGATGTTAAATGGAGAGGTGGGTTGTATCATGGGGAACTGAATGCCCCAATTTGAACTCTGGACCAATGCCTAGAAGAACAGAATAGGAAGGGGCTACAAAGTAAAAACTGGATCACCAAAGTAGTCATACTGAGTTGGTAGTGGAGGAGATCCTCAGGTTCCCAGCTGGGCCCCAATCTACAATGGACAGGGTCAAGCAGGGATGGAGTGGACCAGGAAGGACTCCAGATCACAGTCAAAGTCCTTGAAGGGCTTGGACTCCAATGGACTGGGCTGAGTGTCTTGTGTCTCCATGACAAAGTCCACTGGCTGCTTCTGTAGGAGCTCTGGGTCAAAGGTCACACCCCGAAAGAAAGGGTGGACCTGGAACTGATGTAGATAACGTAGACGGTGGAAGGGGTTCTGGCATAGGAGCTGAAGGGAAATAGAGTATGAAGGATGAGGGACTGGGACAGGAAAGAGACTAAACAAAGAAGATGAAAAAGGAGAAAGAAGTTCATGGAGCTGTGGAGAGCAGAAAAACGAACTCCATAGAGTAAAAGATTTGTAAAAGAGGGAGAAACAGGCTAATTTGAGGCAAAGGTAGAAAAAAAGGAGCTAGATGTGTGAGTTTTCAGATGGCAAGAGTACAGCACTGGTCAACACTCTGAAAGGATCTGTCTGTTCTGGATGGTGAGGTGATTTGGAGGACCAAGAACTCAGGAATGAATTTTGAAGTACGGTAAGAGGGCAAATTAGGAGTTACCCCCCCCATCCCCAAAAAATATTACTCAGAGGAATGGAGAAATATCACCTCAATGATAGGGCAGTGAATGGTTTAGTAATCAATAAGGAAAGCAGTGATTACCCTTACCTCATGAAGCAGGAGTGAAAGCTCCTGGTTAAGAGAAGCTGGAATCTCAGAGTCACAATGGGTCACACTTGCTAACATGGCCACATGATCTTTCTCTGCAGCCACTGGGAACTGAGTTAAGAGGTGGAGGAGGTAATAAGACAAGACTTCCTTCTTCCCACCACAGGGCAAAGTTCTCTACCCAACACCACTATCAATCTCTTACCTTTCCAGTTGCCAGAGAGAAAAGCAAGACACCCAGGGACCACCAATCAGCAGCATGGTTGTAAGGCCCACCACTCAGGACCTCCGGGGCTATGGATTTGAAAGATACCTATCATTGACATCTTTTGGCTATACATCAGTTCAGTATTTACCCATCAGCTTTAGCCTCTCTCACCCATGTATTGAAGAGTGCCACAGATAGTATAGGCTCGGGCCCCCTGGGGCAGGTGGCGGGACAGACCAAAGTCTGTCAGTTTCAGATGGCCTATGAAAGAAGATAAGGCAACAGAAGCATTCTGTTCCACCCCTGATTAGCCATGGTAAGGGTACCTTTCATCCTGGTACTAGGGAAGAAAAGACTTACCTCTTTCATCCAGGAGGATATTCTCCATCTGAAAGACCACAGGTGAGAAGTTATTATTCCCCTTCAGCTCTTTCATCATGTGTACCCCCAAAATGAAGAAGGTGCCCTTACTCAGCATTCAAATCCATATTTGGGAGAGCCATCACACAAATCCTTAGCACCCATTGGGGTTCCAAGATCAACTGTTCTCAGCTCTCCAGCTGCTTTCTTGGACCTGTTGGAACTTCCTACTTAGGCCCCACGTCATACCAAGGGAAAAAAACTTAACTCTACCTTCACATCTCGATGGATGATACCCAAGTCATGGAGATAGCCTGTGGATGACAGCAAACATAGTGTGTACTGAAGTTCTCCTGTCCTTTCCAGTTTCCCTGGTAGCCCCTGCCTTATCCTTATTCTTTCACTTCCAGAGTTAATATCAATTCTCCTACCCACCAATTTAAATTTTCCCTCCCCATTTCCTTTACCACTTTTTTACTTACACAGCACAAGAGCCAGCTCAGCCGCAAAGAGACGGATGGAAGACTCAGAAAAGCAGCCAACAGCAGACCACAGGGAGTAGAGATTAGTGCTGCAGTAGCTACACACTACAAAGCACCAGAAATCTAGGCAGTGTTTTGGGGGGCTACAATGCCAGGACTCAAGGCATTACAGGCCTCCTGCCCAAACTAACACCACCTGCTATTCCCTCTCCCTGTGGAATAGAGAGGTGCTATGAGAAGGGGAAGAGAGCAAAGGCAAAATAAGCCTAAAGAGATAAGTAATCTTAAGTGGGAACAATGGTAGATGGACCCTAGGGGATGAGGAGAGAGGCCAGTCACTCACTGATGAAGAGATGCCGTTTTCCCTGCCAGCTGTCCCCCAAGCTGTGTACAAAAGGATGGCTGATCTGTCTCTAGGGACAAAGAAATTAGGAAGTTAGAAAAAGAACAGGGTCATTGAAGAGAAAGGCAGTCAGGAAATCAGGTTGTGCAGAAGTTGAACATCTATTTCAACTCTATGTTTAGGGGAACTCAGTCATTAGGACTACTTGGTAATCTTGGAACCAGCATAATACTAAGGAACACACTGGGACATGCTAGAGAGATTTCCCTGACAGAACCTGGAATCACTGTTAATAGCTAGTAGCTACTTTTCTCAGGATCTACTTTGGTGTTAAACTAAGGTTTTAGCAGATGGGGAGAGCAGAACAAGGAAAATTATAAAGTTGAACAAGAATGATGCTTTCCCACCATTCATTCCAGGACTCTGTGCATACCTGGATGCTAACCTCCTCTTTGCACTGCCTTAGGGTGTCCCTCTGTAGGACTTTTATCTTGGGTACCACCTACAGGAGAGGAGTGATTACTTATAGAGAATCATGCTATTGAATTGTCTATTCCTCCTAAACTCTCAGGAACCAAGATTGGAAGCAGTAACTACAGAGTAATGTGAAGGAGTACCCAGGCCCCTACCTTCACTGCAAATACAGCTCTCTGGGCACAATCTCGCACCTTCAGGACAGTTCCAAAAGAGCCTTTAGCCACAAGACCTAAAATCTATACAGAGAAACAGACAACAGAATGATTGTTTCTAGATTTTTCCCAAAGAGACCCCCTCCCAGGGATTCAGATGACTTACCTTCAGCTGCTGCTGCCCCCTAATGGGCCTCATGGGAAACTCTGGTAGAAAGAGGCTGATGAACTGAGGCACTGGCCACTCAGACAGAGGCTTCTCTACTAGCAGTGGGGTCGCTTCTAGGGGCTCCTGATGCAGGCATTGACACCCTTGTAGTTGCCATAGTTTGTCCAGACCTGACCTGATGGTTCCCATACCTGTCCAGAGGCTCTTCCAGCCTCGGACCCAGGGACCTTGGATGTTGCCACCCTGCTGAGAAGCAAGGGAGCCACTCTAAACCTGGCCCTGGAGCATTGCAGGTTCTGCACATCTTGGCAGGCACTCCCCTCAAATCTCAACTACTGGAGGTACATTTTTGAGTACCAACTAAAATTCCCATTACCCTTGCTTTGTGATAAGGTCTGGATCTCCTGGACATAATTCAAATCTTGTAAAGCAACTGTTGGAAGTTTTCTCCATGATGCACCAGGAATACAACATGTACCTCAGAATAGGGCCACAATGCTTTCACATCATTGCCTCCCTGCCCCACCCCCACAGTGGTATCACTGTGGCTACTAACCAGGGACTTCCTGGGTCTCAGGAAGCCCATGCCTCTTTCACTTCCTCTCAATAAGCTGTCAGAGCCCCACAGCCTACCTTGTAAGGTGCAGTCACCTGGGTGTGTTGCCCCTGCCGACAGCTCACTGCTCCCATTCCCAGCCTCTGCTTCCTCTCTCGTTCCACTAAATCTGCTGTCCCAGTTACATAAGCAATCCCTCCCCTCGATGCTGCATTATACATGAGCCCTGCCTGTTCTAATGTGCACAGACCCATCAGTTTTGAGCCAACGTCATACAAGGACTGGGAAATATCTGTGATAGAACCTTAAGACACAGAAGGAAAGAAGCCACACTCCGAGTGGCAGCTACAGGATATATCAGGTTGGAGGGGAGGGAAGAATACAGATAGGTTGAACACATGTACTCAACACAAAAAAATAAACCAAAAAAACAGCATCAAATTTAAAATATTTTTTTCTCTTTAAGACATCTTTTGCCATTCTCCATGGGGAAGAGTAGGGAACACATGGCCAGCCCTAGCTCCTATTGTCATCCTCCCAAGTGAGCACACAGATTGGGGAGAAGCTGATTCCCCCTAGAACACTAATACCTTCTTCAAACAAGGCAGTAGAGTGAGGGACAGAGGCTCGGCCCCTTCCCCTTGGCTTCCTGGCACAGAGGGAAAGCAATTATGCTTAGAAATATATTTATATGTGTGTGTGTGTGTGTGTGTGTGTACGTACATATATATATATATATATATATATACTTATATATATATATATGTCTATAAAAATTTATCATACTTGATCAGGACTATCCCCCACCTTTCTACTTGACCCCAAGGAAACAGGATCTTAGCCATGGGCCCATTCCCTGGGGTGTTGCTCTCTTCTTGCCTCTCTGGCCCTGGCCCTAATCAGCATGAGATGAACTCAGTCTTATTATCCACCATGCCCTGTGGGGAAGAGGCCAGCTGCTAAAGAGCTGTGCCTCTCTTCATAGTACCCTATGGGCTCAAAGGCCCACAAATCCTGGTGGATAAGGGGAAATCCCTCCCACCCCACAAGTCCCTGGGCCTGAGCCAGAGTCAAATCATGTACTGCAGTCACTTGAATTGCCAGATCACTTGCGCCTGCCAAAGATGGACTTCTTGCCAGGGTTCTTGTCACCCACACTTAAGCCGATGAGGAGCCGAGCTTTCTCCTCCTCTTCCTGCTGTTGCATATTCAGGTCTGATTTAGTTTCTAGCTTCCCTCGGACCTCAGACCCTGTTGCAGGCTTCAGCCTTAGTTTTTCTTTGATTACCTGGCAGGTTCGAGAGGAGTAAAAGGAAAAGTAAATATTAGTGGGGCAGGCAGAATAAATAAAAGTGAACCAAGTCAACCAAGATTTATTAAACATGTATACAAATCACAAGAGAGCAGCTCAAATTATAAAGTGGTCTCTGCTTTCAAGAAGCTCACAGTCTAATTAGAACCCATTCTAAACTGAAGGTTTTATAGCAACCCTTATTTCCACAATAATAGTTGCCAACACATAAGAAGCAGCAAACAATTTAATCATCTGGGCAAAGTCATGGAGAGGACAAGAGAAGGCTCTCACTTCAAACACCTGTCCATTCTCAAGGCTACTATTAAATATATCTTAGAACAAAAGGTTCCTGAGCAGAGGATCTACTTGCCAGCCCCTGCTAACCAAACAGCCATGAGCCCTGGCGGGATACCTGGGCAACCAGGGCTTTGCGGCTATCCCTTTTGACTGCCATGGCAAAGTCTAACCATGTCCATGTGTTGTTGTGGTACTCCAGACAAGGCAGCACCAGATTAAGGTCACCCCAGTCCACACTGTTTTTTTCACCCTGTAAAAGAAGGAGGGGGAAAGGAGAGAAGAGGGGAAAAAATACATAAGCTGCCACTCTGAATCTAAGCCAGTACTTGAGTGTAATCAGTCCTGCAACATCAACCTACAGACACTGATTTCTCCTTACTTCAGTCTGCTAAGGTGCTGACCCCTGCAGGGAGCAGAAGGAACAGCAGATTTATCACACAGTGTATCTATAATCTCTGATGATCTTAATTGGTACCCTTCCTGTTCTGTTCTAAATCCCCATTCTTTTCCAAGAAAGTTCTGGGGAGGTACAAACCTTATAGCTGACACACAGTGGAACCTGTGGAATCTTTATGTAGATGAAGGAGTTGTTCATGGCAGCTCGCTCTTTCATCTTGTCAATGTCATCTACAGGGTGCTGAAAAAGGCACAAAAGGAGCACGAGCCCCTGAAATCATCAGAAGAAATGCAGAACCCTAAATATCATCCCCTCCTTTCAATTCTGGAGTAGACTCAAAACAGGAGAAATCCCCAGCCAAGCCCAATAGTTTCTTCATTTTTCTATTATCAGGAATATATATTTTACCTCAGGTGATTTGCGAAATGACCTTCTGACCCCAGAACTTCGAGTCAAGCCCTGTGCCACACCCTTCCCAGGGCCCAGTGGCACTGCATCATCTGTTGCAATCAGCTGCCGAGGCTTTACCACTGGTATTCCTATGAAAAAGCAAGCACAGCAACTGCCATCCTGCTTCTGACACTTCTGCTATCCTGTGGCTGCCATGCCATTCTTTTGGTCCTCCACCATAAAAGTTCTTACCAGTAGTCACCAGTTTGGACTTATCCTCTTCATCACCAACTTCATCATCTTCCACAGTTCGGCCAGGAAAGAAAAAGCCCATCATTCTATGAAAGAACTGGTGTGTGAGCTGGATGGTGAGAGGCACCACATTTACCTAAAGGGAAAAAAGGTTGAAGAAATTAAGCTCAGACACTATCCCCCAGTTTCCTACCCGTAATTAGCATAGCATAACACACAGGTAGTTTTGGACTGCCCTTTGTTTCTGGGTTCCCAAGGGACTGTTAACTAACCTCAAAGTGTTCTTTAACAGAGATACCCCCCACAGGAGGCCGGACTTTGCTGAAGAGGCGGAGGGCTAACTGTCGCCCAGACTGGCAGGAACTCTGCGGCCGCAGGACTACCTGTAGGGCAGAGTGAACAACAGCCCAACCAAATGTCCTCCCTGCCATAAATCAATCCACAAATGCTCCACACAGAGAAGCAACAATGGTCTTTCTAAACTGAGCAAGATTTTACCATCTCAGGTCACATTGTTTCCTATAATGGATTTATATAGAAAAGTCATTAAAAATGCTCTGTAACCAGCCAGGAGCAGGGAAATAAGACTTGCTGTATAGGGCTGGAGGTGAAGCTCAGTGGTAGAGTGCTTGTACTGCATATGCAAGGCCTTAGGTTTGATCCCCAGCATCACAAAAAAAGAAAGAAGGGGCTAGGGATATAGCTCAGTTGGTAGAATGCCTGCCTTGCAAGCACAAGGCCCTGGGTTCAATCCCCAGCACCGCAAAAAACAACAACAAAAAAAAAAAAAAAAAGAAAGAAAGAAAAAGAAAAGACTTGCCTTATAGACAGCATTGGGGAGGAGGTTGTTCATAGTGAACCAGCCCAGCTCCAAAAGATGTTCGGCTGTGTCATCAGACTTATTCACCTATAAAGACATATTGTTGCCCCAGTCCACTATAATTAACCTTTCTGAGGAGCTTGCTAGAGAACTGCTACATATCCTGTTTGATTTCAGATCCTCAATGTGCCTAATCCCATCTTTGATATCTCTTTAAATGTCACAGAATCAACACACCCTCTAAACCAGTGTTTCCCACCAGCATTCCTGAGCAGGGTTAGTAGTACTTCCTAGTCACTGTGACATTTAAAAAAAAATCTTGGGGGATGGGGTTGTGGCTCAGTCGTAGAGCGCTCACCTGGAATAAGTGAGGCACTGGGTTGGATTCTTAGCACCACATAAAAATAAAATAAAGGTATTGTGTCCACCTACAACTAAAAAAGATATTTTAAAAAAAAACTTCTCATTCATTTCCAAACATCCTTTGTGAGAGAAAGTAATAAAAAATGTTCTCTTTCCCATATTAGTGAGAAAATGCAGTAAAAATGGTTAGAATGCTTCTATTCTAAGCTAGACTTGGAAGATTACTTCCTTCTGAGCCACACTTGTAGGGATACATCCTAGCGAAAGAAGCATTTGATCAAACATACCTACATTTGTGACATTTAGTATTACAAACAGGTATATCTAAGGAAGCTCTACTTATGTTTCTAATCATGGTCACCATTACTAATCATAATAATTAGCCCCCCTTTTAAATCTCTATTTGTGAGCTGAGGAGATAGGTAAATGCTTCAAATAGCTGCCTCTGTATGACTGTATATCTCAGATACCTTGCTATAGAGGAACCTCTGTAGCTCCAGTTCAGCAATTCCTAACTGTCCATCTTCCTCTGTCAGGCGCCATCGTGCCTGAGCAAAGTAAAACTCAGTGCGACGGACCACACTCACATCTTCTTGCTGCTTTCGCAGCTCCATCTTGTTGGCCCTCTGCAGTTGGAAATCCTTAAAACACCTATACATGAACAGGACAGTCAAAGCCAATAAGGGAAACATCAAATTGGTTGGGGGTAGGATGGAATGCTCTGGAATGATGCAGATGATAAATCCAAAGATGAACCTACTGTGGGTGAGTTAGTTGTGAAGTTTTTTTTCAGTGGATTACTGTTTCTGAGCTGGGCTATAGAAACACAACTGGCATCTTTCAGCTCTATAGCTTCTTGATAAAATTAGTCTCTTCCCTTATGATTATTATCTGCAATTGTGTTCCCTACTAATCAACTTCAAAATATTTTCAGTTCAGATGCACAGTGTCAAGGCCACAAAGGTGATCTTTCCCAATTACCCATTTTTCTTGCAGCAGAGCCTTTCCCAACAAGTATATTGCTGAGGCCCCAAAGGAAGGGTTTCCTCTTCATGACCTCTTTGGCCAAGTCCAGCAGGGCTTGTGTCTGAATCTACTCCTACATCAGCTTTTGATAATGCAACTAGGTATAAAGACTGTCAGAACATGGGCAAAGAGCCAGGCACCATGGCATATGACTGTAATTCCAGCTACTTGGGAGGCTGAGACAGGAGTGTCACAAATTTGAAGATAGTCTACTCAGGGAGAGACTCTGTCTCAAAATAAAAAGAGTTGTGGATATAGCTCAGTGGTAAAGTGCCCCTGGGTTCAATCCCCAATAGCATCAAAAAACAAACACAACAACAACAAAAACATCGGCAAGGAAGAAAAACCACCTCCAGATGGGGCAGTGGAAGAGGCAGGGAAAGATTATTGGGGTGGGTACCTGATAAGAATATTGAGCTCTTCGCTTTCCAGCTGTAAATTGGCCTTCTCCTGGTTTAGCTGCAACTGAAACTTTTGGTTCAGGTCAAGCAAGTTCTCATTCTTGCTATCATCCTGCAAAGACTAGGGGGCCAGAATAGGAGAAATTAAGAGAAGATCTGCCATATCCTAGAAGACTTCCCCATCATCACACTATCTGGGGTGACTACCTTCATGATAGAATACATCTGCTTTTCCAGGTGCCGTATCTGGGCCACATGCTGCCGCACAGCCTCTTGCAGATGCAATATACTGCTGCGCTGTTCCTCAGGATTGCTAGAGATCTCAAGCTGAAACCTGACCCGTTGCTTCTTCTCACTATGCTCCTAAAGGAATGAAAAGGGAAATAATGTTTTGTTTTTTTGTTTTGTTTTGTGTGGTACTGGAGATCAAAACTAGAGCCCTGCATGTGCTAAGCACATGTTTTACCATTGGTATACATCTCAAGCCCCAGGAGTAAGATTTTTGTTATAGTTTTGTAAGATTTTAATAGATAAGTCATGTGGATAAGGCAAATAAAGGAACAAGAAGTTTTCTTCTGGAAGGCTAACCTTATCTGTCATCATTAGCAGCAACAATGAAAGGTAGGTCAGTGCAGAAGATTTGGCTATGTGGGTTTCATAAACAAGGTCCACAGGACTGAGATGGCAAAAATGGGGTAGTTAAGACTTTTAGAGGTGTTTAGGTGGAGAGTGGAGAAATGGCCAGGAAACACGGTCAAGGGAAACAAGCTCTACAGTCGTAAGGACATTTAAATGTTTCCTAGATTAATGGAATTTCAACTGCTGCTGCTGCCTAGTAGAGGGTGTACCAATCAAAAGGTCCTTTTTCAGTGTGAAGCATGGCTTTTCTTACTAAAGTACAAATAAAGCACAAAGTCTGTGGGTTCCTCTGAGGCTAACCAGCATTCTGTAGGGGCTCATGCTCACCTTCCGCTTGGGTTCTACATGGAGCAGCAGGTTGTTGACGATGTCCAGGATCATGGCATACTGAGCTGGGTTGGTAGAAATTTCCAACTCATGATGGATGAGAGTGAAGGTATCCACAGCCCCTAAGTAATTGTTAGCAGTTAAATAAAAGGCTCAAATTTCTCTCTAAATATTTACTCCATCTTCTATCCCACATTTGGAGCCACTCCTGTTCCCCACAGAAAGGAGTAAAAGATGCTTATTGGGTAGAAATATATTTGCTTATTTCAGAATCATGAACAGTACCCATTCATCCGTTTCCTCCAATAGTATAGGTTGTTCTTTCATAACAAAACTTACAAAATGTAAGTTTTATAATGTTAATGCCAGTGCACAATAGGACTTTTAATAACTGTCTCAGAACCACTAAGAAAATAACTCCTTTCACAGGTTCCCTAGTCCTCTCCATAAAGCCTTCTGAGCTCTGCATACCTTCCTGTTTCTTTAGGAGATCTTCCTTTTCCTGGTTCTCATGAACTTCAGGTGGCTTAATCTGAGTTGCTAGTTCAGGATCAATGTCATGGCTATAACTAATATAGTACATTCGGCAATTACAACGTGAAATGATTCGCTGGACTTGTTGAGCTTGCTGGGCCTCAGCTGGCTGGTTCCAGTCTGAAGACATGGGAAAGAGATAAAGAGAAAGATATGCTCAATAAAGGCATGGGAAGAGTATCTCAGCTACATGTGGGAACTCCAGAAACATTGCTTTCAACATAACCTAGTACAAACTGGTCTTACTCGAGCATACACTGATATTAGTAGTAGACAAGTAGGGCTTAGGATGTAGTTAAGTGGTAGAGCACTTGCCTAGCATACTCAAAGCCCCCAGTACCACCCAAAAAGAAAAGAAAAAAAAAAGCATGGAGAGAAGATAAGTAACAAAGCCCCCTTTGGGACACGTATCTGCTCCTAACCATATCATGAGAAGACAGGGGAGAGCTAACCTGTGGTTGTGGTAACCATGCCTCCCACTGCCTGCCCGCTTTCCATCAACTCCTGCACAGAGTCCAGACTACGCTGTCGGTGCTCCTCAATATTCTTCACCTGAAGACAGAGATGCAGGCACCTTTAGCTCCTGGGGAAACAGTGGCTGGTCCTAACCAACTGGGTAACAGATCTCCATGTTTCAAGCAGAGTCATGTGCCACATAAAGAAGTTTCAGTTAACAAAAGACTAGATATATGATGATGGTTCCATAAGATTATATTATCTAGTGATGTCATAGCCATCTTAGTTTTTATGAGTACAGTTTATGATGTTTATACAATGATGAAACTGCCTAACAACACATTTCTCAGGATGTATCCCCACTGTTAAATGACACATGACTTACTCCACTGCCTTCAATAGCTTAAAGGATCTACCAGGGTAGAGGAAATATATAGTTCTCTCTTATCCCAAACCACCCAAATTCTCCAACCTAATTGGGTTACATGCATACTTTCCCAGGCCCACAAGTATGAGGCCAGAACAATGAGCTAGGTTAAAATCAAATCATGTGGCAAGCAAAAAAAAAAAAAAAAGTTTAATGATTTTTACACCCATTTTGGTATCAATATTTTTTTTTTTTTTTTAACTGGGGATTGAACTCAGGGGCACTTGGTCACTGAGCCACACCCTCAGCCATATTTTGTATTTTATTTAGAGACAGGGTCTCACTGAGTTGTTAAAGGCCTCGCTAAGTTGCTGAGGCTGGCTTTGAACTCGCGATCCTCCTGCCTCAGCCTCCCAAGTGCTGGGATTACAGGCGTGCGCGACCACGCCTGGCTTCAATATTTTTTTGTGTGTATATCTTGCTGTGTTTTCTCTTTAGATAGAAAACTACTCTGTTGCTTTCAGGGAAAGGGGACTGAATTCTTTTGATTCTCTCTACCAATTTGAAGTCAGCAGAATGAGTGATATCGGAAGACCACAGCAGTAAGAGCAAGGCTTCAGGTTGGCAGATCTGCCGCGTCACAAAATAAGTCACATGGGAAAGTCAAAAACCTAGTCTTTCCCATCCATACTAATGATGTCCCTCTAATACTAATAACTTAGTCTGAAAAAATGAGGTTCAGCTGTAAAAGACATCATACATACACGAAGCAAAGACTCAGAAATGCCAGATAGAGATATCCTGATAGCACATACTGTTCCCATCTCTATCTACATGGGTAGTCAATACCTTCTGTGCCTCTCTCCTAAGACTACTAGTAAAAGACTGCTTGCTTGAGGTCTCAGCATGACTTCAAATATAACCAACAACCTTTCTTGAGTTGACATCTGATTTAAATGTTCACTACCTTTTATATCATTATACCTGAGGTTGCCTGGATTGAGCCTCAATGTACTTGGTAAAAGAAGCACAAGCCAAGGAAGAGAGAAAAGGAATCAACTTCACTGAATAGAATGTCAAAGAGAGTTATTTTGGTCCTCATCAGATGCAGCTAGATACTATAACTCATTTGGGGGTGTACCATGCCCAAAGCAATGTGGGCACTTAACACCTGTTAAATTCCTGGCTAGATATATCTCATAACCATCACACCCTCCAGTAACTCTAATATTATATCTAGAAATTATATTGTAAATTTACTACCTTGCAATGCAATGACAAGTCCCTTTCCTAATACCTACCAACCACTCATAAAATTACCATCAAATTAAAATGTTATCTTGCATATACTTCCTCAAGAGGTACTGATTTTTAAAATGTTGAGACTACTTTCCAAAAATGTTGAGACTACTTTCCATGTAAATATATTTTTCAAAGCACCTTATCACTTGATTCTTAATAATCTTGCGATACTGAAGTTATTAATTCCATTAATAACTTTTACAAATAAAGATGACTGTCCCAAAGGGCTCACAGCTACTGTAATGGCAAAAGTTGTCATTAGAAGTCACATAATCTAGCCGGGCATTGTGGTGCATGCCTGTAATCCAAGCGACTCGGGAGGCTGAGTCAGGAGGATCACGAGTTCAAAGCTAGCCTCAGCAACTTAGCGAGGTCCTAAGCAACTCAGTGAGACCTTATCTCTAAATAAAATACAAAATAGGGCTGAGGATGTGGTTCAGTGGCCAAGTGCCCCTGAGTTCAATCCCCGGTTCAAAAAAAAAAAAAGTCACATAATCTAACCCTTAAACAGTCTTTCGTTCAATCTCACTGCCTTGCTGCAATGACTAAATCATTCAGAGGAATAGAGAGTTTATCAAGAATTCTCAGATTATTGCTTGTTTTCTTGATTGCCTAATGGTTAGTGTAACCTTTATTAAAAGGAAACAACAACTCTGAAAGTAAAAAAGTTTCATTTTATTCTAGTGCTAGGAAATGAGTTTCTCACCATAAAATAGACAAGGAGATTAAAAAAAAAAAAAAAAAAGAGTACTATGTGCTCACAGACCACAGACTGCCCACATTCAAGATGTTATAGCTAAGCAACAGGTAATATGAAGAATCTTCTAACTATGCTGGTGGAAGGCACAAGCTATAAAAAGTTCGGGATATAACAGGCTTTCCTTGTCCTGCTAACTAACCTCTAACCAGAGCTGTCTGCCATCCTGCTCAGTAGGGCTACTTTCAGTGGTGGCAAAATACTGCATGCCATCTAACAGGCAAGTCCAGGATGTCTTTTGCTTCAGTGTGTCACCATACCAGGCCGGATGGTGTTGGCACTGCAACAGTTGGGCTTTGGCAGCTGACACAATGACACAGCCTTCTGTCTCTGCTCCACGAAGAACCATCTATGACAGAGACAGAAGGAGAGTTTAGATACCAAGGGAGATAAGAAGGCTATTGAGAGCACTGTACTAACCACTGCAGCTATGTCTAATTTTGGCTTACTGAGTGAACTTTGCTGCCTTTTAGATATGGAAGTTATTATTCATGACACCTGCAAGAAGGGAAAATTTTGGGAACTCTATCAAAATTTTTGGTTGGGGGGAGGTAAGAATATGATTATGATCTAGCCTAATGTTGGGGTGCTCTGGTAAAGAAAAGTTACCTGGCAGTTGACCAGCTCAATAAGGCAGTTTCGGTTATATATGTCATCCGTCTGGCAGGCAGCAATGCCACACAATTGGTCACTCATACCTGACTCCTCTTCTGTGAATACTACAAACCTATCTGTCTCTTCAATCAGCTTCTGCAACATGTAAGCACCTGGAAAAGAAATAAGTGGGGAAAGGTCACAGTCTCAAAGGGAAAGAGAACACATCCAAGGCCAAACCCTCAATTTATCTGACTAGGTAAGGAATAGGATATATCCTCCCCAACCTAAACTTCAGTCCAGTCTACTCCACCCCATCCTTAACCCCTGAGGGCAAAATAAGGGTTGTCATTTCATTTTCCCCTTAATGTCCATAAAAGTAACAGATTTCCAACAGAAACTAAGAAATGCTAGGTAAATGGCAGCAATTTTTTTCCTTAGGCATAACTACCTCTGGTTTACTCCCACAATGTTCCTTTTCTCATTTCCTATTATTTCACATACTACTTTGTGTTACATACTGTTTGTGACTACACCTTTCCATTTGAAACCACTCCCTGTCATCAGTGTCACTGTGTTCCCCTAGTTTTGCTACTTCCTGCATCTTTAGACTTTCTTCCAAGTTTTAAAAATAAGTATTTCCTAATATCCATCCTTGGCATGTTCCCTTCTCTTTCTTTAATAAGCTTGTCTAACAGTGTTATGGGAAGAGCAGTCTTTAGAATTACAGCAGTCTGGCTAGATGTGGTGGCACATACCTGTCATCCCAGCAATTAAGGAAGCTGAGGCAGGAGTATCACAAGTTCAGGGCCAGCCTTAGCAACTTAGTGAGGCCCTCAGAAACTCAGCAAGATCTTATCTCAAAATAAAAAGTAAAGGCTGGAGTTGTGCCTCAATGGTAGAGTGCTTTGCCTAGCATGTGTGAGGCACTGGGTTCGATCCTCAGTACCACACAAAATAAATAAATAAATAAAATAAAGGTATTGTGTCCATCTACAACTAAAAACATATAAAAAATAAAAATAAATAAAAAGTAAAATGGGTTAGGGATGCAGCTCAGTAGTAAAGTATCCCTGTTTTCAATCTTCATTACCAAAAAAAACAACAACAACAACAACAACAACAAAAAACTGCAGAGTACCTACTACTCTTATGACTGAAGTGTGTCCCCCAACAGGAAGCAGCTATTATTATCTCCTTGGTGTTAAGACATACCTCCATGTTGATATTCCCAAGCCTCTATCTCTAGTCCTAAACTCTTTTCCCTTTTCAGCTGTTTGTCAATCTTACCTAGATGTCCTGCTAGGGACCCAAATTTAGCATGTACAAATCTGAACTCAACAACAGTCTATACCTCCCCAAATCTGTTTGGCCTCTGGCTCTCTTACTTCTGATATTTAACATCACACCTATCACCAGACTCAAAACCTTAGTCATTATCATTTTCTCCCTCTATTTTGTTTATTTGAAGGTACTAGGCTTTGAACTGAGGGATGCTATACCACTGAGCTATATCCCCACAGTTTTTTTTTTCTTTTTCTTTTTTAACACAGGGTCTCACTAAGTTGCTGAGGCTGGCCTTGAATTTGTGAAATCCTCCTGCCTCAGATTCCTGAGGGGCTGGGATAAGATGTATGCCACCATGCCCAACTCTCCCTGTTTTAACTCCTCCTTCCAATTAATGCCCAAATCTCCTATATGCACATTTCTCTCCATCTCCGCATCTTCATTCCAACTGCCTCTACCTAGTTCCAGTCCTTGCTGCCTCTTATTTGAGACACATAATAGTTTTCTCATTTGTCTCCCCACCTCCAGTTTCTTCCCCTCTATAGTCCTCCTACATGTCTCTGCCGGATTTATCTTCTAAAGTAAAACTCTAATGATGGAACACCCCTATTCAAAAACCTTCAGTAGTTCACAATTCCCTACTGAGTAAGGACCAAAAGCTCCTTAGCCCTGTATTAAAGCTCTCTGATGATTTAACTTCATCTTCCCTTTCCAGACTATTTCTCACTCCTTTACATTGTCGAGCAGGACACTCCTTTTTTTTTTTTTTTTGGTACTAGAGATTGAACCCAGGGGCACTTAACTACTGAGACATATCCCAGTCCTTTTTTATATTTTATTTCGAAACAGGGTCTCACAAAGTTGTTTAGGGCCTTGCTAAGTTGCCGAGATTACAGGTGTGTACCGCTGTGCCCAGCTTGTTCTCTCTCCTTTGAACATGAACTTTCTTAACTGCACTCCTACTTGGGTTATTCCCTCCATGTTGAATGCCCTTCTTCCCCATTTCCACATGGTCAAACCATACATGCCTTTAGGGTCCAGTTCAAATGCTATTTCCTCAATAAGTCCTTCCCTGACTGCATTCCTTCCTTCACTCCAGTCAGGAACAACTCCTAAATTTTCACTTCTTTCTTGTGGCATTTAATACTTTTTGTCTTGTTCTCAAATTCACCATAAACTTGCATTCCTCTGCACTTATTAGCTCTCCTTAAATTCCCTCTTCTCTTTGTGTGTGAAGTGTTATATTTCAAGATTTATCTCAGTTATCACCTTCTCTGTAAAGCCTTAAGACTTCCCTATACTGATTTAATCATTTTTTTCTGTAAGTCTTAATGCCTTTGAACATTCTTACAAAGCATTTTCACAATGAAATAATTTACCTACCTCACTCCCTACTAGTTTCTAAGTTTACCCTCATCTCTGTATCCCCAAGGTTTATGGTCATGTCTGATATGTTATTAACCCTGAGTAAAGCTAAAATGAGGGTTGGGGTTGTGGTTCAGTGGTAGAGCACCTGCCTAGCATGTGTGAAGCACTGGGTTCGATTCTCAGCACCACATATAAATAAATGAATACTATAAAGGTCTATCAACATCTAAAAAAAATTTAAAAAAAAAGCTAAAATGAATCTATGAATGAATAAGTGAGTACATTAATGAACTAATCTAAGCTCATTCAGAGATGTTAAACTTGTGGAGTCCCATAGAATGTCTTACATCCCCTATATGCATCACTGAACCCAGTGCAGTGCTTTGTTACATACTTATTAATTTATCAAAACATGAAATAATTGTCTAATCCTTTGCTTCTTTCCCTTACTAATCGTGTTTTGGTCCCATCATTCCTGATCATCTTCTCCTGCCCCAAGGATCAGACCCTTTAAGGACCTCATGTTACTGGTACGTAAGACTAATGTGGCCTAATATGGAAAAAATGACAGTTTGATCTCTACACCAAGATAGAACCAGCCAGGACTCAGGTCTTCTCAAACCCCTGTCCAATACCATATCTAAATTCTAAATCTAAATCCACCAAGTTTCATCTGACCCAGCCTACCTCCTGATGACCCCTTATCAGGCCGTCCACTGAAGCTGGAAGTATTGACATGGGGTGGAGTCGGGGTACTGGTCAGGAGACTCCGCTTTAGCTTTTTGGCTGACATCTGGGGATCAATCTTTAAACCCTTCAGGGCCTCAGTGGAGAGATTACGTTTGAGTATAGCTGCCTTTTTGTAGCCATCATATAAACCAAAGGCAATGTCCCGATTGGTGGTTGTCCAGGAAATCCTTAAATCCACCAAGTAGAGTTGGTGTGTATGAAAGGCAGGATCCCCATCTCTAGTAGAGAGCTCCTAAGAAACAGGAAAAGGACCTCAGGGTAGTGTGGACATTCCCACTACTACTCCTGGACAAAAAATGCAAAGAGAACAAGCTTGTTGAATAAGAAACCTGTTCTGGGGGAGAGAGAAAGACCATGGAGAAAGTGCACATTACCTTACATTCTAACCAGACCTAATACATTTTTAAATGACAGAATTTCAACTTAAAATCCTTCCCAAAATGGGTGGGGGAATAAGCAACAAATGAGGTACTAGTTAAAAACTTTTACTCTATTTCCTGAAGGGCAAAAGACTACTTAAGAAAAAAAAAAAAAAGGTTCATTTTGAGAATCATACAAACTTTGAAGAGACTACCTTTAGGAAGGACAGTGAGAAAAGGAATTTTCAAAAGAAGGATGCTGATACAGCTAAATCAAGTGAATACAACATAAAGTTATGACATATGCTGGGAATATAGATAGGCACCTTACCAGGAACTCAGCCTATGACTCAGTAGTCCTATGACTGAACTGTTTGCCTCCCAAATTCATATACTGAAGCCCTAACCCTCAATGTGATAGTATTTTGATATGGTGAGTAAGTAGGTTTAGAAGTAGTCATTATGGTAGGGCCCTCAAGATAGGATTAGTGCTATTAGAAGAGACACCAGGGGCTGGGGTTGTGTTATGACTCAGTGGTAGAGCACTTGCCTAGCATGTGTGAGGCACTGGGTTCGATTCTCAGCACCGCATATAAATAAGTAAAATAAAGGTCCATTAACGAGTAAAAAAAATACACACACACACACACACACACACACACACACATATACACACACAAAAAAAAAAGAAGAGGAGACACCAAAGCACTTCCATGGACACACCACACCTGCACTCACACTCTCACTCTTGCACATGCATGCGTGCTCTCTCTCTCTCTGCCATTTGAAGACACTGAAAGCAGCCATCTGCAAGCCAGGAAGAGCCATTCCCTAGAACCTAACTATGCCAGCGTGCTGATCTTGTACTACCCAGCCTCAAAAACTGTTAAGTCACCAGTCGAAGACATTTTTTTGTTTTTTGTTTTAAATAATAGCTTCAAGTAGACCTACTAATATAACTAAGGTAATTAAGAAACTGTATCAGGCAGTACCTCCTCAGCAGTACGATTGCTGTGCCGTTGGTAGGTGAGGGAAGACAGGCTTAGCAGGTGGGTCTTTGTTATCAATGGATCAAGGCAGTGATCAGCATTCTCTTCGGTGGGCGAGGCCATCAGGTGAACAGTCACCTGACTTAAGTCACTCACCATCTGGGTCACACTCCATTCGGAGATAAGACGCCGCATCACTGTGCCTGCTGAAAAAGGAGGCACACAGAATCCATGCAGAACAGTATGGAAAGATAAAGACAGTGTGAGTCATTAAGGGAGGAAAGAAAGGAACTAAGAAGGGGAAAAGGACAAGGAACAGGCTAAAAGAAATGAAGGGAGTCTTTGATCTTACCTTGAGGTATAAGCCGCTGAGTTCCCCGAGTGAAGACATGACCCTGACTGCACTCAATCTGGATACCCCGTTGCTGGGCAAATGAGGCCCAATAATGTACCTGGCAACAAGAGAATATAAGACTGAACAAAGGATGGCATAAGAGATTCAATATGAGAAAGTAAGAAAACTAGGGAAAAGGAACAGAAAATGTCAGAGGTCAGAGCCTGACCTGCAGCTGTGGAAAGAGTGCAGTATAGGAAAGCTGCTTGTAGTGCTGGCCAAGTTTCTTCTTGCTGGGTTTCAGGTTATTGAAGAGCTTGCCCCGGCATATAGGCCTTGTGACACTAGTCCAAGTTGCCCAGAAGTTTTGCATCCAGCGCAGGGTACTACTATATAGCAGAATTCGGGGCTGGGATATTGCTGCAAAGGAAAGGGTAGATATATCCTAGCTGTGGCTGAAACACAGAAGTGATGCTAAATCCTTTCCTAGCTTCAAGTATTAAAGGTTCAAAATCCCAAATAACATACAGCCTCATATTCAGTTTTCCTAGCACCTTCATCTTTCAAGGATCTAAGTTCTTAGCTTTTACCTACTGCTATGGTCTGAATGTTTGTATTGCCCCAAAATTCTTACATGAAGAATCCTAAACCCCAATGTGATGATATTAAGAAGTTGGGGATCTGTGGGGAGTGATTAGGTCACGTGAGTGAAACCCTCAGGAATGGCATCAATGCCCTTATAAATCAGGCACAAGTGAGTTCAGTGACTCCTTCCACCATGTGAGATGACACAAGAAGGTGCCATCTATAGGAATAGGCCCTCACCAAACACTTCAACAACCCGCACCTTGATCTTCAATTTTCCAGTCTCCAGAACTGTGAGAAACAAATGTCTATTGTTTATAAGCCACCCAATTTATAGTACTATTACTAGAGCAGTCCAAAAACGCCAACCCTCTTCCCAAAAAAGGTCATAACCCAAATTCTCCACTGCCCTTCTCTCCCCTTTCTGCCTTCAAGCTTAAATTCTCAGTGTCCAAGCCCATTCTCTAAGCCCGTCCTCCCCACAGCCCCAGGCCCAAGCCTCACTCCCGCTGTGCCGAGTCAGATCCATCTTGATGGAGAGATTGAGGTTCTCAGAACGGAAGGCCCGGTAGGAGTCATGGAGCTGGCCCAAGGGCACCTCAGGCAGGAATTCTGGGGCCCTCAGAGTGACACTGTGGTGATCATGGGGATTCCCATGGCACAGCCACTGCAGGTCCAGTGTCATGCAGAGGTCAGGCAGGTGAAGGAAGCAGCAGTCGTCATACCTGCCTCACAACGGAGCCCCAGCCCTCAGTGACCTGTTCACTTGCCTCCCCTTGGCTCTTCCCCTCTCCCTCCACCATGAGTTCCCCATCCCACTGAGGCCCCACCCTTCATTCCACTCACTTAGAGGCTGTTCTCACGTTGATGTCCAAGTCACCTTTGAAAACAAACTGACCAGGTTTCCAGTGAAAAGAAAGGTGGCTCCATTCCCAATGCATATTTTCAGTTGTGTTGTATGGATCCTATAACCACCCCCGAGAACTTGGTGAGATATGGGTAAGAGAACCATTCTTATCTCCCAAATTAGTACCTTTCTCTCTTCCCCTACATTCTATATAGGTCCCAACAATACCATCTTAGTAGAAAAATGATTCCATGGGATCCCTCACCTCAGTGGCCAGCTGATGCAGGTTTGCCTGTTCAATGTCCATGTGCCAGTCCCCATGGAACATAAGACGGCTCTTGTCCCACCAGGGCAAGGGTGGACTGGGGTCAGCTGATGGCTTGGTTAAGAGGTCCACACATTGGCCAATCAGTGTCCAGGCTGGATCCCAGCATGGGCCCCATACGACTGTGTACTGGAAGATTTCCGCTGGGGTAGAACAGAGGCTACATTCTGTTACATAACTTCACCCTTGTCTTCCTCCTTCTCTCCAAAAGGTCCTCAGCTTATTTCCCACCCCACTCACCACAAATATCTCTCAAACCAAATGCCCTCTCTACTCACAGCGGAAGTCATGGTAGAACTTGAGTGGGGGCATATTCCTCTCTACTGCCACATTACCCCATGGAAGCCCCAAGGGCAGGATTTGACGTCGACGAGAGCAAGCTTGACCACTCTGCTCAGTACCAACAACTCGACCCATGAGACGCCAGTCCCGGATTTCAAACAGGTATCGTGGATAGTCTCTGATCCGAACTGTTATGATAGGAAAGATACAAAGTGGCTATTCAGGAGGCCGTCTTTGCACTCTCGGGCATTTTTTCCTCTTGCTACCTCTTTTTATCCACCTATATTTACAAAATTAACTGAGAACAAGAGCTGTCAGTTGATAAGTAGCAAAATTGAAAAAGGTCACAGAGACCTTGGTGCAGAAGCTAGGGGCATCGGATAGCACTGAGATCCAAGAGCCACAACAACCTTAAAGATGACTGTGCTAGTTGTCTCTTTATGTCAGCCAAGCAGTTTCAGGGTGAAATTCAGGAACAAAGGAAGGGGAAGGGAGCCCACACATCCCACTCCACCCATCCAGTAAGTCACAGTTCCTAATATAACCTAGCTCCACTGTAATCACTCAGAGAGCTCCCAGGAGCTCAGAGGGCAAACACCAGGCTCCATGAATAAGGGCAATATTACTTACCCAGAAAGGTCTTGACGCTGCACTTGAGCATGCGACACCACTGAATGACAAGATCTATTCCCTCAGCAGGAAAAGGGCTGCCTGGATCAAGCTCTCGAACCTGTTCTACCACACGCTCAGGCCCATGAAAGGAGGCATCTGCCAGAGCCACCAATTCTAGCCCTGCCAGACTCCAAGTGAGCAGTGCCCGGCGCATGGGTGTGTTGCCATAGAGACGACGAGAGCGCTGGATGTAGATTTCAATGTTCTTTCGTTCCAAAGAGGCATAGAGCTCCTCAATTTTTCGGGCTGGCAGTAACTCCCCATGCTGCTTCCGAAGGGCAGCCACCTTGGCATCAAGTAGCTGCAATCTTTTGGCACTCTCTTTACTTTCATCTTTCATCAGTTCATAGTTATCATGAAGTTTTACCTCAAAAATGTCATCCAAGAAAACCCAAGAGAAGTGCTGAACCTTCAAGAGTAGATCAGGTGGCAGTGGGGCAGGGCTTGGAGAGGACCAAGCACGAGTCCCTCGGTGCAGGCCCTTTAGCCATTTCTGAACTCCCACTGCCTCATCCAGAGTTCGAGAAAAGTCATATTGATAAGGGAACTCCACTGAGACTGAACCAAGGGAGAGGAGCCAAACACGGTTCCGGAGGGTCTGCAGCACAGGGAAGGGATTCCGATGGAGGATCATCTCCTCCAGCTCAGGCAGCAGCTGAACCTCTACCTCCTTGAAGTTGAAAATACTATTGCCGTCAAAGCCAGCAGCCAGCTCTGGGCAGTAAGCTTGCAGTGAACCTCCATGCCGGTTCAGTGACACACTCTCTGCAGCCAGAGTAATGAACTTGTCTTCAGCCACAAAAGCAGTTAGTTTAGCTGTGCTCACCTCCAGGGTCAGGTTTAGCAGCCGCCTTGGTGGAGGTGGCTCAGGGAGATTGTCTTCTGGCTCAGAAGTAGCTGCTGGAGTCTCTAGTGCAAGGGATGGAACAGTCTCAGAAAACATAGTGGCTCTTAAGAGATCTCGGCACTGCAGGGTGGCCAGGACATGCTGGTATAAGTACATGTGATCTGGAGGGCTCCAGAGTAAGGTCAGCCCTGCACCACACTGAACCTTTAGGAAATAAAAAGATGTTAATCATTAAGTCTCACAACAGTAGAGATAACAGGGATTGTTATACACACATACCTAGTTCAAGAATTAACTCCACCCAGAAGTCTTTCCTGAGTAACCACATTAATTACTGCCTTATTTTGTTCCTCTTAGCACTAATACGCTAAGCCAACAGTTGTCAGTTATCTTATACTTAAGAGCACTTACACTTTAAGTTCTTCTCAGATAGATTCTAAATGTCAGAAAAAAGGGGCTATGTGTTGTAATTCTTTGTTATCTACCGCAGCATATCCAGCATAAACAACACGTACTCAATAAATCATTTGGCTTTGGTACCATTCAGGAGTCACAGTCATACTCTATTAACTACTGCAAATCTTTTAAAATTTTATTTGTTGTAGATGGACATGACTATCTATTTGTTTGTTTATTTGTTTATTTATTTATTTATTTATTTAATGTGGTGCTAAGGATCAAACCCAGTGCACTGTACCACTAAACTACAGCCCCAGACCAACTACTGCAATTTGAAATGTTTTATGAACTGAATGCATCTTCACTTAATTTGTAAAAGGTAGAATGAAATGTAGAACTGTAATGCACTAATGAAAGCATTTAAAAAAAGGAATTTGGAAAAAAAAAAAAAAAAAAAGGGTAGCCAGGCACAGTGGTACATGACTGTAATCCCACTGGCTCTGAAGACTGAGGCAAGAGGATTGTGAGTTCAAAGCCAGCCTTAGCAACTTAGTGGGGCCCTAAGCAATTTAGCAAGACACTATTTCTAAATTAAATATAAAAAAGGACTGGGGATATGACTCAATGGTCAAGTGCCCCTGGGTTCAATCCCCTGTACCAAAAGAAAAAAAAAAAGGTAGTGTATAAAAATACAACACAGCAATTGAGTTATGTGAAAGCATGCCTCAGGGAAGGAAGCAGAGCCCTTGTTCACTTGAAAAACAAAGTCAGTTTTGAAGGTCTAAGTAGATAGAGAAGATTAAAATTCCAGGACAGAAATTCTCTTTAACTTATAGTCTCTAAAAAGGAACCTCTTCATTTTCTGAAGGAAAGTCAAGTCTGACAAACAGGAAAATCTCCACCCGCTCTTAATAGGGTCCTAGGTCCTTCTGATACCCTAAGGATAAAGAACAACTTTCTTTTTTTTTTTGGAACCGGGGATTGAACTCAGAGACACTTGGCCACTGAGCCACATCCCCAGCCCTATTTTGTATTTTATTTAGAGACAGGGTCTCACTGAGTTGCTTGGGGCCTTGCTAAATTGCTGAGCCTGGCTTTGAACTCTCGATCCTCCTGCCTCAGCCTCCCGAGTCGCTGGGATTACAGGCGTGCGCTACTGCACCGGGCTTGTTTGTTTTTTGGTACCAGGGATTGAACCCAGGGGCACTTAACCACTGAGGCACATCCCCAACCCTTTTTATTTTGACACGGGGTCTCCCTAAGTCACTTAAGGCTTAAATTGCTGAAGCTGGCCTTGAACTTCCAATCCTCCTGTCTCAGACTCCTGAGTTGTTGGAATTTCAAGTGTGCACCTACACCACCCCATCCCAAAAGAATACCTTTTGAGAAGTTTTTGCAAAGCCTCTCAGAACTTGCCAGTACCTCCATCTTCAGATCCTTTCTAGTCTTCTGAGGAGCTGAGTGCTCCCACAAAATGACAACAGATCATTATTTTTTAAAAGCTTCTTACTTTTCGAAGACACATATTGAAATATTTACAATTGAAATTATGTCTGGTATCTCCTTTAAAATAATCACAGAGTCTGGGGAAAGGGAGACTAGTAGGAGTTTAGCTGAAACAAGTTGGTCATGAATTGGTCATTACTGAAGCTAAATAAGCAAAAACTTAAATATTCTCTCTAGTTTTCCATGTTTTTAATTCCATAGTAAAAAGGAAAAAAATTGTATACAATAAGTAAAAAAAAAAGGGGGGGGGCGGGGGTTGTGGCTCAGTAGTAGTGCATTCACCTAGCACACATGAGGCTCTGGGTTCGATTCTTAGCACCACATAAAAAGAAAATAAAAGGTATTGTGTCCATCTACAACTAAAAAAATTTTTTTAAAAAGAAAGCAATAAAAGATAGACACCAGGTGTCATTTTCTCCTAAGTTTCACAACAAGAGTCAAAATGACTGAGAAAGGCTTTAAGCAGCAGAAAATCCCAGCCTGACCCCACCTCTTCACAGATACATTACCTCCAGAGAGCGAATGCTGCTATGATAGGTGAGGGAGAGCATGGAGAGGCCAAGCACTGGAGTGGGGATGTCAGGAGCCTTGCAACAGGGCTGCATCTTCTCTGTGACTGACTTTACCAGTGCAAGCACAAGACCTTGAATCCCCACAGTGGAAGTCTCAGCACTGCCAAGGACAGTCAGTGTGTCTAGTCGAATCTCCGAGGCACCTACCATCCAGAAACCATGATAGCCTTGGTTACCAGCTTTCAAATGGCAACTTCAGTTCTCATTTTCCTTTCTTATTTATTCCCCCTACTCTACTTGTATTTATTCCCCATGCCTCCCTAAACTGAGTCCTCATATTTTAGGGGAAATTTCCTTTCCCCTCTTTAATGAACTAAATTTGGTAGACTCAAAGAAGTGCCCTAATTCCTACAAATTGCCCAGAGATCTATCACTTGTTCTCTACAACTTAAAACACACAAGGAAATAAAAAGCTATACAGACCTCATTCTCTTAGCCACATCAAGGCTAAGTCTTTTTCTTATGTCTTGCTTAATACTTGCCTTTCACAAGTCATTAAGAAATAGCAAGAAGTCAAATAGTTGGGCAAGACTTTTTGGCATTCTAACTTAGAAAAATTCCAAAAATTTAGCTCCATTAAATGAAAAGGAGCATAATCAGCTTAGTTTGCACGCTACTCACTTTGGTATAGATCTTTTGTCCCACTTACCCACCAGGGTAGAAAGAGTGAACAAGTTCATATCCTCCACCTTCAAGTCCACCTTCCACAGTAATGTCACAGAGTCCCCAAATGAAGATTCACGAGAGAAAGCTGACTTCCCATATTGTGGACTCATCAAAGATAAGACACGAGACAAGCATTGGGCACAAGTGTCTGATGCTTCTATCTGAAGTCCTCGGATAGTACAATCAAGAAAGAGGGTATCTGACTGGGTACTGGACAGGCCCAGAGGTTGGTTATAACTACCCTAGGAAAGAAACAGATGAACTCCATTGAAAGTATGCCGATACACAGTTTTGTAATGTCCTGATTCATTATATACCACCGAGAAGATGCTCAATGAAGGATGTCTGGATAGGAAACTGTGTAGGCCCCTATTCACCAAAGCTTCTACATACCTGCAGTGTGAAGGAGTCCAGGACAAGTGCCTCACCCCAAACATGCATATTGGGTGGGTGTGGTGCCCGCTGAATGTGGGAATCACTACCCACACGCCAGCAGAGGTGGTCTACAGTTAGGACACCCCGCTGATGGATGCTCTGTGGCCTGAGGTGCTGGTAATCTGAATAAAGGTGGGAAAGGGGAGTTCTACTGAGTCACTAATTCACTGAGGCCATGAATTAGACTAGCTCCACTAATGGACAAACTCTTGCTCTTTTACCATCCTAGAGCCTTACCAAGAGAGATGGAATTGAATCCCAAGGCAAAAGGCGGTGTATCCCCAAGCTGAATGGAAATATTGACGTTGGAGATGGAAGTGCTGAAGATGATGGGAGCCAGGATTTGAGGGAAGGCTCTACATAGGGACAAAACATCATTGTGTGATAAGGAAATATTTGCAGTTTCCTATCATGGAACAGATTCCTGAAACTCTCAAAACCAGTATGAGAATTTAGAGTTTTAGAGTTTTGTTGTCCTTTTTTTTTTTTTTTTTTTAAAATTTATTCATTTATTTTTATGTGGTGCTGAGACTCGAACCCGGTGCTTCACACATGCTAGGCAAGTGCTCTATCACTGAGCACAACCTCAGCCCTGTTGTCATTCTTAAAATGAGCTAGAACTAGAAAGTAAGCAGCTGAATTCATCAGGTAACTGCTACTCCCAATGGTAACCTGCAAGAACCACAGACAGGAGGTTGAACCACATGAAATTGCCATTTTCATAGTCAAAATGTGGTGAAAATCAGCACTATCACAATTCAATCTAATATAACTAAGAAGCATCACTTCCAAACCATTAACCTTAGGTTCTCTATGGAGCACTGCATAAAGACAGAAATGGCTCTGCAGATCTGATGCTTGTAACTTAAGGCAGACAAGACACTGTTAATCATTTAATTTCAGTTCAACAAATGTTTATTTTGTTCAAGGCACTGTGCTGGGCACTGAGGACACAAAAATTAAGAAGACATCCTTCTATTATCAAGGAGTCCAATCTAATGGGGACAATAAATAAAACAGTTTGCTTCTGAGGCTAAGATTTGGGGACATCAAACCTTCTAATACATATTTGATACAAAAATGCTATTTTGAACTAAAAGAGAATCTACCTGTTAAGATGGTAACCAAAAAAGATTAAACTGACCTTTTTTTCCTTTGCTTAAAAACAGGTAAACTAGTCCCTTGGGTTTCCAGTGCTAACATGTGTAGCCAGTGAGAGAATTCCTGGTGCCGGTAGTGAATGATACAAGTGTTCAGAACTAGGGAGGCTGAGAGATCAATGGTGGTCACCTGGAAACAAGAAGACCAGAACTGTAGGTGTGGGTTTATTTTGTTAACTCATAACACAACTATGTTCAGAGAAAGATAGATTCTGGTTATCATGATCATTATACCTGCACACTAGCCTTGAGGGAGTTGAGGCAAACAATGCGCTGGCGACTCTGGGACAGCAACAACCCATCTGAAAAGACCAGGAAACAGATCAGAGGAAAGCAAAGGGAGGGCAAGGGGTAAAACTAGGTGAAGGGCAGAGGCAGGCAAAGAGATGAACAGAATGTCACCAACACTTTAGAGTTGGGGCTATTTTCCCTCATTATATTCCCTCTCTTTACCTTCAGTTACACCAATATTCTCTCAGTACCAGAACCCCCACCCATGAACCTTCTAATAGGAGTTCAGTGCTCATCTGTGCCATATCAGAGTTTGCTGTGAAGCTTCGAAGGGGCAGCTGATCCTCATCACGGTGGTATAAGAAATGCAGCAGCTTCAGTGTCCAACTCAAGTGCCTGGCCCAGAGATAGAACCTGGCTCAGAAAGATGTGGAGTGACATTCCCACTTCCTTTCTCCCCACAGATAAGGTCAGAGCACCCACTAGACTGGTTATAAAAATCCCTTATATAGCTCACATTATCATTCTCCATATTGTGTCAGAAAAGGCCTCACCTCTTTTGACTGTTCATGGATAGCACAACACTTGTATTTTCCATCTTCACTTTGACCTGGTCTGGCAACTGCTGGAGGAGGTGTAGGCCAGGCAAAGTTGGCTCAGCCAAGTTCTCTGTCACCTCTGAGAAAAAGAATGAATAACATGTCATCAATCCTTAACACTCAATTACTCCAAGAAACTCTGTCCTCTTTGGCCAAATCCTTCCACATAAAATAGGATAAGCAAATGCTCAAACTAGGCCATAAGGAAAATACTCCACGGATCCAGGTACCCAGTGTACTTCCTTCCTCAGAATCTACATACATAACCAGGGGACAGGGATGTAGCTCAGTGGCAGAGTGCTTGCCCACCATGTGCAAGGCACCATAAAAACAAAAAATAAAAGGGATGGGGAATAGGTTGGTACAACAGAAAGAATATAGATTTTAGAGTCAAATAATTTAAACTTCATTTTTACTAGTGACTAGCTGTGTAACCTCAGCCAAGTTACCAAGCTAATCATCCTAGGCTTTAGTTTCCTTATTTATGAACTGCTGACAATTTAGGAAGAATATATGTAAAACACAACAGTACAGGTCTAATTTATACCCACTAAATGTTAGTTTACTCAGCACAAGCAAATGTCCTATTTTCTCAACTAACTTCAGGGTCAAAGGCCATGGTGAGCTGGCCATATTGGTGCATGCCTATAATATCAGTGGAAACTGAGGCAGTAGGATCACAAGTTCAAGGGCAGCCTCAGTAACTTAGCAAGGCCCTAAGCGATTCAGTAAAACCCTGTCTCAAAATAAAAAATAAAAATGGCTGGGGATGTAGCTCAGTGGTAAAGTGTTCCTGGGTTGAATTCCCACAACCCAGGAACAAAACAAACAAACAAAAAAAAAACCCAAACCCACAAACAAAAAACAAACAAAAATCAACAATGAGGAAAAAACAAAAACAAAAACAAAAAACCCCTGGTGACTAATGACTCATGCCTGAATGAGTAGTGAAACCCCTGCTTTTTTCTACTTACAAAATAACCCTGAGAACAAGACAGCCAAGAAGTTCAATGACTGGGGCTTTACCTGAACAGGGAACAGGCTTGGGTACCAGGCTTGAGCCCTGACACAGCAGTTGACTATGGAAGAGACCCTCATGTAGTTCAGCATGGAGTGTCCACACATCCAGAGTGATAGCCTTCAGATGCCAACTGCTGATGCCCACCTTTAGACACAGGGCCAGTGACAGTTCCACTAAGCAGGTATCCTCCTGTAAGGAGGATAAGCCTTTAAGTTGTATGGAGGGAGCTTGGGGAGTATTTGATCAAAATGCATTGGTCTGGGAACCTAAGTATTGCCTTGAGGGAACCACAAAAAGACAGAATCTAGAAATGTAAGCCCTAAGCTCCTTGAAATCTTATGTCCAGGAGGAAATAAGGCATACTCACCAGCTGACCACTCTTCAGAACTTTGCTGTTGATCTTAGACAAGCTCACCTCACAGATTAGCCTGGAAAGGAAAAAAATTGAAAGCACTTGGCACCTTTCCTCAAAATTTACCTCCAATCAAGCTCTGCTGGCTAGAAGGGATAAGGCAAGTGAAATACTTAATTTCAGCCTCTCTTCAAGTTTCAGAGAATGAAAACTTGACACCTTGATAATAAGAAGGCCCTGATATCCACTTTCTCTGAAGCAACTCCAAGGCAAGAATGAGATTACTAGATCTCTTCTACCCATTACTTACCTTTTCCCATCACTATCCAAAAGAAATCTGCTTCTACTGATCTGAATGTGCCACAAGGACTCAGAGGTAGCCACCTTGAGAACCATGATGTTTATAGCATCAACATGAATGGAGAATAGCTAGAAAGAATGAGCAAGGATGAACAATTATTAGCTTCAAGGCATCACACTTGAGAAAGTGTCAGATCTTAGCATTATGCCCCCAAAATAGCAGAACAATCCACCCACAACTCCAAAGCCAATCATTCCTGGAATAAAGTGAAGAATAGCAGAAGTAGCAGTCTCACTTGGCAGAAGATCTTCAGTAAAGATGGGTTGAAGGACAACTCCTTTTGATCCACCCCAGTGCTCTGGGAGAATGGGGCAGACAGGCCAGAAACCTTCTGTAGGTCCGTTCTGATGCGTACTTCTCCAAAGCACAATGCCACATAGTGTCTGCCCAGAAGAGAAACCTCACTGCCACCAGATCCCCCCCTACGGTCCCCTCCCAAAAAATACAGCTCAATTAATTGCAGACAGTCTAATAATACTCAAACTAAAGGGAGACTCCAGCAAAAATCTGCATCCCTCCTTGCCTCCTTGGGTTAAGAGGTCTCTATATAGAATCTCATCCTGTAAAATCAACCCCAAAATATTTCCCAGGAGAAATAAGATTACAGAGTACTTACGGCAGATCATGGCTAAGGAGTTTGCTGGAGATCCACAAGTTATCAATTTCCTAAAACAGTGCAGGAGAAAGCTCTGTACACTAATCGCTAGGCAAGCAATGACAAGGCAGGAAATGTTTCTGGCTTGAAGGAAGTGCTATGGACTCTCTCACTAAATATGCCCCACTCCATTTCCACTGGTTTCTCTGCCCAGATATCTTGGTACTCACAATGACATTAGTTGAATTTGCTTAGTATTTCTCTTTTACGGATATGTTGTCCTGTTTCCTCTCTTATAATAGAACAGTAAGCTCTTATAGCTCCTGTTATCTTTCTTCTGTGCTTTACTTCTGCATTCTTCTTATGTGCCCTGAACACTTTGTGCCCTACAGACAACTTTAACCAAAAAACTCACCAATCCCAGTGTTCCCCAATTAGCTCTAGGATCACCATGGCAAGAGGGGAAGGGTGAGGAAGAGTGAGGTTAACTGGGAAAGTCAGAATTTTTTTTTTTTTCCTTTTTATGGGACTGGGTATTGAACCCAGGCTCTACCACTGAGCTACATCCCTAGATCTTTTTATTTTGAGACACAGTCTTGCTTAATTGCAGAGGCTGGCCTTCAATTTGTGATCCTTCTGCCTCAGCCTCCAGGGTTGGTCCCTGGGATTAAAGGTGTTTGCCACTGGAATGTTTTATAAGTAAGTAAAGGGTTGAGCAGGATGCAGTAGTGTATGACTATAATTTGAGTGGCTCAGGAGGCTGAGGCAGGAGGATTGCGAGTTTAAAGACAACCTCAGCAAAAGCTAGGCACTAAGCAACTCAGTGAGATCCTATCTCTAAATAAAATACAAAAAAATAGGGCTGGGGATGTATTTGGCTTAGTGGTGGAGTCCCTCTGAATTCAATCCCTAGTACTCCCCACCCCCGCAAAAAAGGCAAATTAAGGGTTGAAATTCAACTGGATCTCTCTCTCTCACTCACACACACCGCCTCCCACAGGGAGTTTCCCATAACTCACCACTGTTTGCTGGTGCTGCTGAAACTTAAGACTGACATTCTGGATCCAAAAAAAGCGGAAGGAACCAATCTTCAGCTCTGCCTGTAGCTTCCGCTGACACCACCTGGTGGCTAACCGGACCACAAGCCACCTGCAGAAAAATCGTGTGAGTTCATAGGGCTCTATCCCAAGTATGGCTTCCCAAACACCACCTTGGTCCTAGAAGACCTTGCAAAGGGTGGTGTCCTGAAACTGGAATTTTCCGGGCAACTCTCCTGTCTGTCACACACATTCCAGCCACAATAGTCAGCACTCTAGGATCCCAATGACCCCGCCACCCAGATGAAACCAGATAAGCTAAACCCCACCCTCAAATATGGGGACAAAAAAAAAAAAAAAAGGCAATCCTTCAAATCTTTAGAAAACCGAGACAGAAGAGACCCCAACAGGAGTTAAGGTGGAGACAGACGTATCAACACACGCCCCAGGGGGGGGTCTGTCTCCGCCCCCACCCTCCAGACAGGTGTCCTCGAGAAGTCCGGGGTCACACCCGGTCAGCTCAAAGGCCGCTCTTCCTTGAACTTCCAGTCCTCTTGACCTCGCTCTCCAGAGTGAGGCTGCAGGTGCCCTTCGCGTTGGATGAAGGAGACATGCAGGGGCGTGTGGAGCGGGAAGAGGAAACTATCGAGAGAGGCCCCTTCCTCACACAAATTCAATCCCCGGAATCAGCACTCAGGCCCCGCCCGCTCCCCTAGTCTCGGGGCTCGCAGCCCCTCCCGCTCCTCCAGTCGCACTTTCCCTCCCTTCGCCTTTATCATGCGACCCCTCCTCAGCGATATCCTCCCCACTTCCCCGTGCCGGCCCGGCGCGCGCCCCCTCCTCAGTCGCTCTTCCTTTCCCCCCCATCGCTGTGCCTGGAAGGCCCCCCTCACCGGCCTAGGAAGAGGGCGCTAAGCGCAACCAGCAGCAAGACCAACAGCGCGGAAAGAAGCAGAGGCATTTAGGTCCGGGTCCGGCCCGGCCTGGCCCCGGCCCCCGCCATGCCGGGCCCCGACGCCGGAACCGCGCAGCAGCGCCGCGGGCCGACCAGCCGCGAGCGCAGCGGCAACGCTGAGAGAGGAAGCGTTGGTGCGCGCGCGCGCCCCGCCCCCTGCAGCCCACCAGCCAGCCAGCTGTCTCCCTCCTTCCCCCGCCCTGCGCCTGGGAGCCAAGAGGGCCAACTGGCTGCTTGCACGGAGTGAGGGCGTGGCTCCGGAAGGAAAGGCGCGGGTGCTGACCAAGATCCAGCTGACACAGGCGTCCCGCCCCGGCGCATCCTACAGAGCCGGGACTGCGTAGCCGGGACTGCGAAGCCGGGGCTGCTCTTCAGGCTGGTGGTGGGTGCCCTGGTTGGCTTCTTTTGGCCACGAAGAATTCCAGTTGAGAGTAGGGCAGTTAGAGAGTCTGCCTGGCCGCTCTGGGCCTGGATTGAGGTGTCTACCAAAGTTATACCCCTGGAGCAGACATTGTAGCACTCCCTCTAATTCAAGGATTCCGCCTGAAAATAATGGAGGAAACCAAGAGGTGATTAAAAGATCGTAGAAGAGCTGTGAATGTAACCCAGAGGTAGAGCACTTTGCCCATCACGTAGTAAGGCTTTAGCTTCAATCTCCAGCTCCGAAGCGGTGCGGGGGGGAGACAACTCGGAAATCGCACCTTATTCCATCCCCAAGGAAAACCTGTTGTTTTATTCCATTGCTGTCTGAATATTGTTATGGTCAGGTAATACGTACTAACTTATTGTGTGCGCAGCACCATTCTGGACACTTCACTAGGTAAGTTTTAAGTTTCTGCAATATGTATAACACAAACGACAAAGGAGTGGGGGTAAGGAGATATTGCAGAGATAGTGAACATTGTTCTTGTCCTTCAACAATAGTTTGGGAAGCATACATAATAACATGAATTAAGAATTAAAGGTCAGTTCAAGTCAGGGTTAATTTTGCCTGCTTCCTTCTCTGTCAAATGAGGGAATTGGACAGAGGTACTTTAGAATTGCTGTGATGTTATGGGTATCTGAATGATTTACTAATACAAGCTAAAAAAATTGAGGGTTTCAAAGTATTATAAAATACATTATGTCCCTTTGGGTAATATCCTAATCTTCACAAACATCCTTCAAAATTTACTCAGATTCTTCTTGGCTTTTATAAAGCACCATTTCAAATTTCACCTGTGGGTGCCCAAAGTTGCTTTTATACCTCCACTTACCTGGTCCTCTCAGTTATTTCACATATTCCCAAGGGCTCCACCACTATTTCAAGGTCATACTTATCTTTTAAGCGCTGTTTTTTACATAATCCTCAAAGCCAGCCTTCTATCAAAGTATGTCCTCAGGGAAGGCCCAACAACTCTTAAGGAAGAGTGCCTTGCAACATGTCTACCTACTCTTTCATCTTTTCCAATCTGATTTCTTTTTTCAGTTAAAATACTTCCTTCTCCCTAGACTGTTTTTTTATTTGTTCTTTTTGGAAATACATGACAGTAGAGTGTATTTTGACATATTACACATACATAGAGTATAACTTAGGATTCCATTCTAGTGGTTGTACAAGATGTGGAGTTTCACTGGTTGCTGGTTGTGTATTCATATATGAACACAGGAAAGTTATGTCTAATTCGTGTTCCCATCCTCCTCCCTTCCCTTTATTCCCCTTTGTCTAATCTATTCTTCCCTCCCCTCCAGACTGTTATAACACTCCCTTGAATTTTCTGTTTCCTTTTTTTTTTTTTTTTTTGCGGTGCTGGGGATTGAACCCAGGGCCTTGTGCTTGCAAAGCAAGCACCTTACCAACTGAGCTATATCCCCAGTCCCTCCCTTGAATTTTCAATGTAATTATTTGTCAGTTTTATTTTTTATTTTTATTTATTTATTTATTTATTTATTTATTTATTTTTGGAACCAGGGATTGAACTCAGGGACACTCGGTCACTGAGCCACATCCCCAGCCCTATTTTGTATTTTATTTAGAGACAGGGTCTCACTGAGTTACTAAGGGCCTCACTAAGTTGCTGAGGCTGGCTTTGAACTCGAGATCCTCCTGACTCAGCCTCCCAAGTCTCTTGGATTACAGGTGTGCGCCACCACGCCCGGCTGTCAGTTTTATTATTTCTCTACTTATTTCAGAAGATGTCCTTTAAAAAAAAAAAAAAAATCAGCCAGGCACGGTGGTGCATGCCTGTAATCCCAGCACCTGGGAGGCTGAGGCAGGAGGATCGAGAGTTCAAAGCCAGCCTCAGCAACTTAGCGAGGCCCTAAGCAACTCAGTGACACCCTGTCTCTAAATAAAATACAAAATAGGGCTGGAGATGTGGCTCAGTGGTGGAGTGCCCCTGGGGTTCAGTCCCCAGGACCAAAAAAAAAAAAAAAAAAATAAATGCAACTTAAGTGAAGTAAGGAGGGATGGCAGGGTAAAGACAAAGAAGTTCTACTAATTCATGGCCTCAGTTTTCTAAAACAAGTCTTTGTCAAAAAAAAAAAAATATCTTGAGGTTGGGGATTAAGCTCAGTGGCAGAGAGCTTGCCTATCACACACAAGGCCAAATTTGGTCCTTCATCCTGAAACAAAATAAAACAAAACAAGGTGGCACACACCTGTAATCCCAACAGCTAGGGAGGGTGAGGCAGAAGGAGCCAGCCTCAATAATTTAGTGAGCCCTAAGCAACTTAGCAATACCTTGTCTCAAAATAAAAATAAAAAGGGCTGGGGATATGGCCCAGTGGTTAAGTGTCCCTGGGTTCAATCCCTGGTACCAAAAATAAAAAAGTCTTATAATGTCATAGGCCATGTCTGGCACAGAACTGGTTATCTATAAATGTTCAACATTAACAACTCAAAGCAAAGAGGAAAAAAAAAGGGGGGGAAAGCCAGAAATTCTAAAAATAAAAAGTTTGCTAAATCACCAAAATTCCAGCATATGGCAGCTACTTCTGTTCACCATAACCATGCTTGAAGGAAACAGGAACTAACTTTCTGGAATTAACTGGAAAGAAGGAAAGGAGGTGAGTAAAGAATAAAAAAAAGTTCCCACTCACTTTTTCCAAAAAAGATATCCCTCCCTTCAGCAAGGGGAGGAAAGATTGTTTTCCAAGAGCTAAACACAGTTGTTGTGTAGCAAAAACAGCAAATCAGACACAGCTCGATTTCTATCCCCAAATTTACTACTTTTAAGAATTCAGGGGCTGGGGTTGTAGCTCAGTGGTAGAGTGCTTGCTTAGTATGTGGGAGGCACTGGGTTTGATCCTCAGCACCACATAATAAATAAATAAATAAATAAATAAAGGTATCCATCTACACCTAAAAAGTATATATGTATTTTTTAAAAAAATCAGGGCTGGGGTGTGGCTCAGTGGAAAAGCACTTGCCTAGCTTGTGTGAAGACTGGGTTTGATTAGGAGCACCACATATAAATAAATGAATAAGATAAAGTCCATCAACAAAAAAAATTATATATATATATATACATACATATATATAAAAATGCAGTTCAAAGCACCAAAAAAATAAGACTTCAAGCAGTTGTCACTCAACTGTTCTGTTCTGTGAATTGGTAAAATTAGAATACCTATCCTGTAACATCCTGTAACATTTCAGTGAAGATGAAGTAAGAGCTGTAACATAGTGCCTACTATATAGCAATGAATTAACACTGGTTCTTTTTACTCCTATGCCTTTTATTTCATTTGCATTAAGATCCTGAATAATACATTTCATTAGCTACTTATTTTTTTAAACATTCTTTTTTTTTTTAATAACTTTATTTTTACGTGGTGCTAAGGACAAAACCCTGTGTCTCACTCCTCCTACCAAGTGCTCTACCACTGAGCCCCAACCCCAGCCCCTCATTAGCAACTTATTATGCTATATTCTTTTGAGGGTCTTTAGCCATAATTAGTCAAAAATCTAATAAAGATGAAAGGCCTGGGGTGAAGTGAAGGAACAGAGAAAGGACTGGATACAAGTAAAGTTCTTAGAATGGCCCATAGTGAAGATTCCCAGCATCAAGAGTCTTAGGACTTAAGGATTAAGCAATTCAATAGCACACCTAGAAAATAACACAGTGATTATTAGAATTCTTCTTCTTCTTCTTTTTTTTTTTTTAAAATCATTTTGGAGAAAGAAAAATAGGGGGAAAGTCACACATATGAATAATCCATGATGTGGGGCGGGGGGGGGGGGGGGGTGTCCTTGGCTCAATAGTAGAGCACTTGCCTAGCATGCGCAAGGCCCAATTCTTAGCACTGCAAAACAAAAAAGAGGCGTCATTAAACAATCCATATGCCAAGCTCCTGCAGAGTAAAAATTTCCCAGCTAAGAGGAAATTCCCCTAGTTTGTTTGTTTGTTTTTTTAAACCAGTAAAAATAAAAATCACCTGCACCTTCAACAAGTCCTCTGCTCAGAACTGACCCAAACCTGGAAGAGCAACCAATTCAAATGCAAAAGGCTGCAGCTTCCAAACTCAACCACTGTTTTCTATTGTGCATCTTCCTCTCAATAGGGACATAGCTGCTACACAGGTCACTTGTGGCAGGGATCCCACGATGAACCAACAACAGATGTCTATGAACACTGTGTGGTGACAGTGGCTCAGAGTCTCTAGACTCATAGTTCTGCATGGTGGGCTTCTGCCTTCAGCAACTCACTGGGCTTCATGAAGATGCCTTCCATTGCTTTCCAGTAGTTGTTCTGGCTTGGCTGGGCCATGCCATGCACCTCTTTTTGTCCACTGATGGGCCGACCATATTGTTCTCCTGTGACAGACAGCAGTACCTCAGTGGAAGAATGTTTAAATCGCACTTCACCATCTCTCACCCAGTAGGGTCCATTACAGAGCACTGTCCAGTCATCCAGGTAATCACCTTCACCTTCCTCACCAAAAGCACTCACTTCCTGGAAGACACAGAGGTGGCAACATTAGCATGGCTGACACATAGGCATGAAGAGTGGAAGGAGGCAATAGGAAGAAAAATAAGACTACCCAAAAGTAACAAATGACAGTCTTTCCAGTGTTGTTAAAAAATAAAATAAACTGGGGGGAAAGAAAACACAGTAAGTATATAAGAGAAAAATTAGTTGCCTTAAGATTATGGTTCAAACCATTAGTTTGCAATTAGTACCATATTGCCTTTTCTTTTCTATAATAGTCTTAAAACATTTTTATTTCTTTAGAGATGGGTTCTTGCTCAGTTGCCTAGGCTGACCCAATCCCCTGGGTTCAAGAAATCTCTCTGCCTCAGCCTCCCAAGTAGTTGACCACAAGCATGTGCCTCTATACCTGGTCTATTAAAATACTTTACAAATTTTGTTACTTGGCTTTGTTTATTTATTTCTTGCTATTGGGGATTAAACCCACAGGCATTTTACCACTGAGCTACATCCCCAGTCCTTTTTGTTTTTTATTTTGAGACAGGGTCTTGCCATGTTACCCAGACTAGCCTTGAACATGCAATTCTACTGTCTTGGCCTCTGGAGTCACTCAAATTATAGGCATGCACCACTATGCCCAGTAAAATAGTAAATATTAATTGAACAAAACATAGCAGGTTCTCTATATTCCTTTCCTCATCTAAAACTCATTCTCCATTCAAACCAAATATTTAGGATTTCTATACAGTGATTGAAAATTTTTTTTAGAAACATCTGACTTAAATCTACACTAATAACTATGTAATTTTAGATATAAAGATAAAAGGAATTACATTAAGCAAAGAATATTTCACTTGATAAAGAACATACTCCATGCAAGTTCCAATTAACAATTCTAACACTATATTTGTATACTGGAACTGAAGGAGGAGGTGAATGGAGGATGGTAAAAACTTGGTACCTCATTGTTGCAGCAGGGACTTACAAATAAACATGCTAGAATGATATATGTGGTAATGGATTAAAGCTGAAGGTATCAGTAAGAACTTGTGTTTAACAATACACAGATGGCTAAACATATCAGTATATATGTGTAGGTGTATAGGTAAGCATACATACATACATTTCTTTGTGCCAGGTAAGAGAACCTAAAGGAAATAATATTCCAGTAGCAATAAGCTCATATAAAGCCTAGATTTTAGTTCTAATGCCATTCTTCAATAAAGGGAAGTAGGACTCCTTAGAGAAATGGAAGAGTCTAAGAGTGGGGCAAGCAATAAACAAAATGAATCTTAAGCATCTTTTAGTGCCAGAAAGTAAGCAAGTGCTTTAAAATACACACATGCACGCACACATACACACGTGGGATTCTGTCAAATGGACATGAGACAATAGGAAGAAAGTTGGAATAATTTGGGAAACAAAGGAAAGACAGCAATACTGAATTATAAGTCAAAATATGTAATATATATCCAAGAGTTCATACTGATAAAAAAGAATTAAATGAATGAACTGGGGGAAAGAGATAAATCCTTCTTATGGAAAAATTCCAAATAAATTATGTAGCTACTCCTGCCTAAACCAGGGGAGCTTAATTCCCCACTGCTTAACTGTGGACTGGACACAGTGACTTCTTCCCAAGTACAAAATGGAAAAGGGTAAAATGAAAAGAGTACAGGAGAAATCCTCTAGAACGCTACTATAACCAGGTGATTGAGATCAATATCAGCAATAAAAATCATGTTGGTAACGTATCCTTCATAGGATATGAGGAAAATGTCACTTTTAACTCAGTGACCTTCCTCCCAAAACCCTTAATAAACAGTAATCATCATGACAAAAACATCAGACAGATTCCAAAAGAGGGGCATCAACAATATACCTGACAAGCACTCCTCAAAACTGTCAAGGACATCAAAAACAAGGTAAGCTGTAAAAACTGTCATAACCAAGAGGATAACAAGATATATCAACTAAATGTAATGTGGTATCCTGGAACAGAAAAAGAACATTAGGTAAAAAATAAGGAAATTAAAATAAACTATGTATCTTAGTTGATAATATCAATATTATTTCATCAATTCTAGCAACTTTACCTTACTAACACAAGATGTTCATAGCTAAAACTGTCTTTAAAGTAAGGGGTCAGAGGGAAGAAGTCATTAAGGGACTTATATTCCATTAAAGTTCAAGGCTTAAAAAAAGTGGCAGAGGGGCTGCGTGTATAGTTCATTGTTAGAGCACATGTTTAACATGCAGAAGGCCCTGGGTTCCATCCGCAGCACCAAAAAAACCCCCCAAAAACAAACAAACAAAAAAACAAAAGGCAGAATTCATTTTCCCAATGTGGTTTGTAGTTAGTTAGCCTCATTAAAAATAATAATTATTTAGCCAGGCGTGGTGGCGCACGCCTGTAATCCCAGCAACTCGGGAGGCTGAGGCAGGAGGATCGCAAGTTCAAAGCCAGCCTCAGCAACTCAGTGAGGCCCTAAGCAACTCAGTGAGACCCTGTCTCTAAATAAAATACAAAATAGGGCTGGGGATGTGGCTCAGTGGCTGAGTGCCCCTGGGTTCAATCCCCAGTTCCAAAAAAAAAAAAAAAAAAAAAAATTTTATTTTTATTACAAGTTTGGAAACGCTGGGTTTACTAAAGAATTTATCAGAACTTATGTTAATTTATATCTATTCTGTCTTTTCTCCCCATTTCTTGATTTGATCTAGATGTAAAGTTTCCATTTGACCATAAACAATTTTCTTCACATTTACAAAAGTCATTTTTCCAGGTCTGCAGAAAAGAGAACATTTACATCTGGAAAAGAAAGGGGTAAGAACCAGAAGATCAAACAAAACAATAGTAATGCAGAGCAGCAGTGATCCATTATATGCCACCTCACCTGGTTTCCAGAAAGAGGTGAAGTGAAATGGTGACTATGGAGGTTTCGGCCAGTGTTGACGTGTGTCAGTCGGATGGGCTGGCCACATTTGATAGGGGTTCCCCTTTCACACACTGTGGCAGTCTTCCCTCTTATCCTCCAGTAACTGTTGCTATCATCCACAGAGGTTACACCTGTCACTGACTGCTGGCCACTACCTACAGTCCACAAAAAAAGAAAAAAAAACCAAAGCAAGTCAACTCAACCTAATCCTATGGCCAATAATGTGCCCTATGTCATAAAACTGGCATGGAGGCATGGGGAGGAAACATCATACTTGGTAATATTTTTTCTATGACATTAATGTATTTATGAAAATATTAAATATGTTCATATACTGTGTTTTTAATTATTATATGACATATTATACTTAAGGGAGTACCCAGATCAGAAAATTCCAAGAATTTGTATCAAAAGGATTAGATACAAATCCATAATATGTGTGGATTTTTTTTTAAGTATAGGCAATATTTACATGAATGTATGAGCCTGGACAATCCCTGATATACGCCAGGTATCTAAGTGTATAATTTTAACACATTTGTATCACTCATGCATTACAATAAATATTTTCATATTTTGTGATTAAAATAAGATGACTTTATGTCATCAACTTTAATCCAATTAGCCATAACTCCCAAACTCCTGTTAAGTGGTCTATTTGATACATTATAAAACTACTCTTAGGACATCCAAATTTGGTTAATCCTGCCTTAACTGGTACAATTCTGCAGGTTAAAAGGCACTGAGTTAAATATGTAGCTACAGCCAGGAACCGTGACATTTGCCTATAATCCCAGGGGCTCAGGAGGCTGAGGCAGGAGGATCCCAATTCAAAGCCAGCCTTGGCAACTTAGTGAGGTTTTAAGCAACTTAGCAAGACTCTGTCTCAAAATAAGAAATAAAAAGGGCTAGGGATGTGACTCAGTGGTTAAGCACCCCTAAATTCAATCCCTAGTATAAAAAAAATAGCTACACACTTAAAAATAAAAAAGAAATACATACAAATAATAATTCATACCTAGCTAACATGTCCTGAGCAGTTACCGGGTATCAGGCACTAATGCAAGTCCTTTGCTTGAATATTCTTATTTAAAACATGTATCCATTTCTTCAATAGGAATTATTATTATCCCCATTTTATGATGGGAGTGTTAGAAAGGCTGAGTAGTATGCCCAAGGTTACATATGCAGTTCTAACAAGGCTGGGGTTAACAAGGCTGGGACTGAAGCTAGGAAACCTGATTCTAGAACTTAATAGTCACTCCATCACACGCGCACCCCAAACTAAGAACATCTTTCTCCAGCTTTTTCTGTCCAGTTCCTCCAAACAGGCTAATCTCCCATAAACTCCAGGGATATTCCACCACCCCTGCCTCCCAGGACTTATTCACTACCCTTCTTTGAAGGCATCTCATATTTCTTAAATACTTACCTTAAATATTCTCACCTGCTCCTCCCAGCTTTGCCTTGAGATTCATGGCCCATCTAACCACAAGCTTTTGATATTTCCCTTTTACCCTGTAACACTTCATACCTTGTACTACTCATCTGGGTAAATGCAACAAACTATCATCTACTCTCTACTGGCTTCTTCCAACCAGATGGTGACTTTGTTATATCTTAAAAAAAGGGAGCAAGTTGGGGGCAAACAAACTCTTTCTGGTTACTACCTCACAGCTCTCTCAGTATGCACAATACTGTTCACTAAATCATAATCTACATTTTATTTCTTACCCTTTCACACTTCCTATTCACCTCACTTTTTCCTCTCACCAATCCCAGAATCTTGGGATTACCCAGAATTCTATACCTGGACCTCATCTATATTTATCTTTTTATTTATTCTTTAATGACAGGGTTTTTTTTTATTTTTTAAAAATTGTAGATGGACATATCTTTATTTTATTTATTTATTTGGTGCTGAGGATCGAACCCAGTGCCCCACTCATGCAAGGCAAGTGCTCTACCATTGAGCCACAACCCAACACTATTTTTTCTTTTTTTAAATTTTTTTGTACTGGGGATTGAACCTAGGGGCACTCCACCACTGAGCCACATCCCCAGCCCTATTTTGTATTTTATTTAGAGACAGGGTCTCACTGAGTTGCTTAGGGCCTCGCTAAGTTGCTAAGGTTGGCTCTGAACTCGCGATCCTCCTGCCTCAGCCTCCCAAGTGCTGGGATTACAGGCATGCACCACCATGCCCGGCTTTTCTTTTTTTAAAGAAGTTAATAATTGTGTGCTCTCTCTCTCTTTTCTTTTTTTTTTTTTTACTTTATTTTTATTTGATACGGAGGATCGAACACATTGCCTCACATGTGCTAGGCAAGCGCTCTACCAATCAGCCACAACCAGAGCCCATGGACCTCATCTATTTGTATCAGAGGTTCTTAAACATATTGGAGGTCAGGACAAAAGCATCTGTATTTTTAACAAGTTTCTCAGGTGATTAGACTGACAATAGCACCTATTGTAATTATCATATTGAGAAGCAGAGTTCATCCTGGGCAATTTCATCTACTCCCATCACTCTTCAACTATCATTGTACAACATTACTATATCTAACTGTGTATCTCAGATTCAGCAGAGATCCTTTTTCTGCACTCCACACTGAACCTAGTTCCCAAATTTGGTTACCTATCAGAACCACCTAAAGAGTATTTGAAACTATTAGACTCCTATTGCTAGGCCCCTCACCACCTCCATTTTAATTAAGTAGACCTAAAGCAGAGAATCAGATCAAATTTAAAAGCAATAAGCTGGGCACGGTAGTGCACACCTGTAATCCCAGAGGCTTAGGAGGCTGAGGCGGGAAGATCGCAAGTTCAAACCCAGCTTCAGTAACTTAGCGAGGCCCTAAGCAACTCAACAAGACCCCTCTCTAAATAAAATATTAAAAAGTGCTAGCACCAAATGCGGTGGCACACACTTGTAATCCCAGCAGCTTGGGAGGCTGACCCAGGAGGATCTAGAATTCAAAGCCAGCCTCAGCAACAGTGAGATGCTAAACAACTCAGACCCTATCTCTAAATAAAATACAAAATAGGGATGGGGATGTGGCTCAGTGGTTGAGTGGCCCCTGGGTTTGATCCCTGGTATCAAAACATAAAACTGAAAAAAAAAATTAAAAAAGCAATAAACCTGACACATAGTAGGTGTTCACTGAATGGTTGCTAGTATTGAGACATCCCAGTAATGACAACTCATTTCCTTCTCTAGTCTAACTGGTCAGACAGGTTCTGGGAAACAAGAATCACAGATTAGTCTATCTAGGGGAACTCCTTCATCTCTGATCGAATAGCATAATTGGTCATCCAAGTTATCTTAGAAACCTATCACACCTCACTAATCGATTTTGTTTTTCATTTTTCCTTTGTAATGCTGGGATCAAACCCAGGGCCCTGTGCATGCTGGGCAAGTGCTCTACCATTTGAGTTAATACTCCAATTCTTGAACTTCTATTTATCTATTTTTGTCTTCCTTGTAACTTGATTGATTCACTATTGCATTTCCTGCATCTAGAACAATATTAGGCACACAGTAGGAGCTTATTAAATCCATTCTAAATGAATGGACCCATAAGTAACTGACTATTAAATATTTTAATTTCATATAGCAAAAAGCAGTTTCTCGGGCTGAGGATTTAGCTCAGTGGGAAAGTGCTTGTCTAGCACTTGGAAGGCCATGGATTGACTCTCCAACACTGCCCCACCCCCACTAAAAAAAAAAAAAAAAGCAAAGAAGCTTCCTCTACAATGCCAATGTCTATCACTGCTTTAAGGTTTTCTTTGTTGTTATTTCTTTTTTTAAAATTGTAGGACTGAACCCAGGGCCTTTCACATGCTGGGCTAACACTCTACCCCTGAATTTTTTCTCCAGCCCTTTTTTAAAATTTTATTTTGAGACAGAGTCTAAGTTGCCCCAGTTGACCTCAAAGTTATGATCATTCTGCTTCTGCCTCCTGTACAGCTAGGATTACAGGCATGTACCACCACACCCCGTTGCTTTTTTACAAGGAGGTTAAGATTGAGTAAAAAGGAACCAAAAGGTAGGAGCTAGGTACCAAATGAGCTAGAAGGCAGAGGGTTGTAATCAAAGAGTAAATTCTTGGACTTTAAAACTTCAGAGATACAGCACTACTATAATTTTCTACAACATGTTTCTCCCAAACTAAATAGTGACAGCCCAAAGCAGTTGAAAGGTTTTGAATCTTAACTGATTTGGGTTAAACCTTAGTTGCAAGGTTTTGAGCAAGCGATTTAATTTCTGACTCTATTTTCTCACCTGAGGATAACAATAGCATCTATCGCACTGGAATGTTAAAAAATTGGAAGAAAAAAAATGCCGAGCATGGTGGAGCACGCAGTGAATCAGACGGCTGCGGCAGAAAAATCCCAAGGTTGAGGCCAGTCTCGGCAATTTTTTAATAGAAAATAAAAAGAGTGGAGATGTAGCTCTGTGGTTTGAAAGAAAAGAAAAAGAAAAAAAAAAGAAAGGACATATCGACTTGCCTGGCACTTAGCTCACGAAATAGAAGCTGGTAATACGATGAAATTGGCCTTAGAACTAATCGGCTCTTCATCCCCTCTGGACCTCATGAGCCTCCTCTGGGGACCCCTAAGTCTCCAAGACTCCGCCCCCTTCAGAGCATACCGGGCCTCCCCAGTCTACCCAAACCGGGTCCCCGGCAGTACCTGACCCGTAGCGCACGTCGTGTGAATGCAGTCGGACGTTGTGGCGCGTATTGAGTAACTTCACCACAGAGCCGCAAGTAACGACAGCCAGATTGGACGCCCCCACGGCGGTCCACAAACCCCCGAACAACAGTAGCTGTACAACAGCCATCCTAAGTGGATCGCGGAGCCCCTAGTCTTCCAAGAAAACTTGGCTCCTCCCCGGAACCGGAATATGAAGGCGGAACTATTGAGAGGCGGAAGTGAAGAAGCCCTGATCTGAGCTTTATGGTCCATTTGGCTAGAGCGGCCTAAGGAACCCACCGCCCCTCCCCCTGTCAGGTTGCTTTTGATTCCCTTGCTCTTTTGGGGGTACTCTTTGGCAGCTGCCTTCCCGAAACGCTACCTGCTAGCTTTCGCATTCTCCGTTGAAACTCCCCGAGAACCCTATAGAAGGTAGGAACAGCCCGCCCACTTCCAGTGACAGGGAGCCGGAAGTGACGTAGCACGTTGACGCAGGCAGCCGCGGCGGTGGCGGCGGTGGTGGCGGCGGAGGGGTCGTGCTGTGGGTCCTTACTTTCCTTTCCCAATCTCGTTTCGACGACTCCATTTTCTTCAGTGGGGGCTTATCGCTTTAGAGAAACGGCGGACTTCGAGCAGGTAAAGTTCAGACTGGAGATTATGTTTCTTGCATGGGTCAGGTGCGGAACCGGCTCCTATGGCCTGGTCTCGTAAGGGAAGAGGCTCTGGGGAGCCGTATGCGGGAAGAAGTGAGGGGGGGGGCGGCCTTCCCTGCTCTCTACGGGGAAAGGGAGAGGAAAGCTGAGTAGTTGCTAAGTCTCAGTGCTTTTCCCAAAGCCATCGCATCCTGAACCCGTGAATTGGGTGGCCCGTTGAATCAACAGGCTTCCTGGGATCCCATCCTTCCCAGTTTCTGAAAACTGGGCCACGCGAAAGGATTAGGAATGGAAGGGACCTAGGGCTTCTGACCTGGGATCAAGTGAAAGAATTGTTTGTTCTGGGAATGTGACTCCTACCAGGTTTTCAACAGCTCTGCCTTCAGACGAGAGTGGTATGCTAAATTCTAGCTCTTCCCGTATTGTTGAATAATATAGGCAGAACAGTAGATGGCTGCATCCTTCATCCCTTTCTAAAGATCAGAGATATTGTAGAGGTACGGAATCCCCTCATTCTTCATGGATTCATTTCCTCAAACATTTGCTAACGCCTACCATAAACATCAGACTGGTCGTTAAGTCAAAACTTTATTCTGAGTTTTTGCGTTTTTCTCCGTGCGCTCCCCTGAACTAGCTGGAGCAGGTCGTTTCCCTGGGTTCTCACAAGAACTGATACTTATTTTCCTTTAGAAGGAAACTTAAGCTCTCTGAAACACTTCCTTAGAAATTCAGTGTAATATCATAAGTAGCAAAGGAATATGCTACACCAGAGTGTCAACAGTATTGGGTGTGCTTAAATTTCTTCAATAAATATTTTCTTCAGTAAAAAAGTTCAGTTTATTAAAAGTTACCAGTTTCTAAGTTTTCAATGTTTCTTTTGCTTTTTTGTTTTATTTTGATATGGGGTCTTGCTTTGTTACCCATGCTGGCTCCAACTCTTGAGCTCAAGTAGTCTTCCTGCCCCCAGCTCCCAAGTAGTTGGAACTATAGGCCTGTGTCACCATGCCTGGCCTGTCTGCAGTGTTTTAATTACAAAAGCATGATTGCTCCCAAATCAGCTGTGAATTTTGGGCCCTTTTCCATGACTATTCTGCCTTCCATCAATACAAGCTCACTTTTATTCTTTTTTGGGGGAGGGGTCAAAATATTAGATTAGGTTAGTATAGCATTACTCTGAGGTTTTACACCTGTAATCCCAGCTACTCAAGAGGCTGAGGCAGGAGAATCCCAGGTTCAAGGCCAACTTGGTGACTTAGACCTGTCTCAAAAATAAAAATGAGGGGCTTTTCTACACTTTCTACAAGTGGTAGAGCGCTTGTCTAGAACATGTGAAGTACTGGGTTCGATCCTCAGCACCAAGTAAATAAATACAAATAAAGGAATTGTGTCTATCAACAAATTTAAAAAAAAATTTAAATAAATAAAAATGAAAGGGGCTGGGGATGTAGCTCGGTGGTAGATACCTGTGGATTCCATCCCCAGTTCCCTAAGAAGAAAGTATCTTTAGGGACACAACACAGTCATGTTTTTTCCACTGTAAAGTCCTCTTCCATGAGATGAAAGCCTTCTATGGAAATATCTGATCTTTGAAGGTAAATAAATTTTACTTCGCTTCTATGTTCTTCATCTCAATAAATGGCACCACTAACAGTCCTGTATGTAATCCTTGGCTTCTTTCTTCTCTGTTTTTCTCCATGCAATCAACTACCAAATCCTCTCTCCATAAAACTCTATTCCCAGAATATAATTTATATTCTGGTATCTCTCAAATGCTCCTCCAACTGCCATCCTATTTTTAAAATTTTTCTTCATGGCCAGATTTCTACCTGTGCCAGCTCACCTTTTATTCTCTCTTCAGGCTACATACCAATCTGTTTTTCCCTGACCACTATTAAAATTGCTCTAGTCAGGTCACCAGTGACTTCTATGTTGCCAAATCCAATGGATACTTTGTTCTCATCTTCTTCAATCTCTGTAATATTCAAAACAGTTTCTTCATATTTTGTTTCTCCTTTGCTAGCCACTTTTCTTCTCTATGTAATGTCTAAATGTTGGATTTCTCTCAATTTAATCTCTCTACATTCTTTCCTTAGATGATCCAGTCCCCGGGCTTTATTTACAGCCTGAAAGCTGACAACTTCTAAGTTTTCTTAATTTCCTAGTTCAGCCTTCCCTCTGTGTTCCAGAATCATAATGTCATAATGCCTGTTCAGTTATATTAGTTTAGTTACGTTAACATAACATAACGTAAATTTTGATCTTCCCATCATTCCAAACCTGATGTTCCCCATGGTGGTGCTCCAACCATGTGGTTATACCAAAACGAGAACTCTGAGACTCATCTTTGACTCTTCTTTACTCTCCCTTTTTCCCAGCCTTTCAATAACTCCTGTAACTTTTACCTGAAATCTGTTTTCTATCCTCCTATCTTTACTGCTGCCACCCTAGTCCAAATCACCATCTTTTGCCTGGTTTACCACAATAGTATCCTCAGTTTTCCCTGTTTCCACTCAAATCTCCCTCCAATCCATTTTTCATGTAACAGGGTCCTGTGAAGTCAGGTCTTGTCATTTTCCTATTTAAAACTCTAATGGCTTTCTGTGGCCTTCATTCCCTGCTTGAGCAATTCCTTCCTCCCTCATGTTCTTCTGCCTTACCCATGCCCTAGTCACATTGGCCTTAGGTCATCAGCTACCAGATACCAAGTTCTTGCCCACATTTTTTTTTGTTGTTGTTGTTAACGGACCTTTATTTTATTTATTTATATGTGGTGCTGGGAATCCAATCCAGTACCTCACACATGCTAGGCAAGTGCTCTGCCACTGAGCCATAACCCCAGCCCCTACCTATTCTTGACATCTTAGCATAACTAAACTTACTTCATAGGTGAGTGTATTTCCTTCTTAGTAATCGTAAAATGAGCAAGTAAATTAATTGTTTTAGACACTGAGCTATCTTCCTAGCACCTTAAAGATAGAGTCTAAAAATCCTTAAATTACCATGCAGAAATCCTTATGCCTTCACCTCTGACTCATGAATCATTCTCCCTGTCCCATCAAACCAGCCCTTCGGTTCCTGCCACAGTACATAGCTTATGGAAAGTTCTCCAACCCCACCACTTCCCTGCCAATTCCCCTCTGGAAAGAATCAATTTCTCTAGTTAATTCACTCCTCACTCTAAAGGTCTTTGTTTAAAGGTACTTCTTCAAAACCAGGTTAGATTCCCTTGTTGCCGGATGCAACATCATCAATTCTTTAAAGACTTGTACTTTTGAATAATGGTCACCAAAGTCCAATGGGCCAAATGAAGCCAGTCTGTTCATTTACATGCTATATGCTTTTGTGCTGCAAAGCAGATCTGGCTGTAATAGAGAAAAAGAGTGTCAGCCCCTACATTAGAGCAGGAACAATGTGTATGGCACAAGGCTCAGTGACTGTTCTCCCTCCGTGTTGCGAGGGTTCTAAATCTGGTTGCATATGTCATTTGTTTTTGCGCCTCTTTTGCACTTTTCTTGTTCCCCAAGGAAATGTGGAAAGAAAAGTGATAAATAGTATTTTTAAATTTATCAATGTTAGGAACTAATATTGACAATAATGCTTTTTTACTGACAAGATTGTCATTGAAAAGATTCTAAGACAATTTTCCTGTAAATATGATGTGCATTTAACATCATATTAACAGAATTAACTTTTTTGTATTTTAACATCTTGGTTTAATGGTTCTAAATCCTAGATTTAAAAGAACTTAAGCCAGGCATGATGGTGCATGCCTGTGATCCTAGTGACTAGGGAGACAGACAGGAAGATTGTGAGTTCAAAGCCAGCCTCAGCAACTTAGTGAGACCCTGTCTCAAAATTTAAAAAAAAAAAAAAAAAAAAGCCTGGGGATGTGACTCAGTGGTTAAGTACCCCTGAGTTCAAACCCTGATACAAAAATTTAAAAATAAAAGAATTTAAGCCGGGCATTGTGGCGCATGCCTGTAATTCCAGCAGCCTGGGAGACTGAAGCAGGGGGACGGTGAGTTCAAAGCCAGCTTCATCAACAGCGAGGTGCTAAGCAACTCAGTGAGACCCTGTCTCTAAATAAAATACAAAATAGGGCTGGGGATGTGGCTTAGTAAGTGCCCCTGACTTCAATCCCTGCCCCCCCCCCAAAAAAAAACTTAAGTAGACTCTGAAACTTTAACATTTGGGTTTTTAGATTCCAAGTTGAGTATTCACTCATAAATACCTTTGAAATAGGCCTTATCTCTTCCTCAGAAAATACAGAATTTGAAATGTCTTGTAGTTTAAAACTCCACAACAGATTTTGGCACTATTCCCTAGATTACTAGACCTTATCAAGCACCCAGTTTTTGCTCCTATTACCTTTTTCAACTATGTTCTTAATTCTTCCCTCAGGCATCATCTTTCCTGAGGTATTCCCCAACCTCTGTCTCCACATTGATCTCATCTTCCTAATATATAGCTTAATACAGCATTAATTTTGGAGTTTTTGTTGTTTTACTTTGCTTTTGTGGTGCCATGGGTTGAACCCAGGACCTTGTGCAGGTAGGCAAGTGCTGTACCACTGAGCTATATCCCTAGCTCCAGTGATCCTTTGTCATAACTTTATATATAAGTTTTTGAGATAGATTGTGAACTCCACCAGGATGAAGCATATTTTACTCATTTTTACATATCCAGGTCCCACCATAGAGCTGTACATCCCCCCAAAATAGTAAATGTTAACCCATTAAGTCCAAAGTTTTCAATTCTATAAATATTTCAATGAAATTGAAAGGTGCATTAAAATAGGTTGGAAAGCAATGTAGAGTTCGTATATTGTTTTTAAATGGTTTCATGTACATATATGAAATATACATGTATTTTCAAACTCTGATCATTCACCTATTCTCAAAAGAGTAGACATCTGAAAACATAATAATTATTTCAAAGTTACCGTAAATGGTACATTTGTTGTCAGTTTAAGCTTTGCTTAAATTGGGGGTTGTTTGTGGTTTTGGTTTTGATACTGGGGATTGAACCCAGAGACTCTTTACCACTGATCTACATCCCTAACCCTTTTTATTTATTTTGAGACAGGGTCTCACTAAGTTACTTAGGGCCTCACTAAATTGCTGAGACTGGCTTTGAACTTGTGATCCTACTGCCTCAGCCTCCCAAGTTGCTGGGATTACAGGTATGCGCCACTGCGCCTGACTCAATTTAAGTTTTTATAGGTGTCCACATTTAGGATGATGGAACAGAATGTGTTAATTGAAGCTGTAAAGCAGAATGAATTAAAAGACTAGGTCTCTTCTCATTCTGTTCTCTTAATTTGCCTCCTACAACTTCTTGTTCAAAGGGAGAGACCGCTGAGAACCTCCCCTGTGGCAATATGATCCCAGTTCCATTCCTTTTCCAGAAAATGTCATGGTAACTTCCATCCTCTCTCCCTTCTCTCTTTCTCTCTCCCTCCCTCTCCCCGCCCCCTCTCTCTGCCATACCCACACTGGACTTATGCCTGGAAAAATCTTCTCCGCCACCCCATTCCTATTCTAAGACTATTCCAGTTGCAAATTTAACTTACATTTTGAATATGGGGAAAATTTGAAGAGTGTAAATACTAAATGCAAAATCCAAACCACGTTTGGCTTGTCTCAAATATCATGTATCAATGGTATCTACAAGCTCAGTGCTTGTAGATTACATGCCTATAGTCCCAGTTCCTCACAATACTAAGGCAGGAGGGTTGCAAGTTCAAGACCAGACTGGGCAATATAGCAAGACCCTGACTCAAATTTTTTAAATACAGTAAAAAGGGCTGGGGATGTTGCTCAATGTTAGAGCACCCCTGGGTTTAATCCCCAGTGCTGGGGAACGGGGTGGGAAGGTCATATACAAACAAAGAATTTTTGTCTTTGTTCTGGAGTAGTTGCTACTTGGCGTCCTTAGCCTGCAGTGCTGCTGCAGCACTCTCTGTACACATCTAGATCCTGCACCTTGTAGCAAGTCATGATTGCTTCTGATACAGCTCTTTTTAACTGGCAGTCTTGGCATTGAGCTAGATTAGAGGTATTCCCCAGCTATAGCACAGCATGTGCTTCATTACTAACCTAGGCAACAGAAGGTAGGGGAGCACAGCTGTCTTGCTAAGCTGTGTGCTTACAGCCCAGAGTACCAGCTGCCTCAGGGTTAAGGCAGGCTGTCTGATCAGGTAGGCTCTCGTTTCTGGTAAGCACGCTGGGGGCATCTGGTCTGTAGGAACTGGTATTTAATTTGAAGATGTTAAGACCTTAAAAGACTGAATTTGTGGGTCTCATAACCTAATTAAAGCAAACTATGAGGGGGGGCTGTACTACTCCAATCTATTTTTAATGACTCAGTTCAGGACTGAGAGAGCAATGTCAAAATTAAAATTAGAGCCCCAGATTTGATTGGTAGTAGAAGTTTAAGACATTCACTTTTGGCAGTACCTAAGCTAAATGACCTTAAGGAATCAGATCTTAAAAAAGATAAAGGGTATCAGTCTAATCCTAAGGTTTCCTTTGTCGTGGCCCTGTGGGGCCCTATGGGGCCTTATGATGGTTCCCAGACCTTTCAGTCTCAGGATTCTTTTATAGTTTTAAAAATTATGAAGTATTAAACCTACTGCATTTTAACATAAATAATATTCTTTATGAAAAATAACAGTAGTATTTAAAACAAAAAATTGCCAGGTGCATACCTGTAATCCCAGTGGTTCAGGAGGCTGAAGCAGGATTGCAAGTTCAAAGCAAGTCTCAGGAATTTAGCAACTTAGCAAGACCTGTCTCAAAAAATAAAAAAGGGCAGGGCATGTGGCTCTGTGATTAAGTGCCCCTGGCTTCACTCCCCAGTACCATAAATAAATAAAAGAATGAATGGATGATTCAAGTGGTATTGTTTTGATCTGGGCACAGTGGGCACCCCTGTAATCCCATCAGTTTGGGAGGCAGAGGCAGGAGAATCACAAGGTCAAGGCCAACCTCAGCAATTTAGAGACCCTGTCTCAAAATAAAAAGTACTGCAAGCCGGGCATGGTGGCGCACACCTGTAATCCAAGCAACTTGGGTGGCTGTCAGGAGGATCACAAGTTCAAAGCCAGCCTCAGCAACTTAGCGAGGCCCTAAGCAACTCAGTGAGACCCTGTCTCTAAATAAAATACAAAATAGGGCTGGGGATGTGGTTCAGTGGCCGAGTGTCCCTGAGTTCAATCCCTGGTTCCAAAAAAAAAAAAAAAAAAACAAGTACTGCAGGTGTAGTTCAGTGGTAAAGCACCCCTGGGTTAAGTCCACAGTACTGCTCCCACCTCCCAAAAAAAGTTTTTACTTTTTTTTTTTTTTTTTTTTTTAGCAGAACTTTGTATTGTCTGCCTTAAGGGAATACAGATGGCTTCTCATATCTGTTTCTGCGTTGTCTGTTCTAATGCCACCTGTTATATAACATCTGAAAAACTCCACTGTACTCCTGAGAGAAAAGAGGGGGTGGTGCTTGGACCTTACCGTGAGAACTACTGATACAGTGCAATCAACTGTGGAGTTAGGTGGACCTTAACTGTTAATAGTTGTGTTGCCTTGAAGAAGAGACTTCACTTCTCTTCATTTATTTCCTCCCTTTTGTGATGGATACAGAAGTGTGCTATAACTCACAAGAGAGTGTAGGTATTAACAGGATAAAGGTGTATATTAAGTGTCTAGCACTTAGTAGTTGTGCAATAAGCTTTTCATTTTTCAATTGCATAAAGTACCAAGGAGAGACCTGTACTAGTTTTGGTTAGGTTTGTTTCTTATTTTCTGTTTTGATCATTAGAAGTATGGGACTTGACCCATGGCCACTCTACCCAGTTTTTTGTTTTGTTTTTGTTTTTTTGAGACATGATCTCCCTAAGTTGCTCAGGATGGCCACAAACATGCAGTCCTCCTACCTCATCCTCCCAGTAACTGGGATTACAGGTATGCACCACTGTGTCTAGCTTGACTAGGTTTTTTGTGATTTGTGTGATATGTACTGTTTTTTCAAATCCTACTCCAGACCCATCACAGTTCAGTTACAGTTTTGGGTGTTCTTCACTGCCACTTCCAGGCATTGATGAGTCTGAAAGTAGGGAAGTAGAAGATGAAGTTGGGATTGATTGGTACAGGATTATAGAATGCCAAGGAAAATTAGGACCAGGATTCAAATTCAAATCCAGTTAACATTTATTGAAATAGTAGGTTCTTTCCCCATGTTATATAATATTCTCAGCTTCCCTGTGATGTAGGTGGTGCTATCATTTTCCAGATGAACTGATATCCAGATACACTAATAGGTGTTAGGTGATGGGATCAGAATATAATCTCTAAAATTAAGCCCAGTACTATTTTTGTCTTACTTTAAATATGTTGCCTCTATTTTTTTTTTTGACCATGGAAACCTCTCAGTTTTTTTGCAAGGGCAGTAAATAATAGAAATGTAGTCATGGTTCTAATGTTTCTACAAAGACTCTTTTTTACCCAAGTTTTCCCAATCAACAGTCTTACAAGTAGCCTCAAATTCATGATGTGTTTGTCGAAAAGGGATTTTCTTTTGATGGCTAATAACTAGAAATAGTGTATGTGAAAGCGCCTTTCATAAAGGTGGCACTTACTGTTGCTTCAGCCCACTGTGAGCAAGTCATGGAATATCACTCTGCCACCACGTCCCCACCTATATAATTGTCCATACATTAGTTTATTTTCCTCATCCACCCATTCCTGCCTTTGAATAGTAAGTGAGATAAAACTCTGGGTAAGAGATGATACAGTATAATTGCTTTTTTTCCCCCCCTTAAATACACAGAAGAGAAGCAATCCTTCTCATTCATTCAATGGGGAATGAATGAGAAGGAGTCATCGTGTGTGTGTGTGTGTGTGTGTGTGTGTGTGAGAGAGAGAGAGAGAGAGAGACAGAGAGAGAGAGAGAGAGAGAGAGAGAGATAGATAGATAGATACTGGGAATCAAACCCAAGGTCTCTTGTGCACGCTAGGCAAGTGATCTACCACTAAACTACACCCCTGGCTATCTGATTCTTTCTTCTCTTGGAGTAGAAATGATTGCTCAGAGCTGGGACAGATGGCTGAAAGATTTTTTGTGCAAAGGTTTAAGAGTCCTCTGTAAAATCACATCTTATTTTTTTAATCTCCACCTCCTAAGTCTTCTTCAGGCAAGCTGTAAGAAGCTGCAGCAATGTCTGATTTTGTGGAAAGTGAGGCTGAGGAGTCAGAGGAAGAATACAATGATGAAGGCGAAGTGGTGCCCCGAGTCACCAAGAAATTTGTGGAAGAGGAGGATGATGGTGAGGAGGCCCCAGCCTCAAGCTTCTCCCCACTATTGCTAAACTTTGGATAGTTGGATTCTTGCTGATGAAAGGCTCAGGCTGAGCACAGAAGTTCTCACACATGAGGTACCAGCTTGAGAACTTTCAGTCATTCTTAGAAAATGCTTAGAGCATCTGTCTGCTGTATGCCAGGCACTGTGCTTAGAAGTAGGAACACATAACACCAGCTATTGTGGAATTTACATTAGAAGGAGGGAACAGACAGTAAATAAATACATATATAGTGCTTTGTGCTTTTAGTCTTAGTAGTGCTTATGTACCTAGTTTCATATTACTCTGGCTAAGGCCAACTTGTAGGATCATCAGCAGAGAACTGTAAAATGGCTTTACAGGGAAATGTAAGTTTTATTAAAGATTTATGGCTAAAAGAAGGAACATAGCCACAGAGTTTGTAAATAGGAAAATAGGTTATTATTGGCTATAAAACTGCTAGTAACAATTTTGTAGAGCCAAAGAAATTAAGACAGTCTTTCCTTAAGACAAATGGTGAATGTAGAAAAATCAATCATCCTGGTGCTCCAAGTTTATGGCCATGTTTCGTACCTTTACATGAGCAGAGGAGTTAATGTGGCACCTGGGTCATTAGGTTCAGGGTGGGTGGATAATTACAGTTAAGCAGGTGACCCTGCACCACCATCCATCCTGTTCCCTGATCTCCATGCCTCAAACATACATGTTTTCCAGATGAGGAGGAGGAGGAGGAGAATCTAGATGATCAAGATGAACAAGGCAATTTGAAAGGCTTTATCAATGATGATGATGATGAAGATGATGGGGAGGAGGATGAAGGCAGTGACTCTGGTGATTCAGAAGATGATGTTGGCCACAAGAAGAGAAAACGTAGTGAGTAATTTTTCCTCAGGTCAGGTGAGGCTGGAGTAGAAGTTGCAGTGGGGAAGGGACCTCCTCATTGTCCTTGGTAACACTTTGTTTTCTTCAGCATCTTTTGATGACCGCCTGGAGGATGATGATTTTGACCTCATTGAGGAGAATTTGGGTGTCAAAGTGAAACGAGGAGTAAGTGTGTTCTTAGTCTTTGTCCTGGGGGGTGAAGGAAAGCCCTTGAAATTGTGTCCTTTGGAGAGGAAGCACATCCAGACCAGTTTGGGGAACTTCAGAGAAGAAAAAGATACTCTATATCATGCTGTGGAGCCTAGATTTGCATCCCAGATCTGAGTGCCTATTAGGGAAAGGCTTGTCAGTTTCAAGGGTGGGCCATGGGGCCAAAAGAGCATCACTCACCATGTTCTTTTCAATCTCCCTTGGCTAATGTAACGGTAGTGGGAAGATGAGAATGAGACTAAAGAGCAGGCATTCTTACACTTCAGATCCTGATGAGGCAGGTTTTCTCACCACCAGCAAAAGTACCGGCGTGTCAAAAAAATGTCAGATGATGAAGATGATGATGAAGAGGAATATGGCAAGGAAGAACATGAAAAAGAGGCTATTGCAGAGGAAATATTCCAGGATGGGGAAGGGGAAGAAGGACAGGAAGCTGTGGAGGCCCCCATGGCACCTCCAGAGGAGGAAGAGGAAGATGACGAAGAGTCAGGTATGTGGCGTTGGGCAGGGAAAACAATGTTCAGATAGTTATTGGGATGTCCTGGCCCCTAGGAAAAGAGTAGAAGGCCATTCTTCAGCTACAGTTCCCTGCATTTGAAACAAAAAAGTTTATTTTCAGTCTTTGTACTCTTTTCACTGGCAGGAACGAAAACCACACAGTCCTACATCAGCCTCTGACTCTGAGTACTAACCTATTACCTTCCCTACCCAGATATTGATGATTTCATTGTGGATGATGATGGACAGCCTCTGAAGAAACCCAAGTGGCGGAAAAAGCTTCCCGGATACACAGATGCGTGAGTGGGGTCTGGTACAAGGTGGTGATAAAGGCATTGAGTATGCCCACCCAGGAAGGAGGTCAGAGGCCTCTGCAAAAAGTGGGACATGCCCAGCTCTCAATCATTTTGTTTCCTTGTCTCAGATAACCTGCTCAGCAGTGATTTCAGGCTCTCCTTCAATCCTTGGGAGCTCCCTTTGCATTGTAAGGTTTCTAAGGAATTAGAGTAGATTCCCACATAGACAAGGCTCCAGCATCCTTCTTCCTGCAGCTTCATGTTTATTTATTTATATTTTTGCCTTCTAAATGTGATTTTGTGGGAAAAGGGTACTTGCATCAAAGCTTAAATGTTAGAAAGCTTGCCAGGGGTGGTGGCACATGCCTGTAATCCTGGTGGCTTGGAAGACTGAGGCAAGAGGATCATGAGTTCAAAGCCAGCCTGAGCAACTCAGCAAGATCCTGTCTCTAAATAAAATATAATAAGGGGCTGAGGATTTGACTCAGTGGTTAAGTACCTCTGAGTTCAATCCCTGGTACCAAAAAATAATAATAATAAAAAAATAAGTTGGAATGCTTTTGCTCTGAGGGAATACTATAATACCTTAGCAGAAGAGAGATCTGCCAAGTAGTATGTTAGACCCATCTGCCCTGTTGCTATTTGATTTCTGTCACTGACAGGTGCCAAAGGTGGGCATTTTATTCTCTGATAAACAATCATTTGCCTAAAAATATGCCCCAGCTAAGCCTTTATTCCATAGTGAATATGGTTCTTTTATAATTACTCTTCTCCTAATCTTAGTTCTCTGGAGCAAGTCAAGGATCTATGCAGGGTTTACATTTCTCTCCTCTCACCCACAGAGCCCTGCAAGAAGCCCAGGAGATTTTTGGTGTGGACTTTGATTATGACGAATTTGAGAAATACAATGAGTATGATGAAGAACTGGAGGAAGAGTATGAGTATGAGGATGATGAGGCTGAAGGTGAAATCAGAGTACGCCCCAAGAAGACCACCAAGAAGCGTGTGAGCCGCAGAAGCATCTTTGAGATGTATGAGCCCAGTGAGCTGGAAAGCAGCCACCTCACAGATCAGGACAATGAAATCCGAGCCACTGACCTGCCTGAGAGGTTCCAGGTAAGAAATCACCAGCCTCTGCTTTCTGCTGATTAACCATCATCTTGTAACCACCAATCAATCGCATAGCAGTCTGAAATTAAGTAGTATCTAGCATAGCCTATGAACCCCATCTGACCAAGGTCCAGGAAGTCCAGCTCTTAGAGGAAATAGACTTATCACCCTGCTTGTGGGTCCTGAAATGGAGCTTTTTAGCAGATCTATGAAGTGTTTGTTTCATGTCAGACAGCACTGCTGGGTACTGGAAATGTGTGCCAAAGTATCAGTTTCTCTCCAGAAGCAGTGTATGTTTTCATAAGCAGGACATAAGTTAAAGTCAGTCTCAGCCTCTCATCTTATTTGCTGTAGCTCCGCTCCATCCCAGTCAAGGGAGCTGAAGAAGATGAATTAGAAGAAGAAGCTGACTGGATCTACAGGAATGCCTTTGCCACGCCAACCATTTCTCTACAGGTAGCCAAAAAAGATGATTAGGGATTGACATGAAGTAGAAGTCACTTGATTAAGATGGGGTATCTGATCCTTCCCTATCCCATGCTTATTTGTGCCTGTTGCAGAAAAGTGTGTGTGTGTGTGTGTGTGTGTGTGAGAGAGAGAGAGAGAAAGAGAGAGAAAGAAAGAGAGAGATTTTTGTAGATTTCATCAGATAAGGCCACCTTCTGCTCTGAAACAGTTTTGTATGGTAAGACAAAGCAAGTGACAGTATCTTGCTGTTTGTTCTTCTTTTCCTACTGTAGGAAAGCTGTGATTACCTAGACAGAGGGCAGCCAACCAGCAGCTTCAGTCGAAAAGGGCCCAGTACAGTTCAGAAGATTAAAGAAGCCCTGGGCTTCATGCGAAATCAGCATTTTGAGGTAGCTGCCTCAAGCTTTAATAGTCCATTGGTTAAAAATTCAGTTAGAAAAATGAGGAGAAATGTAGCTACCTAAATCAGAAGAGACCCCCTCTCCCCCTTCCCCAGAAGTAGTCCCTTAACTTAAGTGTCAGAATCAGCAGATACTCATGAACAAGAGGACAGTCTGCCCCGTCTGTAATATTATCTTCCCCTAGATGGGCCTGTTGGGGAGGTAATGCTTCTGATTTTCAAATTCCTTGAAGCTGATTGTCCAAAAAAAAATGATTACCCTCTGGCAGAGGGGATCTTTGCAGACATTTCTTCTATGTGATTACAGTCTCCTTGCTACCCTAGGTGCCTTTTATTGCCTTCTACCGAAAGGAGTATGTAGAGCCTGAGTTGCACATCAATGACTTATGGAGAGTGTGGCAGTGGGATGAAAAGGTAACATGGACACATGGCCCCCAGGGTACTATGGGCAGGGTTGGTCACCACTATTACCAGGGTACTATAAACCCAGTTCCCCACTCCCTGGTCGGCCAGGCTCCCCACACTGGATCTCTTAATGAGGAAACAGCAGTCTTTGGGTCTTCAGGGCTGAGTAATAATCCTCACTCTTGCCCTACCCTCCCTGCCCTAGTGGACCCAGTTGAGGATCCGCAAAGAGAATCTAACACGACTGTTTGAGAAGATGCAAGCTTACCAATATGAGCAAATCTCTGCTGACCCTGACAAACCTCTTGCTGATGGCATCCGAGCTCTGGACACCACTGACATGGAGAGGTAGCAAGTGCAGTTTGTTTCATTATAGGAAGTCCTCAGACCAAAGGCAGCCCCCACCCCTAGCAGTGTTACTTTGCAGAATTCATGGTACAGGGCCCTATCCCTTAGAAATAACTCTGATTTATTTACCAAAAATTTAACTGTTAAAATTACCAGATACTCTCATTTGGTGATCTGTACATTTATTCCATGCAGATAAAGCTACATGGAAAGCAAAGTATAATTTAAAAATAGCTTGTCAAGCTTATAGTCAGGGTATGGTTTCAGTGTCCAAATCATGAAGCTGAGGAGGAGTCTTAAAAACTTTTTGAACTTTGCGAGTTTATCTACCTCTTCTTTAATGCTTCCATTTCTTTTTTTTTTTTTTGGGTGGGAGCTGGGGGTCAGTGCTGGGAATTGAACTAAGGCCTGACATGTGCTGGACAAGCACTTTTACCACTGAGCCACATCCCCAGCCCCCTAATGCTTCCATTTCTAAGGACCACCAAACATTTTCATTTTGACATACTCCTTTAAGATACCTTGGTTGAGCCAGGCACAGTGGCACACACCTGTAATCCCAGCAATGGTCTGGTGTCTGTCTTGTCTGTGTCTGTCTGTCTGTCTGTCTGTCTGTCTCTCTCTCTCCCTCTACTGGTATTGGGAATTGAGAAGCACTCTACCACTGATCTATATCCCCAGCCATTTATATTTTTTTGTTTTGAGGTAGGGTCTCCCCGAGTTGCTAAGGATCTGGCTAAGTTGCTAAGACTGGCCTAGAACTTGCAATCTTCCTGCCTTGGCCTTCCTAGTAATTGGGATTACAAGCATGCACCACTGCACCTAACTTTTGTTTCTTTAGTGATTGGAGAATGCAGGTATCCATCCTACTTGGGGTCTTCCCTCCTGAGAATTGGATGTCTTATAGAAAAACTGAGCAATGACTGAATCACTTCCCAGTGGTAACTGAGATCTTATGTCCCTTCCCTTCAGGCTCAAGGACGTACAATCAATGGATGAGTTAAAAGATGTCTATAACCATTTCCTGCTTTACTATGGCCGTGATATCCCCAGGATGCAGAATGCTGCCAAGGCTAGCCGCAAGAAGCTAAAGCGTGTAAGGGAAGAGGGAGATGAAGAAGGTGAGTGCTAGGAAAGAAAACACAGGAGATTTGATGGCTATTGCATTTCCAAAGATGCCCTTGACTGGGTGCTTTTTGGGGCTTTTCAACACATGTCAGATTCTTGGGAGTGATTGGAAGCTAAAGCCTAACTCCATATGCATTTTCTTCCTAGGTGAAGGTGAAGAGGCAGAAGATGAGGAGCAGAGGGGTCCAGAGCTCAAGCAGGCCTCTCGCCGAGACATGTATACCATTTGCCAGAGCGCAGGGCTAGGTAACAGCCAGCCCAGGCATTCTACCCTTGAGCAAGGGAGTTCCCCAGGAAGAGGGCTAATGGGTAGGAAGAGTAAAGGATATCTGAAGTTAATCCCCAATCCATTGCCAATCCAATCTAGTACAAAGTTTCCATAAGCAGTTGTTCCCTACCACCTACCTCTACTTTACAGTAATGGTCTAAGCTCTCCCTGAATTCCTGAAGTAAGGAGAAACTCACACTCAAAGGAAGAATCTGTGCTATTTCATGGGTCCCATAAAATCTTGTTATATGCTTAGAGTCAGTTTTTTCATTGTCCTTTTACAAGTCTGGTTCTACTCATTTGTGGCCCTTTTAAAGTCTGGTGCCCAGAGCAGTAATTGGACTTTGAAAGCCAAAAGGCTTATCAGCCCAGGTGCTTCCTTACATTTTACTTTCTTGTTTTGTTAGATGGCCTGGCCAAAAAGTTTGGACTTACTCCTGAGCAGTTTGGGGAGAACCTCCGGGATAGCTACCAACGGCATGAGACAGAGCAGTTCCCCGCAGAGCCTTTGGAGCTGGCCAAGGATTATATTTGCAGGTAGACATGTAGCAGGTGACCAGTAAGAGAAGGCCTGAGGGCCAAGATACCCTCATCCTTCAACTCCACTATTTTCCCCACAGCCAGTTTCCTACTCCAGAAGCCGTGCTGGAAGGTGCCCGATACATGGTAGCACTACAGATTGCACGTGAGCCCCTTGTCCGGCAGGTGCTGAGGCAAACCTTCCAGGAGAGAGCCAAGCTAAATATAACCCCTACCAAGAAAGGTAGAAAGGTGAGCTGGGCAAAGGGCTTTGATCCAAGATGTGGCCCTGCTCTCCATTCAGTCAAATTGAATCTGTGCCTTCTGCTTAACTGAGCTGTCTGCCTACAAAAAGTGACAGTCTTTTTTCCAAGGGCCAGGACCTGCCTATCCATAGGCTAATGATTCCCTCTTAATATATACAGGATGTGGATGAGGCCCACTACGCTTATTCCTTTAAGTACTTAAAGAACAAGCCTGTTAAAGAACTGAGAGATGACCAGTTCCTCAAGATAGGCCTGGCAGAAGATGAAGGGCTACTCACCATTGACATCAGCATAGATATGAAGGGAGTAGAAGGGTAAGTGGAGCATTGGACTGGCAACTTTTAGGGAATAGTGGTGGAAGCAGGGCTGCCTCATGAACTAACCATTTCAGAATTGAGCAAGCCATTGTCCCTGGCTCACTCACAGTATTCATGGACATCTGGGTGTCACCTTTATCCATCCCTGACATAGTTTGTATCTCACTCCAGCTATGGCAATGACCAGACATACTTTGAAGAGATCAAACAATTTTACTACCGAGATGAGTTCAGCCACCAGGTGCAGGAGTGGAACCGACAACGCACCATGGCCATTGAACGAGCATTACAGCAGTTCCTCTATGTGCAGATGGCCAAAGAGCTCAAGAATAAGCTGCTAGCTGAGGCCAAGGAATATGTCATAAAGGTGAGGATATAAGCCTGGTGTGATGGTGTACTCCTGTAATTCCCACTGCTTTTACCTGAGGCAGTAGAATCACATGTTCGAAGTCAACCTGGGCAACTTGGCAAGACCCTATCAAAAAATAAAAAATTTAGGGCTGGGGATATAGCTCGGTTGATAGAGTGCCTGCCTTGCAAGCCCAAGGCCCTGGGTTCAATCCCCAGCACCACAAAAAAGAAAAAAAAAAAAAAAAATTTAAAAGGTCTGGGGATGTGGCACAATGGTAGACTATTAGGCACTAGGAACAGTCCCCAGTACCACACACTGAATGAATGAATGAATGAATGAATGAATGAATATGTACATACATGTGCATTCTCTGTAGTCGTGTGATTTCCCTAATAGAACTAAGAGTGAAGGAATCCCTTAGTCATCCTATGGCAAATGGAGAAATCCTGGGGCAAGCAGCACAACTGAGAGGCAGTGGAAACAAGGCACGTGAACTCTCCACCTGAGGATCCTCTTTCTGTCTTTGCCCACATCAAAACATTCTTTCTTGTGTCATCGTCTGCACTGCCCTATTTCCAAAAGCAAAGTATGCTTTTGAGTTTTAAGTCTGCAAAGAATCTAGGAGCCTGTGCACATGTGAATGCACCTCTTTGTGTATGTGTGCTCCTCCTTGGCATACTTGGTGACCCTGATGACTAATGTGTCTTGTGTGTCTCTTCCCTAGGCCTGTAGCCGAAAGCTCTACAACTGGTTGAGAGTGGCACCCTACCGACCAGATCAGCAGGTAGAGGAAGATGATGACTTCATGGATGAGAACCAAGGGAAAGGCATTAGAGTTCTAGGCATTGCTTTCTCCTCTGCCAGGTACCTGCCTCTTCCTATCTGCCCTGCACAGTCTCTTATCTAACTCCTCATTTTGTTCTCTTTTTCATAGCTTTACACGACTGAATATTGCTCTGTTCTTTTCTGTGTGGCCACAGAGATCACCCTGTGTTCTGTGCTCTGGTCAATGGTGAAGGAGAAGTGACAGACTTCCTTCGGCTGCCCCATTTTACCAAACGGCGAACTGCCTGGAGAGAGGAAGAGCGGGAAAAGAAGGCAAGTCTCCAGGATGGGGGTTAGCAAGTATACATCATATAATTCAGTGGGATAAGTGTTATAAGCAGCATCCCATGTAAGACCCTGATTATCTCTGATCTGGGCACTGACTTTTCATCTCCTGAGATCAATCTCATTCCATGGGCAGTAGATGGCACTCATGTTATCTGATACAGAATTTTCAGAGACCTTGTGTGCTTCTGGGGCTGCCTTTGCTACCTCTGTTCTCACTAGCATCTAGGTCAGATTGTTCCAGGAGCTGAAAGCCACTGGGGCATGCAGCCAACCTTTTCCCACTTTATCCTTTCATCCCTTCTTTTGCCAAGGAAAGAGAATTTGAATTCATCTAGTTAGTATACTTCTGAATTTTTCTCCCCATAATGGTATCTCACAATTTTATTGTCAGAGCCCCATTCTAAAAAGAACAGCAAAAGCTTATTAACAATTTTTATAAAAAATCTTAAAATGAAAAAAGAGTCTTAAAATGGAAATCAGAATATCAGCATAGTCCTAATAGGCCATGATTTATATAAATAAAGCCCAAGTGTATTTATATCATACCCTAAGTTTAAGTCAGAAGCATAATAATCTTAGGAAATATTAACATGTGCAAAATACTGAAACAAAAGGCCCCCGGCTCCTTGTCTTGTCCTGCTTATACAGCCTATGACACACCATGTCTAACATTGAACTTCTTATTTAAAGAAGGACAAAGGCAGGGCCGGGGATATAGCTCAGTTGGTAGAGTGCTTGCCTTGCAAGCACAAGGCCCTGGGTTCAATCCCCAGCACTGCAAAAAAAAAAAAAAAAAGGACAAAGACTATTTAGGCACTTACCCCCCTAGGCATGTAATTTTACAGGAGATCGTCTGTACATAGCCCAGCTGTATTTGGGGGATGACAGAAAGGTATTGAATTATTCTACTTAGGAAATTAACAGGGTAGTGAAAGGTTGGGAGAAGCCCAAGAAAAGGAAAGATGTGCAACATTTATGGTAAGGAGGAACAAAATGGCACTAGAGTTAGAAATCCAGGGACTTTAGAGGAATGTCACCCATGAGAAGTTCCCTGGGGCCCAGATAAGCCTGCTTTTCAATCAATCAATCTCATATTGTGTGCCAGATTCTGCTTTTTCATAACACTACTACCTCCCTCGCTTTATTATACTTAGATTTTCAGCAGAAATCATACCAGAAATGAAATAGGAATCCACAAAAACTACAGGACATTGGGTGTGTGAGGCAATAGAAGTTAAGACATAAGGAGCTATAATAGGAACTCCACATCTTTGTACTGAAGAAGACAAGGAGACATACTTCCCATGTTGACCTTTTCCAAGGGGTCTCACCCAGAAGAGGCAAACGCCAGTTCTTTGTTTTCCTTAATAAAAACTAGGACCAGGGTGGGTGGTGGGGAAGAACTAGGGCCAATGATTAAGTGTTAGTGGGAGACAGGTTTTGGTTCACAATAAAAGAGAACAGTTTCCAGCCGGGTGTGGTGGCGCACGCCTGTAATCCAAGTGACTTGGGAGGCTGAGTCAGGAGGATCGCGAGTTCAAAGCCAGCCTCAGCAACTTAGTGAGGCCCTAAGCAACTCAGTGAGCCCCTGTCTCTAAATAAAATACAAAATAGGGCTGGGGACGTGGCTCAGTGGCCGAGTGTCCCTGAGTTCAATCCCTGGTTCAAAAAAAAAGAGAACAGTTTCCTACCTCTCCATTCTTCAGATCTGGTCAGTGGCTACTAATGTCGTCATTGAGTTCTAATCAGTGGAATGGTTAAGCAGAATCAGGCTGGCCAGATGTGTGGGAATGGATCCTTGGTGGCAACTTGGACCAGATGTTCTGAGACTCTTCTAGCTTTGGCTGTTCTTTGATCTTATAAGTTCTCAAGCTATATAGGGAGAAAGAACTACCTGAAATCTCCATGCTCAGAACCATTCAGCTCTGATTTTCTTTCAATCCAGGCTCAAGACATTGAAACCCTTAAGAAATTTCTTCTGAACAAGAAGCCTCATGTGGTGACAGTTGCAGGAGAGAACAGGTAGAGGCACTTGGCCAGACCTGGTTGAAGGTCATGACCAAAAGTCACTCATCCCTTATTTTGAATTTGGCATATACCTATAATGGTTAGAGTGTTAATATGGCCGAGGGATATTGTTCCTCTTTGTCTTTAAAGCTCTTTCCTCCTCACCCCATCTCAACATGAGACCATCTATCCCTGAGAAAATATATCCATTAACCAATGTTCCTCATCCCTTCAGGGATGCCCAAATGTTGATTGAGGATGTAAAGCGCATTGTGCATGAGCTGGACCAGGGCCAACAACTGTCTTCTATTGGGGTGGAGCTGGTTGACAACGAATTGGCCATTCTCTATATGAACAGCAAGAAGTCAGAGGTAATGCTGCAGCCCCACCCTTAGGGCATGCCCAGACAAGTGCTATTAATCTAAGATATATTTAATAAATAAAGGAAGGTTTTCAAGCCAACCACGGTTGGCACACACCTGTAATCCCAGCAGCTCAGGAGGCTGAGGCAGGAGGATCATGAGCTCAAAGCCAGCCTCAGCAACTTAGCAAGGCCTTAAGCAACTCAGTAAGACTGTTGCTAAATAAAATGCAAAAATTGGCTGGGGATGTAACTCAGTGGTTAAGCACCCCTAGGTTCAATCTTTGGCAGAAATAAAAAAAGGTTATTAGATAAGCACTGTATCTGTTCACTTAACATGTGCAGAGATTTGCCATGTTGCCAGTTGTAGTTCATATTGAGAGTTCCTGATTGCAGGAAAAAGGGTCCCAGAAAAGAAGAAAAAGTGGCTTTAAGCCAGAATGGTTTGGATTTCTTCTTGATGTTGGTACGAGGGAACTTTAAGGCCCTGCTAACCCTCATTTAACTCTAGGCAGAGTTCCGGGATTACCCTCCTGTACTGAGACAGGCGGTCTCTCTGGCCCGGCGCATCCAAGACCCTCTGATAGAATTTGCTCAAGTGTGCAGCTCTGATGAAGACATCTTGTGTCTCAAGTTTCACCCCTTGCAGGTGAGTAGATTTGACAGGCCGGCTAGTCAAGCAAAAAAGCACAGTAACCTTATCCCTGACTGATGTATGTCAATAGGAACATGTTGTGAAAGAGGAGCTGCTGAACGCCTTGTACTGTGAATTTATCAACCGGGTCAATGAAGTCGGGGTCGACGTCAACCGTGCCATTGCCCATCCTTACAGCCAGGCCTTGATCCAGTATGTCTGTGGCCTGGGACCTCGAAAAGGGACTCACCTCCTGAAGGTAGGATTGGATTAAATCAGGAAATTTAAAAATTACCATTTCATTGCGTATAAAGATATACTTTGTCAGTATGATTTGACAGATCAGGAAGACCATGGTCAGAAAGGTAAAGCATCTTGTTCAGAATCATTCAACTAGTGAGAGTCACCACTTCAGATCAGGTGATCAAAGCTATCCTCTTCGCTTGTGTACTCTAGTGGGTCATGGAAAAGATGGCCATAAGCCATGATTTGAAACAGGAGAAAGCAAGGGAATGCTAGATGCAAATCTAAGGACAGTGGAATAATTTTTCCAGTGGGAATGAAAAGGATTTCAGTCAGCATTTTTTGAAGTATTCAGGGATCTTCAAAAGTATTAGTAATATTCTTTTTCATAAGATGAGTACATGTTATGTTAAACTTTCAAGTTTGTTAATTAAAGATAATCTGATGGGTATAATGTAGTTAGTTCATTAAAGAAATTATTTTAGCGGTTGATAATGTGGTTTTGTACATAGTTAGATATTGAGTGGGGCAGAACTATTGTGGAGTCATGGAGGGCTAACAGAGAGACCGAAAGCAAACTAAGGAGGTGGGATGTGCTTACTGCCTTGGCTCACTCAAGCTCTCTCCTCTAGATCCTGAAGCAGAACAACACGCGCCTTGAAAGCCGGACCCAGCTGGTCACCATGTGCCACATGGGTCCCAAAGTCTTCATGAATTGTGCTGGCTTCCTCAAGATTGATACAGCCTCCCTGGGGGACAGGTGATGCCCTCTGCCTAGATGGGCCAGGAGAAATTACCTTTGGGTTTTGATTTGGGGTTTCAGAGGATTAGGGCTGCCAAAGGGCCCCAAGACATTTAAATTAGGAAATGTTTTAAAGAAAAGATAAAGAGTCTTTATTTGGTCAAGAGCCCCTGACCTATGGAAAAGATCAGTTCAATTATGTGAGGCTTTTTTCATGTGACAGAAACATAAAAGGACCAACTTAGTTTATAAATTAAGGACAGAAAACACAGATTCTGTTCAGTGAACACAAACTTATTTTGTTATTATGGTTTGAGGCAGCCATTTAAGGGTGGGTATAGCAGGGGCAATGGAAAAAGTGTGGGTATGAACAGATATGGAAGGGGGAGAGAGATTTGTTATGTTTTAAGATGATGTTATTGAGAGAAAGTTCTATTCACTTGGACTTTGGACTTCACTATTGACCTCTTCCTCTCCAGAAGTTATCAACTCAGTCTTTGGAGGATCTTTTCCACGGGCACATAGCTCCTCATTCAGTAATGGAAGTCAGTGGGGAAATAGGCTTCAAGTTCTAAAACTTCATTTTCCACTCAGCTTTGCTGTAACACTCCACGAATAACATAGGTCCATGTGAGTGCACGGGCAAGACCAGCCTGGGAAGGCTTTATGGGGGAAAATAGCAATCAGCAAATTCTCAGAGGTCTTTTTTCCCCCTTCTTGTTTTATCTTAAGACTCATATAAGTTCATTATATAAAATTCAACATATATAAATATTATGCAGAAAGTGGAAGTCCCCCATAATCCCACCCCCCAGAGATAACTACCATAACAATTTTTATGTATACTATAGTTTTTCCAAATTTTATTTTTGCTATGCATTTACTAACTACCCATTTACTATGAAAATGGGATCATATGGTTCATAGTGTTTTGCAGTGCATTTTTCACTTATCAGTATATCGTGGCCATCTTCCCATATCAGCACACATAGATCTACCTCATTCTTTTTAATGGCTGTATGGTGTTCCATCGTATGGAGGTGCCCTGATTTATTTAACCAATTCCCCATTGGTGGACATTTGGGTTGCTCCTAGAAGCTTCTCCTTCTATATCCTGCTCCTTTTCTGCCTTTCCTTCAGCACTGACTCATACATTGAAGTCCTTGATGGTTCTCGTGTCCACCCTGAGACTTATGAGTGGGCCAGGAAGATGGCTGTAGATGCCCTGGAATATGATGAATCAGCTGAGGATGCCAATCCTGCAGGAGCCCTTGAAGAAATCTTGGAAAACCCAGAGCGACTCAAAGACCTGGACCTCGATGCCTTTGCAGAAGAACTGGAGAGGCAGGTGGGTGAAAGTATGGAATACCTACAGAAAAACCCATCACAGGTGACCAGAGAAATCCTTGTGCTAATAGAACAGCAGACTTGAGTCTCTCTTCTCCCTGAGCATGCTCTAGCAGGTTTCTCAAGAAAAGTTTTAGCCTTCTTCTTAAGGAGCCAAGGAAGTCTTTGATGTTGATGACTGTAATTATGAAGAGTAGGTAGGAATTAGGAGAGTGTCATCATTACATTTCCTTCTAGGCCTCTTTCCTCCTAAGTGCAGCTTTGCGTTTATCTGTTTTACACAAGGGATTTCATGAAGCATTTTCAGTACACAATAATGCCCTTTGGCTAATTTTGAAGACGCCCTTTAGCCAGGCGTGGTGGCACATGCCTGTTAATCCTAGCTATTCAGAAAGCAGAGGCTAGAGGATTGCAAGCTCAAGGCTACCCTGGAAAACTTACCAAGACCCTTTCTCAAAATAAAAAATAGAGCTGAGCATGTGGTGCACATCTGTAATCCCACTTACTGTTGGGTTCTAGGCCAGCTTGGGCAACATAGTAACCCATCTCAAAGAGGAAAAAAGAAAATAACCTTTACTAAATGTATAAGAGAAAGAAGAGAAGAGGCCCTGACAGGAACCAACGAGCCTGCTTCCTTCATTGAATTTCCCCATGGCTCAGGTTGGGGAATAGTTGTAAGGCTTTTCCTGATGAGTGTCTTCCTTAGGGATACGGCGACAAACACATCACATTATATGACATCCGGGCAGAGCTAAGCTGTCGGTACAAGGACCTCCGAACAGCCTACCGCTCTCCCAACACAGAAGAGATCTTCAATATGTTAACCAAAGAAACACCAGAGACTTTCTACATTGGTAAGTTCCGGGGCTATATTTTTAGTTGGAGAACAATAGTATGGTCAGGAATGAAGGAACATTTACTGTATACATTCAAACCATGCAGTGAGAGCAGTGATTCTAATACAATAAGGCAGGTCTGTACTATAGGTCTGAAAGATCAGGAAAACTTTTTAAAAAGAATGTAGGGGGCTGGGGTTGTGGCTTGGTGGTGGAGGTTTGCCTGGCACATATAAGGCACTGGGTTTGATCCTCAGCATCACATAAAAATAAGTAAGTAAATAAAGGTATTGTGTCCATCTACAATTAAAAAAAAAATAATAGAGGAGTCTGACATGGTAGTGCACACCTATAGTCCCAGCTACTCGGGAGGCTGAGGTAGGAGGATTGCAAGTTCAAGGCCAACCTCAGCAACTTATCAAAACCCTGTCTGAAATAAAAAAATAAAATAAAAAGGATGTAGTTCGGTGGTAGAGGACCCCTGGGTGGAAAAAAAAAAAAAGGTGGGAAGGAGTCATCTCTCCTGTTTTCTCAGCCTGTTCCATCTTCTCTCCTTTGCCACCAGGGAAGCTCATCATCTGCAATGTCACTGGCATTGCTCACAGGCGTCCACAGGGTGAAAGCTATGACCAGGCAATCCGCAATGATGAGACAGGGCTGTGGCAGTGCCCCTTCTGTCAGCAGGACAATTTCCCTGAACTAAGCGAGGTATGAGCTTTAGTGTTAGCATAATTGTGGTCATTGGGCTTCTTTAATTGAATGGTCTGGTGATCTACAAAGGAATCAAAAATATTTTGGATCATGCTTTTACCAAGTATACAGAGAAGAAAGCAGGGATGAAGTATATACAAGTGGTTAACGTGAAGTCCTCCATATGCTTCTGAGAAGTTTCCTGTATGTTTTCCTTTATTCTAAAGCAGTCACCTAGCCCTTAACTCTTGTCCCATTCTCTGAATAACTCATTCCACCAGATTATGGAAATAAAGATATGATTTCTTACCTATAGGGTAGGCTTAGTGTCTCCGTACATTCTTGTTAGAAGATATCTGTAGAAGCTGGGCATGATGGCCTAACTCTGTCTCAAACTAAAAAATAAAAAGTGCTAGGAGCCGGGCATGGTGGCGCACGCCTGTAATCCAAGTGACTCGGGAGGCTGAGTCAGGAGGATCTCGAGTTCAAAGCCAGCCTCAGCAACTCAGCGAGGCACTAAGCAACTCGGTGAGACCCTGTCTCTAAATAAAATACAAAATAGGACTGGGGATGTGGTTCAGTGGCCGAGTGTCCCTGAGTTCAATCCCTGGTTAAAAAAAAAAAAAAAAAAGTGCTAGGAATGTAGCCCACTGGTAGAAAGCCCCTGAACTCAGTCACCAATACTGTAAGAAAAGAGAAATCTGTAGTATCTCTTCAATATATATATTATTTGTAGGTTCAATTTTTATATTCTTAACATTTTAACTCTTCCCCATATTCTTCTAGACATTATCTGCCTTTCTGATGTCATTAAAGCTACCTAAAGACTTTTTCTGGGCCTTCATATATTACTAGGCAGATTTTCTCAATTTTACCCAGTAGGAGAAGCTGGTATGATTTGTCCAAGGGACAGCAAAAGGATATCTGGTTCATTTAATGAATTGTTCTGAGAAGGCTTGCACAGACACTTCTGATGCTTGCTAGAACAAAACAAAACAGGAATGACCTCAGTTGGAGCTAGAGGGTTTTAGGTTAGAGAAGCATGAGAGTCACCTGATAGCCCATGGTGCCAGCATCAGCTTTGATGCTGTATATGTTCAAGGAATGCTGTATATGTTCTTGTTCTCTCCTAGCAGGTGACTGACTCATGTTTTCAGACCCCTGCCAGACCTCAGTGGTAAAATAAATTACAGCACCCCTGACTTCTCTTTTCTGAACAAGTAATCTCCAGAATCTTAATAATGAACCTTTTCTCCTTGTGCCTTCTTCAGGTCTGGAACCACTTTGATAGTGGTTCATGCCCGGGCCAGGCCATTGGTGTCAAAACACGGCTAGACAATGGTGTCACTGGCTTCATCCCCACTAAATTCCTCAGTGACAAAGTAGTAAAGCGACCAGAGGAGCGGGTGAAGGTAAATGATTGGCCTAAGGATATAGGACAGTTTTAGCCACTCTAGTTAGACTTACTTTGGGCTGTCCCCACTAGAAGGTAAACTCTGTTCCCACTGGCTAGTGGTGGTGAGAGCATGAGGGAGAATTTATAACTAGCTGGAAGAAGCCAGGGTGAGAAGCATCTGAATGAGTAGCAGCTTTTGTCCACTGTTTTTGTGCAGTTTCTGCCAGTTGCCAGCCCTTTCAGAGAGTGTTCTCTTCCATTTGTGGGAAAGTGCAGCTTAGGCAGAGGGCAGAAAACAGGGCTTACCATCATATGCTGCAAAATAGGAAGTCTGCCTGTTTCTCCAAGGCCAGACAGTCCCTCTCTGGGAGATGGAAAAGGAAGTGTGGCATAGCCCATGTGCAGAGCACTTCTGGGCTTCCACAGCAGAACCAGAGAACACAGAAGAAATGGTTTCTGCAAGAGGACTGGAAGTAAATCTCAAGTTCTTTGTGTTTTAGTAGTATCCTGCCATAGCTATCATTTATTACATATCTACTAAACATCAGCACATATATTGATGTATGCTCTCTAGTCCCACAGCCTGATGGGACTTTTTTTTCCAGAGAAATTCAGGTGTCTTTTCAAGATCATCCAGTCAGTGGTATGGGTAGGGCCAGATCTGCCTAATTCTCTGGTTTTAAGTGTTATAAACCAGGAGAGGTTTGGGCTTAGAAGGGCTGGGGAGAAACATTCCTAATAACAAATCTTGGAAGATTTTCAACATGATGAGGGCCATATAGAATGACTGACCAAAGGGCTCACATTGGATAAGGTATAGAAAACAGCTATTATTTTGCTTCCCCTCCAAAAAGGACAGACCCTGGGAGCAGTAACCAGGCAACTTTATGGAAAAAAGGAAGAGTGCAAATGACAGGATAAATTCCAGCAGGCTCCAGTTGGTTTTCCTGCCTAAAGTGAGAAGCACCATTGTAGGACTTCACCTGTAGTCTGCATAGCACGCTCATCCCCTGATACTATGCTGCCATTCAGTAGCAGGCTGTCTTTGAGCATGTCCACCTTTCTGCTTGGACTTTGGTTTTCTCATACGTGAAGTAAGGCATAGGACTAGATAATCTTTGTCCCTTCCAGCTCATATGTTCTATGGATCTAGGTGGGAATGACTGTTCACTGCCGCATCATGAAGATTGACATTGAGAAGTTCAGTGCAGACTTGACCTGCCGTACCTCGGACCTTGTGGATAGGAACAATGAGTGGAAACTGCCCAAGGACACTTATTATGACTTTGATGCTGAAGCAGCAGACCACAAGCAAGAGGAGGACATGAAACGGAAGCAGCAACGGACCAGTGAGTGTGCCCACCACCCTGAATCTTGGCAGCAGTACTGCTATAGAACTCAGGCCAAAGGGTGCATGTGTATCATTCTCTCAATGGGAGTGGGTACTCAGCTTCAGGGTGCTGAGGTCTGCAGACATCATGAAAAGGAGTCATGGGTAGGACTTAAACCCAGGGTCTCTTGGATCACATTTTGTTTGCAAAAGCATTGTGACTCTTAAAGCCTCGTTGTGTCAGAATCCTAGGAACCCAGGCTAACATGTCATTCACGTCAGAGAATTCAGGCCCAGAGAGGTTGAAAGAGTCTCAGAATCCCATAGTGAGTCAGAAACTGGTGTGTCCCATTGCTGCCATCTCTTAGCCCCATCATCTGATCTGTTCTTCTCTCCTGCCCTCTTCAGCATACATCAAGCGAGTGATTGCACACCCATCCTTCCATAATATCAATTTCAAACAAGCAGAAAAGATGATGGAGACCATGGACCAGGGTGATGTGATCATCCGGCCTAGCAGCAAGGGTGAGAACCACCTAACAGTGACCTGGAAAGTCAGTGACGGCATCTATCAGCATGTGGATGTGCGGGAGGAGGGCAAGGAAAATGCTTTCAGCCTTGGAGCCACTCTGTGGATCAACAGTGAGGTGAGAGCCACACCCGCCCACCTGCCAGCCCCATTCCTGGTTCTAGAAACAAGCCCTTTCTGCTTACTTTCACCTGGCAGTTGTAACCTGGATGCATCATAAGTATTTTAGCTATAGAGCAACGAAACAGGAGGTGCATTATAGAATGAATGATTTATTGGTTTTTGTAAATTTTTCTCCTTCCTTCCCTATCCTCTAAATTTTAGAATAAACAACTTGGAGAGAGCCAGTGAGGAAGAGAACAAAACATATGTATGTTTACACATACCAGATTTTTCATTCCTGTGTCAGGAAGAGAAATCTAGTGATGTTCCCTGTTTTTCAGTTAGGACCTAAAGGACTTTATGCCCCATAAGCCAGTGTATCTGGACGTGAGTCGAACCTTTGGCTAAATGGAAGGGACCTTGCAGTAGAGTGAGGCTTAAGCAGGACCAAGAAACCCACCCTCTGCCATGGCTTTTCTTTAGTGTGCGTTTCTTGAAAGGCCAGGAGTCTCACCTCTGGATGTGACATGTGGGGGCTTTGTCTTCTTCCCACAGGAATTTGAAGACTTGGATGAGATTGTTGCCCGCTATGTCCAGCCCATGGCGTCCTTTGCCCGGGACCTTCTTAACCACAAGTATTATCAGGATTGCAGTGGTGGAGACCGCAAGGTGAGCCTAGGGCCTCTGAGGGATGGTACCTCCAAGCTTTTAAGGATGTATGCTTTCGCTTCAGTGTAGGAGATTCTCAGGTGGTGAAGGAAGTATACATATATATGCACCAGACATTTTGTACCAAGCATGCCGCTGTCCCAACCTCTCCCCCTCATTTTACCCCCAGAAATTAGAGGAGCTGCTCATCAAAACTAAGAAGGAGAAGCCCACCTTCATCCCTTATTTCATCTGTGCCTGCAAGGAACTGCCCGGCAAGTTCCTCCTAGGATACCAGCCCCGGGGTAAACCCAGGTGAGCACTGGTGCTGAGGAGGTGCTGCCACTGGGGTCCACAGACAGGCTAGAAGGGAGTTGTAACCCACTGGTTCTGCCTGCCTTTCTCCTATTATCTGTTCAGAAAGGAGGTGGAGGTTGGTGGTGGGGAGTAAGGTTGATGATTTAGAGACAAAAAACAGATTCACCTAAGGAAAACATTCATCAGCACTGAGAAAGGAGTTCCCTTCGCTTCATTTCCTTGCCAGGGAGTGATGGGAAACATCAGGCACCCTCTGACTTTACTGGCAAGACTGGAGTGGCACAGTGGTCTCTTCTATTCCTGCTTTACCTTCCCCAGAGCTCTCAACATGGCAATTCACTTGATGCTGCAGTGTGCTGACTCTTGTGCCCACACTGAAGGGGTGGGTCAGGAGCATTTTTGTGTCACCTTCTCTGCTCCTGTCTATACATGTCTGGCAGGCTGCCTTCCTCAAGGCATTCCTTTACTACTATGTCCCTCTAGCTCACCCTGAAGCTGAAAGGAAAATAGTTTCCTTAGCTTTCTTTCTTGAGTCTCTTGTACATGCTGGTGATCACACTGGCCTTCTCTACACAGGCCCTGCCCCCATCTTCCTCTTGGCCCCTCCACCAAGACATAGGCATTTCTGCTTTTTGGTTTTTGGGGGGGTTTTTTGGTATGAGGAATTGAACTCAGGGGCACTTGGATCTTCAGCCCTATTTTATATTTTCTTTAGAGGCAGGGTCTCACTGAGTTGCTTATTGCCTTGCTGTTGCTGGGGGTGGCTTTGAACTTGCAATCCTCATGTCTGGGATTACAGGCATGTGCCACTGCACCTGGGGGCATTTCTGCTCTTACACCCTTACTGACCCCATGTGATGTCCAGCTTTGACAATATTAATGGATCCTGTTGGCCAAATGACAAGAGCCCTAAGATTCTGGGCCCAGCACTTGGACATATCCAGAGTGTTGTGCTCCTTTTCTGAGAAGCTTTTTCTGACTTCACCAACATGCCTCCAGAAGATAACAGGCAGGGTTCTGTGGGACTAGAAGCTGTTCCATGAGGAACAGTCAAGCAAGCTGCAGACCTATATCCAGAAACAGATTTGGCATGATGGATTCCCACAGATTCTTTGCTCGTTCTCCTTGTGTGGCCAAGTTCCACTTGGAGACGATTTAGTAAGCAGGTTTCGACTGAGTTAAGTGAGAACTTTGATACACTTAGCATTGTCTGTTGGCTATTGATAAATTCTCCCTGATTGAGTACAACCTGTGTTTGGTGTTGTGGTAAGCTGTACCATGCTCACTTAGTCCTCATACCCACCCTGTGAATTTCAGTGCTGTTGTCTTCATTTTGCAAATGAAGTAGAGACTTAGGTTTAGTTACTTAGTGCAGCATCACTTAGGTGACAGGTGGCAGAGTTTAAACCAGAAGTGGAATTCAGTCTGAACCCAGAGTCCATCCTTTTTTTTCTTTTTGTGTTTTTTGTTGTTGTTGTTGTTTTTGTTTTTTTTTGTTTTTTTTTTTCCCCAGTACTAAAGATTCAGCCCTGGGGCTCTCTACCACTGAGCTACATCTCCAATCCTCTCTAGCCCTTTTTATTTTTTATTTTGAGACAGGGTGTCATTATGTTACCCAGACTGGCCTTAAACTTGGAATCCTCTTGCCTCAGCCTCCCAACAAGAGCCTATCATCTTAACCACTTTGCTATTCTCAGAAGTATTCAATAAGGGCAGATTGACCTCTTTCTAGGGGCACTACAGAAAGATGCACACATTGTACCCAGGAAGGCCCCTTCTGCTTGACATTGCGACCTCGGTCACACCCTCGCCTTCCCACTGCATCCTGTATGGCATGCCTCCATCAGACCTTCCTCCACATCCTATAGGCAGCACAGAGGGGCTGTTGGTTCCTTGGCCTTGACTGTACTCTGCTGTGTGTAGCTCCCTTCACAGGGTCAGAAACAGGCTTTGTCATCTCTGCTTTCCCCTAGCACCTATTCTGGCTACTTCACGTGGTGGACCTCTGTTCTGGTGGCTCTCATAGAGGGCTGCAAGTGGAATCTGACACATGTTTCCTTCTAAAATCTCAGGATAGAATATGTAACAGTGACTCCTGAAGGATTCCGGTACCGGGGCCAAATTTTCCCAACTGTGAATGGGCTCTTCAGATGGTTTAAGGATCATTACCAGGATCCTGTACCAGGTGAGTTCTTCTATCTCCTGACTTAGGGGGTGTGGTTGGAGGAACATGACTAAGTGATCACTGACCTTCTCTGGGAAAGGGGAAGAGTAGACTTTCATTGCAGCTGGGAGCAGGGAGGTTCTCCACTGTGCCTGTGCAACTTCCCCTTCTCCCTTCACCTATCTCAGTACCTCTTCTAGCCCCTGAATTAGGAAGCCAGAAATAGATTTATAGATGGACATAACTAACAATAGCCATTTCCTTACAGGCATCACCCCCAGTAGCAGCAGCAGAACAAGGACACCTGCCTCTATCAATGCTACCCCTGCCAACATCAACCTTGCAGGTGGGATACTTGGGTTTGGAACTATGGAAAGGCTGGAACTAGAGGAACTTTCGCTTCTTACACGCCATCTTTGTCTTTATGTGCTTACAGATCTGACACGGGCTGTGAATGCCCTGCCCCAGAATATGACTTCGCAGATGTTCAGTGCCATTGCAGCTGTTACAGGCCAGGGACAGAACCCTAATGCCACCCCAGCCCAGTGGGCCTCCAGCCAGTATGGCTATGGAGGCAGTGGAGGGGGCAGCAGCGCTTACCATGTACGTAGCTTGGGGAGGAGGTTCCCTCATGGTGTAGGGAATAGTAAGAGGGAACAGACATCTTTTACCAACCCAAGTCCTATAGATATCTCTGGCCATCCCCTCCACAAGGGGGTTCATATGCAGAGTCGCCTTCCTTAGCCATAGGAATCATCTCCAACAGATGTTCCTTTTCCCCACCCCATTTGACTAGAAAGGGAATAAGTAGGGGCCGGGCGTGGTGGCGCACGCCTGTAATCCAAGCGACTTGGGAGGCTGAGTCAGGAGGATCGCAAGTCCAAAGCCAGCCTCAGCAACTTAGCGAGGCCCTAAGCAACTCAGTGAGACCCTGTCTTTAAATAAAATACAAAATAGGGCTGGGGGTGTGGCTCAGTGGGGGCCTAACCTTTCAACAGAGTCCTCTGAGGTCTTGGGAACCCTCAAGCAACTAGAAACCTGAGGCATTCAAAACTAGTAGGTCTCATGTGCCAGTGTCACCCCTCTGGCCTCCCTCTCCTTCTTGGAACCATACACTGCTCAGGGTCAGGTCAGCTGGGAAGCTCTGTGTTGAGCCCACCCTTTCAGCTTATCAGAAGTCCATAGTAGCCGGGCGTGGTGGCGCACTCCTGTAATCCAAGCAACTTGGGAGGCTGAGTCAGGAGGATCGCGAGTTCAAAGCCAGCCTCAGCAACTTAGCGAGGCTCTAAGCAACTCAGTGAGACCCTGTCTCTAAATAAAATACAAAATAGGGCTGGGGATGTGGCTCAGTGGCCAAGTGTCCCTGAGTTCAATCCCTGGTTCCCAAAAAAAAAAAAAAAAAGTCCATAGTGAATCAAACAGGCCCAGAGTCCATTCCCACTTATTGGTCCACATCTCTCCAGGTATTCCCAACACCAGCTCAGCAGCCAGTGGCCACACCACTAATGACCCCCAGCTACTCCTACACAACCCCGAGCCAGCCCATCACCACACCGCAGTACCACCAGCTCCAGGCCAGCACCACCCCACAGTCTGCCCAGACCCAGCCCCAGCCCTCTTCCAGCTCCCGGCAACGGCAGCAGCAGCCAAAGTAAGTATACAGATGGTAGCACAGGGCAGGTTATTAGAAGGGACAGATGTTGTCTTGAGTTTTGGGCTTAGCATAGGCAGGCACTTTGGATCCTCAGAGCTGAGGCCCATGTTATGTCCCCAGAGGCATTGTTTTCTGGGGGAAGAACAAAGGGGTGGTATGGCAGCTGGTCAGTGCTGCTTCTGCCTCACTGTAGCTCTCTACAGGTGTGAGTCCTTTTCTGCAAGGGTGGGCAGTCACTAGGGACTGGGCAAACAACTTCCTTCTGGGAGCCCTGGGAGAGTACAGATCTCACAGTCCTTTCCTTTCATCTCCCAGGTCCAACAGCCATGCAGCCATCGACTGGGGGAAGATGGCAGAGCAGTGGCTACAGGAGAAGGAGGCAGAACGGCGGAAACAGAAGCAGAGGTTGACACCTCGGCCCTCCCCAAGTCCCATGATCGAAAGCACCCCCATGTCCATTGCTGGCGATGCCACCCCGCTCCTGGACGAGATGGATCGGTAGGGGACCTGCTCCTCAGACTCTGGTTACCTCTGAGGCTTTGAGGGGCCTGGTCGCCCACTGCCTCACTCCCTGCCCTTCCTTTTCTGTCCATAAAATGGCGTGAAATGACATTTTCTTTGGTGGTTAGCCTGGACAGGTAACAGGCTGAATGTCCTTGTGAGCTTGAGCTCAGTATACGCCAAGCAGCAATTCACCCACTCCAGACCCTCATCAACCACCTGTCCTAGGAGAAGGCTAGAAGGTGGGTATGGTAGGAGGAGTGGGGAAGATGAGGATGAGAGTGAGCAGTTTTGTATTCTACTCCCTGCAAGCCATTTTGAGCTTCTACCCTCACCTGACTTTGGGGTGTGATGGGGTACCAAGCTCAGCATGTGTGTCTACCCCAGCTCTTGTGGGGAGAGAGATGCTATTTATTCAGTTTGGGGCAGGAGGGAGAGGAGGGAAAGTATTTTTGATCCTGTTATCAACATCATCATCGTGGCTGTCAAAGCAGGATTGCAGGGGACATAAAGGGAGCAGTGTTAACCTGCTAGCCCCTGCCTAGCTGACCTTACCGGCCTGCTGCTGCCACACTTCCTGCCTGTCATTTGAATAAACAGTGTTTCTACACAGCATTTGCTGAACCCTCTCTCTCCAGCTCTCTGCTCTGGCAGAGGGGGTGGCTTTCAAAGCAATTTGGAGCTCTGAGGGCTCCCCTGACAACTCCTCCTGATACATCTGAGAAGTAAAGTTTTATAGAAGAGCAGTAGCCTCCTCTTCTGCCTGAAGTCACATTCCTACCCCACTGTAATCTGTGCTAGCCCTGCTGTCTTAAAACTGGCTTCCCCTTCTCTGAATCCTGCCTCATCAGTCTGCTGTGAGGACCAAGCTAGGGCATGTGAACTACTCAGCTCAGTGCTTGACACCTCATAATTGTCAGCTTACTGTTGTTCCACTTGCACAGCTGTCCCACTGTGCCACAGGTCTTCTCTGGCATATAGGTAATAGACCTGCCAGAAGTAAATCTGGGTTTCTCACCATAAGACCCTGCACATCCATTTCTTCCCCTTTCCTAACAAGGCCGTGCTCTCTGACAACCTCTAAGCAAATCAGGGCTTTCTGCCCTAATATGGGTCCCACACTCATCTGCTTATAGTCACAAAGGCCCTGGAAGGAAGAGCTGGCACGTTCCAGAATAGGCCATTTCCTGTCACCCCTCTCCACTCCTGAATTGGGACCAGCCAGCCCCTGGCTCTTGTCCCTTCCTTTAGCCTCACTGCCTTTTTTGTTCTGCACTCCTGATTACCCTGTTTCTTCACAAGGGCTTCATCTCACAGCTTTGAATCAGTGCTAAGAGATGGAGGCTTCCCCCTCTCTCTTCTCTGCTTGGGGCTCAGCAGAAGCCAGAATGAGACCACTGTCACCCAGACTTGAATTCCCTCCCTCTGCTTTTCTTCATTCAGGATCTCTTTTTGTGTGTTGGCAAGAGCCACTAGAATGGGCTGGCCTGCTCGGAACTCAATTCTTCATTCATCACAAAAGGTCTGCAAGGGTCTAGGCAAGAGCTGGACTACAGCTAGGAGGTTCATGTCCCTGTGGTACCATGAGCACCTTCCCTAGAATCACTTGAAGAGAGAAAAAGTAGGCATAATGGCAGAGCAGGTAAAAAAGTTTGGGGTATTGCTAAATAGTGTTGCCTATACCAGAATTGAGTTTCATACACACCAGTCTTCCCAGGGTAGGAACCCACCCTCCCACCTCCACCCTACATGTACTTTCACCCTGGTCCTAGGAAGTTAGGGAGAAAGAGTGCTGTGCCCTCACTTCCCTCCCACCCACCTCCCCATGGACTTCCTCATTGAAAGCTAGATTGCCCTTTGAAACCTCTGTAGCCCCTGGCCCCTTGGCTCCAGTATGCCCATAGCCCACCACCTCCCCAAAAGATAGCCCTGTTAGAGGGAGAGAACAAGCAGCAGGGGGTCAGTTACAGGCTTGATGGCATTTATTCTTCACCCTGGGCACCCTGGCCTCAACTGAGATTGGGGTTGGACACTGGGGGAGATTTCCTCTTGGTCACTTTCCTGGTTGGTGAGGTCTTTGCCCTGTTCTTCTTGATCTGGGCAATGCACTTCTCTCTCTTCCTGTGTGATGATGACTCCACAATGTCGTCACTGGAGGGCTCTTGCTGCCCCCGGTCATTGTAACTGTCCTCACTCTCCAGGTCTTCCGGGCTTTCTGGGCTGGACGCCGACATCCTGGCCAACACTCTTGGGCTTAACGATCGGCTCAAGTCTGGAGGTGAAGACTCTGATTTCATTGGGCTCTTCTTCTTAGTCAACTTGCCCTTTTTGGCTTTTTTCTTCAGCTTTGTCTTCTCGTCTGTCATCTCCTCCTCCTTGTCTTTTTCCTTTTTCTTCTTTATCTTCTTGATCACCTTGATGTCCAGGCTCTTCCTTGTGGGGCTCTCAGAGCGCCAGATGGTGATGGGCGCTGCTGCATCAGGGGTCCCAGTGACTGTGCCTGGTTCAGTGGGCGTTGTGGTGGGTCCCACCTGAGTTGGTATGGGAGGCCTACTTTCTTCCTCCTCCTCTTCCTCTTCTTCATTTAGGTCATCTGCCCCACATTCATGGTGGATGGGATGGTGGATCACTGCCACAGAGACAGGCCTGTAGCTTTTGCACCTGGAAAGAATGGGACAGGAACAGAAGGTTGACAGGGAGAGGGTGGTCAGTGCTCTCTGGAACCCTTTCCCCATCAGCCTGCCAGCACTCACCAGCCATACCAGAATCGTTCCACACATTCTTCCTCTGGGATGCACTCAGAGCAAGGGGTTTGCATGGTGTTGAAGCAGGTTGACCCCACATCACGGGAGCAGGCTGGGCCTGTGTCTTGGGAGCTGCTGCTATTTGTCTTCTCTGAGCAGTCCTTCAGCCTGCCACACACAGGACTCTCAGCCTGACTCCCACATCTCCACAACTCCCCAAGAGCCCAGAGGGACGAAGCTAGGGGAATAGTGGGCTGCCTCCAGACTTGGTCCTGACTGTCAGAAGATCTCCCCATTGCATTTGGAGCACAGCAAGGTTTTCAAGTTGGGTCTGGGCTGGCAGCACCAGGCCAAAGCTGAAGAGGGAAACCTCAGGCTAAAGTAGGGCGGCACAATGAAAATTTGAACCTGGCTCTGCCATGGTTCCTCTGAGGAAGGGGTCCTCACCTAGAATCACAGTCGCAGTGGCTGACAGCATGTACATGTAGGTTGCGGTGGCCATAGTCGGAGAAGGGGTGGATGATGTGCCCAGCACACTGCTTGTGTTTCCAGCAGCAGCTGTCAGTCTCCTTGCATTCACCTGAGAGAGGAGGGATCTGGGTCACTTGGACAGCCCAGCACACTTCAATCCAAAGGCCCTACCAAATTCACCTGCTGTCATCACCTACCCCCACCCTGAACTGTTCTATTTCAGTAGTGGTAACTCTGCCCCATAGTCACTGCAGGTCCCAACGCTGCCCTATCCACCATCCACTACATGAAGCTGCCTGTCCATACAGACTCCCTGAAAAATGTCTGGTGCTGCATCTGATACACAAGAGGTCCTCCAAGGTCTCCCTTTCTGTTCTATGACACGGTACTACTTCCTTTCCTTTCTGTGGGAGCCCATCCACCCTCTGGGCCCTCCACTGCAATTTACAGGGTGCCAGGTAGGGCAGGGCCCTCTTGCTGTGGCAGACTGGAGCCATGATCAGAGCCCACAGCCCTGGCCTCAGTCCCTGTTCCTGCCTTGCCTAGGTCCAGGCAGCCTCCATCTGACCTTCATGACGTCTGATGCACTCCAGTCCCAAGACCTGCAGTGGTGAGGCAGAGAGGCCTGGCCACTGTGCGACATGGCCTTTGCCTGATCCTTCTGACTCATCCCTCTCTTGTGGCCACCTCCCTCCCCCACAAGTCCCTTTTCTTTTCCCTTATTTCTTCCTTTCTCTCCCACACTCCATTCTTCTCTGTTATCATCAAGTTCCCATTCCCCATCCTTAGTCCCTAGAACCACAGAATTCTGAGTAACTCACCCCAGCCTTGCCCCTCCATCCTGTTAGTCATTACAGATGCCAAATCCCCTTTCCCAGGGCACAGGGAGAAGATGTTGGGGTGGAAACGGGCTGGGAAACATGCTGGAAACACATCTTCCTCTTGTGCTTAGCTATGGAGTTTCCCCACTGCCTCCCCTTTGACCCTGCCTAGGGCTCCAGTCAACCTTATTGGCTCTCCCCTCAGCCCAGTCTAAAAGGTAAGCCCTGACAGGCACCATGTGTCTCAGTTCAGGAGCCAAAGGTCTTCACCACCTGGCAGAGGACAAGAGGCCTACCGTAGGTTCCTCTATAATGAGCTATACCCATGCGGGTCCCATGGATGAGTCTCAAGGCAGCCCAGGAAGGGACACGGTAGCTGACTAACCCTCACTAACAGGCCACAAGGATTATGTCTTCATCCAGCTCCCTGGAGGGGTAGAACGGGGTGAGACCTTATGCAGGCCCCGACCAGGAATTCAGGAAATAACCCACACTAAGGGTATGGAAGTCCAAGTGGCCATAAAGTGCTTGATACAAGACCATGATGTGGTCTGAAGCTTTTGCCACATTCCTCCTTCCTTCCCTTTCCCCACAAGATTGTGAGGTTCCCAGATCCCTACCAGTCCCCTGACCCCCTTGGTAACCTCCTTTCTTTTCCTCTTATGCCCTTTCTCTACTCTAGAGAAAAAGAAGGGAGATGTATGTGACAAGACCTTGAAACATCATCCCCATTTCAGGTTTCTTTGGCACTGCTGAATTGGAACAAAGGGGAGCATAGTGGCATATGCCCTGCTTGAACTTGCAGTCAGACAAGCCTAAATTCAAGTCTGTCACTTACTAACTGGGTAACCTAGGGCAAAACTTTACTTCTCTGAGGCTTTGTTTCCTTATCCATGAAATGAGATGGTGTTAATATCTATTTGCAGGGTTGTTGGAGGAGGGACTCAATTCACATATATATTCTTGTATCATAAAGTGCTGTATACAAGAAAGGGGTGATTATGGCCTTAAGGAATGGAGCTCTTGAGCATGGAGTAAAGAAGGGCAGCTGGGTAACCCCATCAGTACCAAGCACCTCCTTCCCTTTCTGCCTCAGGACCAGACATCCTTCCCTCCACCAGGGTGTTAGCTTTCCCAAGAAAGGGGTGGCAAGGACCCCTGGGGCCAAAGGTCTCCTGGACCCACCTTCAGAAGATAAGGTAGATGCATCAGTGCTGGATGCCACACGAGCCAGCAGATGTCCTCTCTCCCAGCTGGGTAACCTGTTTATATCTGAGAGAGTACAGAGTGGCAGCAGCTACAACAGCCCCCTCCCCCATGTCATTCATCTACCAAACATTTCCTGAGAAGTTCTGGGTGTCAGGGCCCAGTTGTATTCTAGAGATGCAGAGATTTAAAAAAAAAAAAAATTCCCAGCTCTCAAGGGACTGAGGAGGGGGGTGAGAAGAGGGATGCAGATAGAGAGGGGAGCACAGAACAAGGGCCACCTACTAAGACTGGAAAAGAGCATCACCAGAGTTGAGAAAATGATTAGGGATGGACCGGGGTCTAGGCAAGGAAGGGCAGCTCCAGAACTTGTCCCAGGAATGTGGAGCCTGGTCAGAGGATGTCCCTGGGCAGACTTTCAACTTTTGTGGTGCTGAGGGTAGAACCCAGGGCCTCATGCTTTCTAGGTACTGAGCTATACTCTTAACCCTAGTTTTGTTCTTTGAGGTACTAAATTGGAGCCCTGCTTAAGGAAAGGAAGCTGATTGCTTAGTGCCTTCAACAAGTCTTCAGTGGCACTTGGTCATCCTTCTAAAGGTCCCTGTAAATTCCTGTTTGCCACAGCAAAGTACTCAGAATTTATTAAAAGGATGGAATGAATGAATGAATAACTTTAAGCACTTATCTGAAACTCCTATACTACTACTCTTCTCTCAGCAGATAATTTCACCATCATTTTCTGTAATTGCTACACACATCAATTCCTCCAGCCTAGGGAAGTGGTGTCCCTCTTGTCTTCCTGCCCAAACATTTATACCTTAGGTCTTCCACCAGAACATCACCACCTTCCTCACTGGCTTTTTTTCACACTTACAAGCTATGAACATCTTTAAAACATTCTCTTACCCTGTTTCTCCCTCTACCACTGTATATACACCCCCTGTTTCCTTTTCAACCCAAGTTTATGCATTCATTAAACAGACCTGTATTGCATAGCTGCACTAGGCACCAGGCCCAGGCCCTACCATAGGGAGCTCAAAAACTTCCATTTCTTTCTTCCAATTTAGTCACCTACAACATGGTAGTCATCTGCCCCTTTATCAGAATAACCTAGGCAAAGGCCACCAGCAATTTTCCAGTAGCAGAGCCCACTGGCCTTATTCTTTCGTGACCCTGTTGACCAATCAATCTCTTCTGCAAAGTCTGTTCCTTGGGTTTCCCTGACAGATCACTCTCACCTTTCTCGTCATTAGACTAAATTTTCCGTTCATGCCTCCCATGCTGTCTCCTCTTCCTGTACTATACCCCTCATACTGGTGATTACCAGGGTTCTGTGTTTGGCTACTTCCTCAGAAGAGTCAACAAATCAGTCCTGGAAAATGTCATCCACTTCTATGGTTTCAACATCCACCAGTAAAATCAACCTAGGTCCCTAATTTAGACCCTTTTCCTGTCTTTACTTTCTCTTTCCTTCCTTTTTTTTTTTTTTTTTTTTTTTGGTGCTTGGTCAAACCCAGAGCTTACTACATGCCAAGCAAGTGCTTTCCACTGAGTTATACCCCCAACCCCAGATTGCTTTCCTGAGCATGCACAACCAATATTCTCTTGGATGTTCCCAAAATATCTTTGTAATAGGGTCTCACTAAATTGCCAAAGCTGGCATTGAATTTGCAATCCCAGTGACTCGGGAGGCTGAGGCAGGAGGATTGTAAGTTCAAAACCAGCCTCAGTAACTTAGTGAGACCCTGTCTTAAAATAAATAAAGCCAGGCATGGTGGCACATGCCTGTAATCCCAGCAACTCAGGAAGCTGTGGATCATAACTTTGAGGCCAGCTCAGCAACTTACTAATGCTATAAGCAATTTAGCAAGACCCTGTCTCAAAAAACAAAAAGGGCTGGGAATTCAGCTTAGTGGTAAAGTACCCCTGTATGGGGGCTGGGGTTGTGGCTTAGTGGTCAAGCACTTGGCCTGCCTGATATGTGTGAGGCACTAGGTTCAATTCTCAGCACTGCATATAAATAAATAAAAATCTTTAAAAAGTACCCCTGTATGTTCAATTCCCAGTACCAAAAAAAAAAAAAAAAAAACTTAAAATCAGTGTGTCCATACAGACCTACCATCCAAATCTTGTATCTTTATCTTTTTTTCCCTTTCTTTCTTTTCTTTCCTTGTCTTTCCCCGGTACTGGGGATTGAACCCTCAGATACTCTATCACTGAACTACATCCCCAGCCCTTTTTTAAAAATTCAGACAGGGTTTTGGCCGAGTTGCCCGTGCTGGCCTTAAACTTGTGATCATCCTGCCTTACTTAGCCTCCCAAGAAAATGGGATGACAGGTTGCACCACCATACCCAACTTCTTGCATGCTTTTCACATGAGATACCTTGGCTAGAAATCTCACCACATCGACGTGATGACCAAGTCTTGTCATGCCTACCTGCCCCTACGTCTGCCTCTGTCTTGAGAACATCATCATTTCCAACCTAGAAAGCCTGACCTCCCTGCCTTCTGTCTCACTACCCTCATCCAATCATCACAGTGTAGCCAGATTGAGATTTCTGGAATGCCAATTGGTCTACTACATTCTTCCTTTTCAATAGCATTCTGCTGCCTTCAAGGTGAAGTATAAACTCCTTATCATGACAGCAGCAACCCCACAGCCTTCAGACCCTGATTCTTTCCTGTTTTCCACTTTTCCCAATCATTCATCCCGTTTTACACCCCTCACTCCTCCATTCTTTCTCTCCTCTCAGACCCAAGAACATCTGCTCATCTTGGGAAGGAAAATGGTATCCAAATAGAATTGGTCACATATGTCTTTTGCCCCTTTTTAATCTACTACCATAATACCTTACCTTGTGACATTCATGTATAATGCTCAACTGTAGCTCCTTGAAAGCAAGGCCCATTTTTTATCTGCCACAAAGCCATGGAAAATGCTTAGAGAATGTTAGTTGAAGCCAGACAACAGTGGCACACACCTGTAATCCCAGTGACTAAGGAGACTGAGGCAGATTCCAAGTTCAAAACCAGCCTCAGGGCTGGGTCATGGCTTAGTGGAATGGCACTTGCCTAGCATGTGTGAGGCACTGGGCTTAATTCTCAGCACCGCACATAAGTGAATAAAATAAACGTCCATTGACATCTAAAATATATTTTTAAAAAGCCAGCCTCAGCAATTTACCAAAGCACAAATAAACTTATCGAGACCCTGTCCCTAAAAATATGTATATATAATATGTGTGTGTGTGGCTTAAGATGTGACTCAGTGATTAAGTTCCCCTGGGTTCAATCCCCAGTACCAAAAAAGAAAAGAAAATTTACTTGATTGAATGAATACATGAGAAGAATAGGAAAAGCCCCTATTGGAGCCACAAAAAGGCATTGGAGATACTGTCCATGGTTCAACCCCAGGGACTTTTTGTGGGGAAGGAGGTGCTAGACATCAAACCCAGGACCTCACACATACTAGGCAAGCACTCTACCACTAAGCATCATCCCCAACCCCACTGGGGGCTTTTCTAAGGAAGATACTTGACCCAGGAGCACACTTTCACAGTAAGTTCTGCCCTGGGCTTTGTGTGTGTGTGTGTGTTACTGGGGATCAAACCAAGGGGAAGGGGCACTCTACAACTAAACTATATCCCCAGCCCTTTTTTTATTTTGAGGCAGGGTCTAAGTTACTGGGGTTGGCCTGGAACTTGGGTTCCTTCTGCCTCAATCTCCTGAATCACTAGGATTACAAGCATGTGCCACTGTATCCAGCATTTAAAATATGCTCTTACAGTCAGGTGCTGTGGTGCATGCCTGTAATTTTACAACTCCAGAGGCTTAGGCAGAAAAATTGCAAGTTTGAAGCCAACCCTGGCAATTTAGTGAGACCCTGACTCAAAATTGAAAAGTAGGTTGGGGCTGGAGATATAGCTCAGTTGGTAGAGTGCTTGCCTCATATGCACAAGACCCTGGATTCAATCCCCTGCACCAAAAAAAAAAAAAGAAAAAGAAAAAATAAATATAGGGCTGGGGTTGTAGCTCAGTGGCAGAATGCTTGCCTAACACATGTGAGGCACTGAGTTTGATCCTCAGCATCACATAAAAATAAATAAAATAAAGGTGTTGTGTCTCTCTACAAATGAAAAATATATTAAAAAAAAAAATGAAGGGCTGGGGTACAATCCTTGGTATCCCGGAGGTACAAACCTTGCCCAGCATGCATAGGACCTGTGTTCAATTCTCAGCACGGCAAAAAATAAAAAGGACTGGGAATGTAGCCCAGTGGTAAAGAGCCCTTGGGCTCAATTCTCAGTACCAAAAACAGATGCCTTTGAAGACTGGGAATAGTTCAATAGTAGAGTGCTTGCATAGCATGCAGAAGGCCCTGGGTTGAATCCTCTGCATACTGGGAGCAGAAGCAAGGGAGACTGATTCTAAATTCTATGGATGGGGACACAAGACTCGGGATAAGTAATTTGTCCAAAAGATATGTTAATAAATGGCAATGGCAGGATCCAAACCCAGGTCTTTCCAGCTCCATAGACAGGACTCTTTCAGTCCTGTCTACATACTGTTAGCTGGGGAGACACATACAAACATGAACTCCACAGCTAAGTCTTTTTTATTTGGACTGAGGTTTGAACCCAGGAGTGCTTAACCATTTAGCCACATTCCTAGCCATTTTTATTTTGAAACAAAGTCTCACTAAGTTGCTTAGAGCCTCAGTAAGTTGCAGAGGCTGGCTTTGAATTTAAGATCCTCCTGCTTCAACCTTCAGGTCTCTGGGATTATAAACATGTGCCATCACACCCAGCCCCAGCTGAGTCTTAAAACCAGTTCAGCTCCTTATCCAAAATCTCTCCTTCCAGTTTTCACCTACAACACCTTTTTTTTTTTTTTAAGTGACTGTTGATTTTATAAGAATCATAAGCCGGGTGCAGTGGCAGATGCCTGTAATCCCAGCACTTGGGAGGCTGAAGCAGGAGGATCGTGAGTTCAAAGCCAGCCTCAGCAACTTAGTGAGGCCCTAAGCAACTCAGTGAGACCCTGTCTCTAAATAAAATACAAAACAGGGCTGCGAATATGGCTCAGTGGTGGAGTGCCCTGGGTTCAATCCCCAGTACCCCCCCCCCCAAAAAAAAAAAAACCCATAAAATATCTTTTGTAGAAAATTGTAACAATATACAAAATACTATGAAAACCTAGGAAAAAACAAAACAGAATGCTAACTCTCCCAGAAGTAACCACTACTAATGTTTTGATGGAAATATTTTCAGAAGTCTTCCTAAACACACACTCTCAATGCTACAAACCCCCCCACACACACACACACCAAGCACACTGTTAAATACATATCTTAAACATACATAAAATATATTATGAGTATATAAATTCATATGGCTAGATTTGAATATAGTTTTTAAGTATGCTTCCCAAAGGTCCATGTCTTAAAAGCTAGCATTGGTAGTCCCAATGTGGACTACCAACGCTAGTCCCAATGTGGTAATATTAAGTGGTGGACTTTAAAAAGGTGGAGCCTAGAAGAAAGTAATTAGCTATTGGGGGTGCTCTTTCAAGAGATTAATGTGGTTTTCATGGGACCCTGTTTAGTACCAAGAGAGTGGATTGCTCTAAAAAGAGCAAGCTTGGCCCCTTCTCTCTCTCTGGCTTCTTATCTTGCCATATGATCTCTCCCTCTTGTACATGTTCTGGCCTACAACACCTGCTTTTCAACTCCAACACTGCTAATTCGTCACCCTAAGTCTAGGTCAGGATCAAATTCTGCTGACTTCACTGGCCTAGCTCTCTCCAGAGCCATCATGAAAGAACCTGTTTATTCTCCATTAACTCCCCTAACAAGCCCTGATAACCATCACTTGTTTGTGGAAGGGGTGAAAGCCAAAGTGGGAGAAGAATTAGGTGACTCTCCTCAGATCTGAGAAAGGCAAATCTGCTCTTTTCTCCTCTTCCCCCATACTGTGGGCAGAACCCAGGGGCACTCTACCACTGAGCAATAGCCCCAGACCTTTTTTATTTGATAAAAGTTCTCCCTAAATTGCCCAGGCTGTCCTCACATATGGGATTCTCCTGCCTAAACCTCCCAAACACCTAGGATTGTAGGTGAGAGTTACTGACGCCTGATTGCTCTTTATTTGTGGCGGTGCTGGAGCTGGAACCCAGGATCTTCTGTTCAACGCTAGGCAAGCACTGTTTCTTTGAGCTACACCCCCAGCCCTGGGCATTGCTCTTTAGTCCCACAGAAAACAGGACAACTACAACTGAAGCAGCAGTCCAGAGCTCCTGCAGCAGCTGGACCCAGTGCTGTGGCTGGACACAAGGAACTGCCTAAGGAATGAGAAGAGGTGACAGCTTGAACGAAAGCTATGCTAGTGGTCTCTTCCTTGGTGGGGCATAAATCCGAGATTAGAGGCCTAACTCAACTCACAGATGATGCTCATTTGTAAAGTATCCTCCCGGTCCTGGGGCCGAGGAGTTCCCCAGCCTTAGAGGCACAATGAATTGGCACCAGAGCAGCCGAAGGGGTAAGGGAGGGGGAGGGAGGAAGGAAGGAACAAGGAAAGGAGGGAAGAGGAGAGAACAAGGGAGGCGCTGTACGCCCGGGTCTCCTTGGAAATGCCTCCCGGCCCCGCCCCTATCTAGAGGCAATTGTGATGTCACCTGTGGAAGCCACAGACGCCTTCCCGCCTTCAAGGTCAATGGAACCGCTCGCCCCAGCTCCTGGGTGCGCAATGGACCATGGCTCCAGCTAAACCCAGCGCCTCAAGAGTGGCGACCTGGGCCTGCGGCTTCAGTGCACCGGTACCTTCCAGCCTTGTAAGCCGGGCGTTGCAGCCATGGCTCCAGCCACGTCCGCAAGCGAGCCTCAGGAGTCCGCTGCTCGACATGAGCCCGCCCCCGACTCTAACTCCGCCCCAGTCTAGGCTTTGGCCTCGCCTCCTTCGTCGGGAGCCATCCTCCAGTTCTAACACCTTAAGGTCCTCAAGCCAGTCCCACCCCGCACCTCCTTACCGCTGCTCTCGCTCTTGTCCCAGGTGTGGGTCTTGCAGCCAGTCTTTTCCTCAGTCCATCTTTCAATTGTCAGTGTCGTCCTAACCCACATCGCTCTCAGCCCGGTTCTTCCACGGGACTCTTCCTCGCGGAGTCCAACCTCGAACCTCAGCTTGGCGGAGCCCTCCGTCCAGTCGTAAGCTCCAGTCTCAACTTCGCCCCAGTTCAGACCCTAACTCCGCCTCATGCTTGCCCAGTCCCCCCGCCCGCCTCCCCCCTCCCCGCCCTAGGCTGCGTTGTCTTCCCGGCCGGGGTCTAAGCGTCAGCCGCGTTCTTCATCCGGGGCCTCCCGCTCCTCCCAGGCCCCTCTTTGTCACACCTTTAACGCCAGTTACCCGCCCCCGCCCCCGCCAACCCCTTACCTCAGGCCTTTACCTTACAGGCCCAGCCTTCAATCCCATTCCTTGCTTCTTCAGACCCAGACTTTAGCCCCGCCCTAGACCGTAGCCCCACCCCTAGCTCAGCTCCCGGCCCCGACCCAGCCATTCTCGGAACCTCACTCCCCCGCCCCTCCCCGCCCCTCCCCGCCCCTGCGAACCTACCCGCAGCCCTCGGCCCCGCCCCTGCCCGCCTGGCAAGCGACTGTCTCGAGTAGCCGGTTCTCACCCTTGATATCCCCGATTCTCCCCGGTCGCTCCGGCTCGGGCAGGAGGCAGGCTCTCCTTCTCTGCCCACAGCCTCTCTGGGGGAGCAGAAGGCCGAACTCTCTCGGAGGACATCATGTCTCCCATCTGTCCTATGGCAGCCGAGCCACCCCATCCACTCAGCCAACCCACTCAGCACGGCCACCCCAACTCCAGCCCTCAACGTTCCCTCCCGGCTGCTGTGGAGCGCCGGGGCCTAGACAACATACTGCCCAATAGAGTCGGTTTGTATCCCATAGTCTTTTCCGATCCCGAGAGCAGGGCAGGCTGCATACATGGTAACTTGATCCAAGTAACACACCCTTTACATGTTATCACACACGACTCGGAAAATCCACTCGCCACACACAAACCTTACACAACATGCACACACCCCCTCACATATTGTACAGAACACGAAATTCCCCAAAGAGCAAACACAACAGCACTGTGGTACCGGCTTCGCGCACACACGCTGAGTTAACAGCTTTGTGCAAGGTAAGAGAAAGGAGCCCAGAGCTATGTGGGATAAAACAATTATAGGACAGTGTGCGAATCAGAGCTGCCTCACACATTCCACACACCACACATCCCAATTTCTTCTGGCACCATCTTCCTCAGTCACGGAATGCCTCTTCAAAAGGCAGAGAGGATGGGAAAAGATGGTATTTAAACTTTTTTTCCTCCAGGGTCATCAAGGCCTTGTGCCTCTGCTGCCCCTGCCTGATCCCAGCCTCCTTTCCTCCAGACCCAACTCCTGAATGGGTAGGGCCATTGCCCAGGTCCTCCCCACTGTAGTTCTAGACAGTCTAGGACCAGCAGGGAAGGGGAAGCAGGAGGAATGAGGTGTGTGGGAACAGGCAACCCTTCCTGGACATTGTGGCTGGGTGAAAATGGAAACAGGCATGGCATGAACTGAGTCCTTGCTGAATGGGAACCAGAATCTGTTTGAAACACTATCCTTCTTGGCCTCTCAGGATGACACTAGTCCTCACGTCCCCCTCTGTTGACTTGCATATCTGAAGCACTTCAGCGGATCCGACTTGAGGTCAGATGTCAACAGAGAGCCAGGGTCTTGGTCACTCTTTCCCATATAGTAGTGTTTTGGGGTTTTGGGGTTTTTTTTGGTTTTTTTTTGTTTTTTTTTTTTTTTTTTTTTTTTTTGCTTTTTGTTTTGGTATCATGGATTGAACACAGGGGCACTTAACCCCTGAGCCACATCCCCACCCCTTTTTATATTTTGAGACAGGGCCTTGCTAAACTGCTGAGGCTACTTAGGGCCCCACTAAGTTGTTGGCTAAGTTGTTGAGACTGGCTTTGAACTTGTGCTCCTCTTTCCTCAGTTTCCAGAGTCATAGGAATTACAGGCATGTGCCATGGTGCCCAGCTCCCTTATAACAGTAATAGTTATGATGGGCCTGGTAGCACAAGCCTGTAATCCCAGATACTGGGAAGACTAAGGCAGAAGAATCAAAAGTTCAAGGCCATGGGATGGAAGTGGGTCAGGGAAGGAAAGATAGTAGACTGAGACAGATATTATTACCCTATGTACATGTATGATTACATGAATTGTGTGACTCTACATTGTGTAAAACCATAGAAATGAAAAGTTGTACCCCATTTGTGTATAATGAATCTAAATGCAGTCTGTAAAAATAAAAATTTAAAAAAAAAAAAAGTTTAAGGCCAGCCTGGGTAACCTAGTGAAACTTCATCTCAAAGTAAAAAGAGCTGGAGTTATAGTTCAGTGGTAAAAGCACTTACCTCACCTAGCATGCACTAGGCCCTGGGTTTGATTCCCCAGGACAGGAAGAAAAAAAAAAAGCGTTAATAGTTAAGGTTTTTGAGTTCTTTCTATGTATATTAGTGCTTCATTCACATCACCTCATGAATTATAAGAAAACTGAAGCACAGAGGATAAGTGATTTGCCTGTGCTCTCATCATTAGTGAGAATAGGAGCAAGAATTTAAACACAGGACAGGCGATATACATGGTATCTAGATCCAATAATGGAAATTAGAAATGGGAGGCATTTGGGGAGATGGGACCAAAGGAAAGGATTCTCAAATTCTCAAAGCCAGTCACTCAGATCTTATTTAGTAAGAGTCTCGTCAGCTCCCCAAATCTTTTCTCTGAGGTCCCAGGCTTCCTGAGCCCTGAACCCAACATAGGGATGGCCAGAATTTCCATAGGGGACTACAGTGCCCAGTGGCTCATTCTACATTGTTCATCCTCAGCAAAGGACTCTAGCCCCCAAAATGCTAATAGCGAAGAGATTTTAATGCATAAGGCACAGTATAAGTCTGAAGCCATTAGGCATCCTCATGCCCAAAGAGCCCAGCAGGCAGAGCAAAAACAGCAGAGACACTGCCTCCCTCCCCACTGCTGGACACCCTGGAGAGCCCCCAGAAGAGTAGGGGGATCCAGTCTTTGGCATGGTGCCTGGGGGCAGGTAGTAACTAACATGGTCCCAGCTACCCTTCTGTCGGGGTACTGCCACTAAGGGGCAGCTCTTTGGTTTGGAGAAAGTTTGTGTCAAGCTCTGTGGGTCAGGGTGACAACAATGCCCCTGGGATGGGCAGTCTCTGGATAGTCTTCTCACCCCTCAGGGACAACACGTGGGCTTCTTTTTGCTGGCAGTTAAGTAGAGGTTGCTGTCATCACTACTGATGCCTGAAGAAGGATGAGAAATATGTGAAGCAGGGATTGCGGTTCCCCTAGCTCTCTACCACCCTCAACCAGGTGGACACTCACGGACAATATCTCCAATGCGCCGGGCCCCAGATTTCTCCAGCTCAGCCAGCACATTGGCTTCAAATGTCAGTGCTGCCACACGGAAGAAGAATTCTCGGACATTCTCACCTGACATGAGGCACAGATAGGTGCTCAGTGGCAGCACCAGGTCTGAGGCACAGCTAGAGATATAAGAGTGAGAGGACAGGTAGGCAGGAGTGTAGAAGGCCTGAGCCCTCCAGCCCTCCACTCACCAGTGAGAGATGAGACTGCCCAGTACTCAGCCTTAATCTCTTGGGCCACCTTGACAGCATCTTTCTCCATTAGCGCATACTGAGCAGAAGTCTGCAGGAAGGTCAGAGTCAGATGCAGGAGATCCCATCACCAAGTTGGGAAGTCCCCCCATTTGCACACTCACACTCAAGTCCTTCTTGGAACCCACGAGGAACAGAAGCACACTGGAGGGATCATTCTCTTTGAGTGCATCAGCAAGCCACTGCCTGCCACAGATGGTAGACAGAAGTAGGGAATGAGTGAGCCTGACAGGTTCCTCCCACCAACATATTTATATGCCTAATTGTTCCTCTGGTCCTAGATGCATTCTCTCTGCATTACCCAAACCCACCCATTCTGGGGATTAAACCTGGGGCCTTGCCTGTGGTAGGCAGGTGCTCTACCACTGAACTATACCTTCAGCCTCCCTAGATGCATTATTCTTCTCTGATCACCCTCTTCTCTCTCTTTTTTTTTTTTTTTTGCGGTGCTGGGGATTGAACCCAGGGCCTTGTGCTTGACAGGCAAGCACTCTACCAACTGAGCTGTATCCCTAGCTCCACCCTCTTTTCTGAACCTTCCCTTCCCAGATCCTCACATACTTGGTATGTTCCAGGGACGCCACATCATTTAGGTTGAAGACAATAATGATGGCTGGAAGAATGGCAGAAACAATCCCAGGTTGACAAGGAAGACATCACTGGCTCAATCCCCCACCCCCCACACTCTAGATCGGAGGCTAGGAGCACTCTTAGACCCCCATTTCCCAAACGGTCCAGCCCCTACCTTGAGCTCCACGGTAGTAGGTTGATGCAATGCATTTGAACCTCTCCTGTCCAGCAGTGTCCCAACTGGAGGAGAGAAGAACCCAGGTATGTAGGAGCATGGGTATAGGTGCTGGGACAAGATAGCTGGAAGGGATGGAGGAATTACTCACAGCTGGAGACTGAAGGGGACACCCAACACTTCAAATCGTTCCATCTCAAAGTCCACTCCAATGGTAGCCTTGTAATTCTTATCAAAGGTGTCTTTACAGAACCTGAGGAAACACCAGATGCTCTGACCTGTAGCCCAATGTACCTTGCTAGGCTTGACTCCACCCTAGACAAGCTCCAGCACCCTTACCTATTAATGAGGCAAGTCTTCCCCACTGACAGGTCCCCCACCACAATGACCTTGGAGATCTTAAATCTGCTGGACACAAGAATGGACAGGGTGAGTGAACACCAGCTTTTTACCCTAAGGGGTTTTATTTTCGTTATTCTGATGAGATCAAACCCAGGACCTTGTGCGTGCTGGGCATGCTCACTACCACTAAGCTATACCCCCAACACTGAGTAGCTGAGTGACTTTGAACAAGTTACTTAGCCTCTTCAAGCCTGAATACCAACACTCGTTAAGTGGGAAATTTAGCATATATTTTATGGGTTGAAGATTAAAATAAGATACATGTCCTATATTCTGGGGGTGTCTACACCCTCTCCCCATTTTAACATTTCTCAAATCAGAATGCATCTTTAGTGATGGTGTTTTCTATTTAATAAAAGACAACAGCGCTGGGCGTGGTGGCGCACGCCTGTAATCCAAGCGACTTGGGAGGCTGAGTCAGGAGGATCGAGAGTTCAAAGCCAGCCTCAGCAATTTAGCAAGGCCCTAAGCAACTCAGTGAGACCCTGTCTCTAAATAAAATACAAAATAGGGCTGGGGATGTGGCTCAGTGGCCAAGTGTCCCTGAGTTCAATCCCTGGTTCCAAAAATAAAAAATAAAAATAAAAATAAATAATAAAAGACAATAGCATCTGCTGGGCATGGCAGCACATGCCTGTAATCCCAGAGGCTCTGGAAATTGAGGCAGGAGGATTTAAGGTTTGAGGCCAGCCTCAGCAACTTGGCGAGACCCTAAACAACTTAGCAGGATCCTATCTCAAAAAACAAAACGTGGGCTGGGGATATAGCTCAGTTGGTAGAGTGATTGCCTCGCAAGCACAAGGCCCTGGGTTCAATTCCCAGCGCCGAAAAAAATAATAATAATAAAAAAATAAAACGGGTCGTGGATATAGCTTCGTGGTAATGTGCCTGTGGGATTTCTTGGTTTTAAAAAAAAAAAAAAAAAAAGACAACAGCTTCCAACAAACTGCCTGGCACACCGAAAAGGCTAACTTAATGGTGGCAACTCATTACTATTACCCTTCAACGGACCTTTTTTGTACTGGGGATTGATCCCTGGGGCGCTTTACCACCGAGTTACATCCTCAGTCCTGTTTATTTTTAATTTGGGACAGGGTCTTGCTAAGTTGCTAAGAACCTCACAAAATTGTGAGGCTGGCCTTGACTTTGTGATATTCCTGCCTCTGCCTCCAGAATAGCTGGGATTACAGGCTTGCACTACCATACAGGGCTAGTATTACCTTTTTAAATCCACAATGAGACTTGTCCCAGTAGGCAACGTTGGTCCCTGCCCTGGGGTTCAATGGATGGAATGTGACCATTTCTCCATGTTGAACACCTTCTCTATGTCTGAAATTCAGCAACCCCATTCCTTACAAACTCACACAACCTCGTGAGGAAAGGAGAGAACACGTTGGGAGGAAAGCAGGCTTAACAATGTAGCTGGCAGGGGCTGAAATGGAGCCCCACCAGTGAGGTTGTGTACCCTTGCTATGTCTTCAGGGTTTCCTGGGTCTTCCTTTAGTGGTATGGGTGTCCCTAACTCACCCCACGGTGCCTGTCCGGTGCTCCTGGCAGGCGCAAGTGACGCGGGGGTGGAAGTCTTTGCGCACGTGCAAAGCGGCCTCTTTCTTCAGGCACTGAAAGGGATGCAGGAGAATGGGCTCGGCCACTCCAGACTCTAGTCCCGCAACCAAACAACTCGAGTGGGGGTGGGGTGAGAAGAGGACCACCCAGAGGCAGCAGGCCTTGCTGGGCTGCAGGGCTGGGCCTGTTGTCTAACTGGTCTGGTGCCGCCTATTCCCCGCCCACACCCCGCTGTAGCCAGAAACCCGACGTGGCCCAGGCGCCTACCTGGGGCAGCTCCGCCAGAACGCGGTCTCTCCGCACCGGCGCCAGAATGTTCATCTTGCCTGCGGACTTGCGGGGCACCCTGAGAAGGCGCCGAGGCCTGATCCGCCCCGACGGCCCGGGCCCGTAGAGACCCGACAATCACCCGCGGCCGAGGAGTCCCGACTATAACTCGGGGCCACGGGGAGCCGACCGGAGCCCGCGGCCTCGGAGATGAGACGACCACCGCAGGCCACGGGGATGAAACGAACACCTGGGGCCGGGGAGAACCCACAATCACCCGGGCCCGGGGCGTCCCAAAGACGACTCGGGGGCGGGGAGACCCCTCGGCCGCCAATTGGGGACGGGAAGTCCCCTCCGGGGGGGGCCGAACCCGAGCTGATCCTACAATAACGCGGGGCCGTAGAGTTCCTACGATAACACGGGGCCGTGGAGACCCGACGACAACTCGGGGCTGAGGAGACCCTACCATAACAGAGCGGCCTGGGGGCGCGGAGCGGCCCCGCCACACGGGGTCAGTGTGGGCAGGGGCGGCGGTGCCAAGGCCGCTAGAGGAAGGGGCGAGGGGCCAGGTCCCGCTGCTGGGCCTCCAGTCCCACTTTGCTCGCGGTCCGCTAATGCTGTAACATGATCCCCGGAAATTCCTGGAGAAGGGCCGCCCCCTGCCCCTCTCCCAGCGGTTCCTAGACTAACAGCCCGCCCTCGCCTCCCCCTCTGCTCTCCTCCCCACTACGCTGCCCAGGCTCTGGCAACCCCGCCAGACGCCTCACCCCACACCAGGACCGCCCCCACCCAGGCTGGACCCCATCCAGATCAGGATCCCCTAGGCCATTCTGCCGTGCACCTCGGCTGGGCTGCGTCTTCCTGGAGACCCTTACCCAGCTGAATTGGTGATGGGGAATCAGTGATTGCTGCGCAGCATCTGGCGAGGTTCGCTGGGAGGGGAAAGAGGGAGAGAAGGGGCCCAACAAGGAGAGGCGGCGCTTCCCTCCTCAACTCCAGGCCGGGGACATGACTCATAGAGTCTGCCCCTGCTCGCCCTTCTGCCCTGGGAGGTGTGTGTGGAGGGTTAGCACGTGAAGGGTGCCAGAATCAGAACAAACTGCCCCGGTGGGCAGTCGTCCGAAGTCCGATGACTTTTCCTTCATGTGTAGATCGAGGGGTGGTAGGGCTGATGACCACACTGCCTCCCTGGACGGAAAAGAAGGAAAAGGTGGACTGAGAAACTCTGTCCTTCGATTTGTCACCATTCTGGGACGTGGGGACTCCCCTCTGGTAGAGGCGTATATTTTGTTCCCCCCTTTAGAACCGTCCTCTCTCTGTCCCCAATGAGGACTTTTCTTTTTTTGCAAAGTTCTGCAGATAGAAGAGAGGCCGATTTCACCAACAAAGGGGACATCTGGCTCCAGAAGGGAAGGGGGAAGACAGAAATGACGAAATGGGGAAGGGTTAAACACAGACTCTGAGAAGAAAACCCGAGCATTATGGAACCCTGCTGTATGCCAGGACCTGAGTTTGAAGATGCAAAGATGACTGCAGCCAGAAACTCGGGAAGATTAGTTTAGGGGAGGGGACAGTAAGTGAATTAGTCACAGGAAGAACTAGGGTATTCTGGAGAAATTTGAGTGCTGGGTGTTCACAAATATACTTCAAGAATATTATCAGAGTCGTGCGAGGTGGCATATGACTGTAATCCAGCAACTCGAGAAGCTGAGGCAGGAGGATCACAAGTTTGAGGCCAGCCTTAGCAACTTAGAACTGTCTCAAAATATAATATAAAAAAAGGTTGAGGAGGTCGCTCTGTGGTAAAGTGCCTCTGGGTTCAATCCCCAGTATCAAGAAAAGAAAGAAAGAAAAAAAATATTATCAAGTATTATTGGAAAAACGCAGAAAAACTGACAGTGTCATAAGTATAGGCGGGTAGGTATGTACCTCCTCCCATATTTCCCAAATCACTGTGGTATTTTCTGAAGCACATCTCTTTCTGGACCTCAATTTTCCAGGGATGTTGTTTGAAGGAGTTAATATTGGGTAAATGCTGCTCTAAAGTTCTAGAACTTTGCTTCCCCCTCTCCTAATCAGTCTAACTGTATTCCCTCTAGTTTGCAATGTTACTGTCTCCTGGCGCTGCAAACGTCTTCGGCTGACATTGGAAGTTGCTCAAGATGGAAAGCACCAGGGACCTATCCACAGGCCTAGGCAAATAAACAGATATCTTTGAAAAACTACAACGTCCGAGAAGCTTTGCGGCCTTACGAGGGGCGGGGTGGCGCATGCGCAATCCCTCTAGCGAAAAAATTCAACTACAACTCCCAGAGGGTGATACGGCATATATTGTCCAATCATCTCAAAGTTAAAAGCATCGCGAGTCTTCAATGAGACTTGACTCTATAAGCCCATGGGAACGGGCCCCGGAGACCCTTTTTACCAAGATGGCGCCGAAAGCTAAGAAGGAAGGTGTGTGTTGGGGCTGGGGACCGCAGCGGGTTTCCCTGGGATGTCAGCAGAACGAATGGAGGGACAGTGGTTGAGCTAAGCTCGGGGGGAGAGCTTCCCTGGAGCCGCTCCCTGCGGTTGGACCATACTGAGGCGTATTTGGGCCGCGTGGACCAAGCCGCATGGGCTGGATTCCAGTGAAGGGGTAGGAGAGAACATTACCGGCATCATCCGCCAGTGTGGCCAGACAGTTGACTATGGGGAGCTACACATAGTCACAGGCCAGTGCTCTCATCCAGATCTATAAGGAATTAAGTGTCTTCATATTTTTTCGTGTTCGGTGGGGCTATATGCCCCTCTTTCGTGGTTACACGATGGTATATAAAACTCCTTGCAAAATTTAAGCGTTCGATCAGCACTGTAGTTTTTTTTCCTTGCTGTATCCTTGAAGTTGTTCGAACTTGATTATCTTCGCTTCCGGGATCGTGCATATGATGGAAAAATCAATCTGCTGAGATTTGTGAAGTCTTAAAAGGAACCACTGATGCACGTATGGACAGTGGCACCCGCTACAAGTCGTGGGGCCGGAAGTGGCCAATTTCTGAATTCGCACCCCCACTTTTTTTCCCCCTTCTTTCCCAGCTCCTGCCCCTCCCAAAGCTGAAGCCAAAGCAAAAGCTTTGAAGGCCAAGAAGGCAGTGTTGAAGGGTGTCCACAGCCATAAAAAGAAGAAGATCCGCACATCACCTACCTTCCGGCGACCCAAGACGTTGCGGCTCCGGAGGCAGCCCAAATATCCTCGGAAGAGCGCCCCCAGGAGAAACAAGTCAGTACTACTCCTCAACCCATGAGATAATTTTGAGGAATTTTCATTGGCGATTTACACAACCTAGAGTTTGGCCTCTCAGACACTTGATATCCAGTGTTCGGCTTCTACCGTAATTAAGAAGGAGAAAACTGTTTGCGGGAACTGAATATAGGGCTCACACCTGCTAGAGAAATGCTGTACTACAGAGCTACATCACTTGTCCTTTATTGTTACTTTTATTTTGAGAGGGTCTTAAGTTGCTAAAGCTGCCTTCGCACTTGTGTCCTCCTGCCTTAGCGTCCTGAGTAGTTGGAATTGCAGGCGTTTGCCACCGTACTCCGCTCAGAACAAGAGGCGTTTTTATACTATTAACAGAAATTAAGGCAATCTACAATCAATTTCAATTTTTTTGTTTCGGTTAGTTATTGCTTCACGTGTGGTCAGAATTTGAAAGACCACGTTATTGGTTGTATGAAGTAGAACTAAAGAGATGTTTCTTATCTTGTAATTCCGATTTTAAATACTTGCTGGTGACACCGATAGCTGCTGGTGTTTTTTTGTTTGTTGGTACTGAGAATTAAACCTAGTAACACTTTTGAGCTACATCCCCAACCCTTTATTTTTTGAGATAGGGTTTTGCTAAGCTGTATAGGGTAGGTAGGTCCTCCCTAAGTTGCTGAGGCTGGCCTTGGGAAGTATTTTTTTTAGATGTTGATTGACCTTTATTTTATTTATTTATATGTGGTGGTGAGAATTGAACCCATTACCTCACACACACTAGGCAAGTGCTCTACCACTGAGGCACAATTCCAGCCCCTTGACTTTTTTTTGGAACCAGGGATTGAACTCAGGGACACTCGACCACTGAGCCACATCCCCAGCCCTATTTTATATTTTATTTAGAGACAGGGTCTCACTGAGTTGCTGAGGGCCTCGCTAAGTTGCTGAGGCTGGCTTTGAACTTGCGATCCTCCTGACTCAGCCTTCCAAGTTGCTTGGATTACAGGCGTGCGCCACCATGCCCGGCCCTTGACTTTTTTTAATAGATAGAATTCAGTGATTTGTATTTGTGGCAGTGATGGCCTGCTAACAGTGTAAAGAAACTTAATTCATTCCCAAATGTTCAAGCTGTGCTCAGGGAAGGTTCTAGGGAATGGGTAAACGTGTTGACAGACAGAGATACATGGAGTGTACAGGGAGGAAAATAATTAATACACCCCCCAATTTGGGCCTAGAATTTAGTGTGATAAGAGATGAGTCCTGACCTTGCTTCAAAACAGAAAAATAGTGTCTGTTTGCTCTTAAGTAGCTCCCAGCTAGGCATGGTTGTGCATGCTTGCAATCCCATCAACTCAGGAGACTGAGGCAGAAAGATCCAAGTTTGAGGCCAGTCAAAGCAACTAAGCAAGACTGTCAAAAAGGGCTGGTCGATGCCCCTGGGTTCAATCCCTGGCACCAACAAAATCCCAGCAATTCTGGGAGACTGAGGTTAGCAGGATTGCAAGTTCCAGGCTAGCCTGGGGATGTAGCTCAGTGGCAAAGCACCCTTGGAGCCAATCACCAATACAAAAAAAAAAAAAAAATGTAGCTCTTGAGCACAGCCACCTTTAAGCAACCTGGGATGGCAGAAATGTTTGGTCCAGCCTCGTAGTGAAGCACCAGTGTGGAACTCTGGCAAATGAAAGGGTTCAAGTCAGAGGTGAATCTTCACTCATTCATGGATGCAAGCCCTTTGGATTAAAATATCCAAGGGATCTACCTATAGGCTGGGACTTAAGATCTCTAGGATTCAGGGTACAGATGATGACAGCATTTAGCGACCAAAGTCTGATGAAACTGATTGCTACTTCATTGTCTGATGTACCCATGCTGTCCTGGCCTTGGGTTCTTTTCTTTACTGGGCCTGGTGACTCCAATTTGCTTCTTCTCCTAGGCTTGACCACTATGCCATCATCAAATTCCCCCTGACCACTGAGTCAGCCATGAAGAAGATTGAAGACAACAACACACTTGTGTTCATTGTGGATGTCAAAGCCAACAAACACCAGATCAAACAAGCTGTAAAGAAGCTCTATGACATTGATGTGGCCAAGGTTAACACCCTGATCAGGTGAGTGGGGCACCATGGAATGGGAGGAGGCTAGAGCCATAATTGGGCACCAGAAAACCTATATGGCATAGTTTTTTAGTATACAAACTCCCCTGGTATGATTATCGTCCTTTGTATGGAGTATAGAAAATTATCGTAAGACTTTATTCATGAGGTTGACCTTATTCTGGATACATATATCTACTAGCAGAGGAGACAAAGCAGTTTGTTAGATTACCTGGATTTATGTCTTAAATGTCCTGTGGCTTGTAGTGTTTTCAATTATAGGAATTGGTTTTGTGACTTCTCTATACCCTCTGTGCAAATGATGGAAAATTCACTATTTGGAAAAGAATGACATGATCAAAGGAACCACTGATGCACCAGAGGACTAGGGGAAAGAGGGAGGGGGCTAAGCGAGATCAGCAAGGACTAAGGCTTCCTTTTCCACCAGGCCTGATGGAGAAAAAAAGGCATACGTTCGACTGGCTCCTGATTATGATGCTTTGGATGTTGCCAACAAAGTAAGCTTGCTTCCTTTGCTACAAACTCCTTAATACCCACTCCCTGGGTGTAATTGATGTATCTGTTAGTGACCAAAGCCTGACATTCTGATGACTCATAACTGACTGACTGCACCCCTATCCTTCACAAGTCCTACCTTCCTGTCCTCTCAGTTTTGGTTTTTAACTATGACATTTCAGTTTCAATAACAAAGCTCCTTTTGTTTTTCAGATTGGAATCATCTAAACAGAGTCCAGCTGTCTAATTCTAAATATACCCTTTTTTTCCAATCTATATATGCTTCTTGTCTTTTTGTTTGGGCTGGGGAAGGTCAGATTGTAAAGTTCACCAAGGTTACAGTCTTCTAAAAGACTCGGTTTTAGGAGATTTAACCCAGGCCTCCTGTATGCAAGGAACTATGTCCTCAGCCCTAAGCAAGTCTCTTTAATCTACTTATTCGGAATCGTCGCCTATCAAGCCACCATAGTTGTTACAGCCCCTGCGGGTAAGAGCTTGGGTTCCAGAGGTATTCATTATTTAGACAAGGATTAGTTATCCCAGGCCAACTAAAACTTCCGTCTTCCCATCCTATGGATAAGAGAACAAGCTAGCTGGGTATGGTGGAATGTACCTGTAATCCCAGCTCCTCAGGAGGATGAGAAGTCTGAAGTCAGCCTTGGCTACTTTAGTGAGAGGTGTCCCCACCCCCCACCCAGTGTAATCCCCATTAAGTGCCCCTACCCAAAATCCCTTTGTCCTTGAAAGAGGTGGTGTGTGAAAGCAGTACCAGTTTGAGGGAACAGAGATTATTTTTAGAGTTGCATCCATTTCAGGGCAGTGTGGGTTGGCTGCTGCTCTTCACACCCATCTACATGTCCAACCAGTCAGTCTGCTTCCCTCACCCCTTGCCCAAGAAAACAGGACTTCAGAGGAGTGCTTTCCTTAGTGTTTTCAATAGTGTGGGTTCAGATTTGAGGTGGGAAGGCTGGACCCAAAGGACACCCAGGCTTTGTGTAGAGTCTGGTTATTTCTGTCCTTGGTTTTGCTTGCTGTCTTTGTCACAAGGTCCCAGGCTCTACACCTCTTATTCAGTCAAAAATTTGTCTTTGTGTTGCCGACCAGGAACACGCCCAGGGCAGAAGTCAGAGCGGAGGAGGCGGGAAAAATAGATGAGGATCATTATATCCAGCATGAGCAGGATGCCCAACAGAAAGGTGCCCAGGGTCCTCTGGCCTGCATACTGCAGGAAGAAATTGGTGAGGTAGGCCTGAGGGGCCAGGCGGAAGAGAAAGTACATGACCAAGTTGACATACTTGTTGACCCTGTAGAGGAGAAGATCCTGGGCATTGTTGATCTTCATCATCATTCGGATGGTGAGGAAGATGTTGCTGACTTCCACCAGTAGTGTTAAAACACCCCCACCTACAAAGCTGCTCCAAAAGATGCCTGAGAAGAAGGCACCCATAGCCTGGAGAAAAGTGAGAGGACAAAGACTGGGAATCCTTTCCTGGAGTTTAAAACCACCAACCAGATTAAGAACTGGAAAATGCTTTCCAGTTTCTTGTGAAATAAAAGCTTGCAGTGGATATTTTTTTCTCATTCAATACAATTAGATTTTGATCCCTGTCCACTAGTTCTGACTCAGTGAGTTTCCAGTCTGCTTACTGAGGTAGCAGGTGAGCCCAGGAATTGACTCAGTGAACAAGGACGCAAAAGATGGTGGCAACCCTCAGCATCCTAGCTTAAGAAGTAGGACACTGGGCTAGGAATGGCTTTCCTGGGTTCAGAGATACAAGGCTGAGTCTAGGTTGCCCACACCAGGCCAATACCACTTGGAAGGCTTCTCACTTACCATGACATGATGAACAAGGTATTCCCAAGAAGCTCGAGCCTGACGGCTAACCACAATATCCACTGTGTCGTGGATGAAATACCCTAATGAAGGGATGGAAGAAGAGGTCACAAAGGGGGCAGAACAAGAAATTTTCTCCTTCCTTGTCCCCCACTTACCTGAGGTTTCATGGGCAAGACCTACCTGCGGAGAAGCAAACGAGCAAATAGCCTGAAAGCGACCATGCAGTCTCAATCTCCACCAGCATCTCTGGGGTCTGCCATAAACTGGGAGTGAGGGAAGAAGGGAGTCTCTCAATTTCGGCATCCCCAAAGACCCTCCCCCGATACCCTTGCCAATCCTAGAGCAGTCTGGACTCGCGCTATTGGCTGACTAGAGAGTGAGGAGGGGCTTGGCCGAAACCCAGGTGCCTCTAGTTTCCCTGGGCTGCTCCTGGTTGGGTAGTTTTCCAAACAGGGAATCAGGTGAGCGCCAAGGCCTCTAGGCTGGCGGTAAGTGATGAGAATAGTAACTCAGAAGCCAGTCCCAGCACCCCACGCGGGATCCCCTGGCCACTTTACTCCCCCAGTTGCTCACTCACCACAGCAGCGCCCAAATCCCTGACACAATAGAGTGGGCGAAAGAGACGAGTAGGTTGTGCCAGCGCCAAGTGCGCAGGGGGTCGGTGCGCACGTGCACAGGCAGGGGCAGGCGACACAGCGCGCGCCGAAGCGCCCGGAAGGTCAGCGTGGCGCCCAGGAGCAGCGGCAAGGCGGGGTGCAGCAGTCGGAGCATGATGGCCCTTCCTGCCCTCTGTCTGTCCACCCTCTAGGCCGCCTCCCTGGGCTGTTCTGGGAACAGGGCTCGCTCTCCGGCCGGTCCACCCCGTCCGCCTCTCCTGCCGGCCGCCAGTCCCACAGTTTTCGCGGAGCCGTCTAGGCCCCTTCGCTCCTCCCCGCCCTCCCGGAGAGGCCTCTGCCCCCGCCCCCAGCCGCCCCGCCCCGCCCCGCCCGCCTGCCCCCGCCCCTCGGGCGCTTCGGCCGAGCGGAGGGCGCGAGCCCCATTTTACCCCGGGCCTTACCGGCCCCGCCCGGGCCCTGCCCACTTCGGGCGGGAAAGGGCTGTCCTGGGGGGGCCGCCTCACAGGCACCCGTCGCTGGCGCCTCTTGACTGCCGAAGGAGTCCCCAGCCGCCCTCGCCCGCACGGCCTCAATTAACCCGCATCCCCACTTGCTCTGGGGCCAGCGGCTCCCAGGGCGGGTACTGGGAGAACTCTCCGCCCTCAACTCCTTTCTGGGCAGAGCAGGGCGGGAACCATCACACACCCACATCCCCAAAACCCTGGTCCTGGGAAGGGGTTGAAGCCCGACCTCGGATAATGGCTCTTCCCAGACCCTGTTCCTCCACTGTCCGGAGACTGAAGTGTTTACCTACCTCTTCTGCGCACCCCAAGAGTGGCACTTAGGAACTGTTGAGTCACCCATCATCACTTATCCTCCAAGCCCGCTCTTTGGTTCCTAGGGCAAAGCAGCTGTCACAACCCTCTCATAGGTAGTCTCAGCCCTCTTCTGGCTCCCTGAAGGCTGGGGTGGGGAAGACTACGGATTTGCCCAGACAGCTGGGGTGACCCTCTCTCCAGGCCCGCGTCTGAAGAAGTTGCGGAACCTGGCCACTAGGTGTCAGCCTGACCTCACTGTGACGAGAGTCTCCTCCGACCTCCAAAGGTGTAAGGCAGTTGCTTTGGGAGGGAAATAGGCAGACCCTGGGCAAAAGAAGGGGCAACTGAGAACGTGTGGGGGAAATGAAGAGGTGTGTTCGCTGAGGGATGTAAGCAGAGAAAGGGAGGAAGCACATGGACCCAGGAACTAAGCCGTTTGGGTGTTTATTCTGTCTCCCTAAAGGCTCCGAGGTTACATATTAACCCCCGTAAGACTCCTGGTCACCCAAGGTCCAGTCGGTTTCTAGGTGAGGACACGATGTCCTGCGTGAATGGACATCGTGTCCTCACCTAGAAACTACCCCCTCTGCACTACCTTTTGTTCAGAAGGCAGCTTGTCAGCCAACTGACACTGGCCTGGGCCAGGAATTCAGGACCTTCATGGAGCCCTTTCAGTGATCTTTTCACATGGGCGAGTTTGGGTGTCGTTTCAAGAGGTGGGACGAGAGCAAAAGATAAAACACCCCTTCCCCCGCATTCCTCGCCCACTTAGAAATAGAGGCGCTAACCCCAAGCTAAATGACCATTATTTTCCTTAGTACTGAGTTTTTATGGAGCTCCCACAGAGCACACGCGCCAGGAAGCAGCTAGGATTATATTCACTTTGGTTTAGACCCAGCAGTCCTACTAACCAATTCCCCTATCTCTGGGTAGAAGCGTCTGTGGGAAACAGTGGGCTTCCCTCCCCTCCCTGACCCTTTCGGGTAGTAGTCTGCTTCCACTCGCAGCTTCTCCCTAAGAGGTTTTAGATAAGCATCGAGGGCTGATCCCCCTGCTGCAACGTTCTGGGTATCAGGGGGTGGGGAAGGCTGAAAGTGCGGACCAGCGCCGGACTTACTAGTCGCAACAGCCTTAGATGAATCAATTTGCATAGTTCGGGGTTTTCCCTGCCCTTCCCTAGTCAAACGCGAAACTAATTCTGCTTTCTGCCCCACAGCCCAAGAGCTTGCCTTTGGTTCAGTTTTGGTTGTTCATCGTTTGCGTGTCAATGAAAATCTTTCTTCTGAAATAGCGTCAGTCATAGGAAATTGGGGACTTGGTTCTCGCTTCCCACCCCATTCGGCCTTTGGAGGGCAACTTTTGGGCACGCGGCATCCCTCCCACCTAACAAACTTTACAAAGGTCAAATGGAGCTACGGGTGTGGGAAGCGGCGGGTATCCTGCTGGTCATTGCGGGACGCACTAAGAAATGGGGTGTCGCCTTATTTGTTTGGCCCTATGTGTAATAGGATCGTAAGGGTAAGCGATTTGTGTGTGGACTGTGGTCAAGGTTCAATCACGCAAACAGATAAACCAAGCAAAAGTTTTACAGCGTAAGAGGCGGGGCTCCAGAGTGGGCGAGTCCGCGCACGCGCCCCGTAGGGGTATTCCGGAAACGGTGTTCTGAGAAATGAGATGGAGAAGTATGAGCGGATCCGAGTGGTGGGGAGAGGTGCCTTCGGGTGAGACCGGGCTCTGGGGGAGAAAACTGCTGGGGAGAGGGAAAATAAGTCCCAAATCTAACCGCGAAATCGCTACCGGGCTAGCCCCGCCCCATGGGTGTGAGCGACAATCTGGAAAGCCCCACCCAGGCTTCCGGTCCGGGTTTGGACCGGGAGACTCCGCCTTCAATGAGGTCACACCTCCACAAGCCTAAGCGCTCCGGCGGAGTTCTGTAGTATCCTTGTGTTTCGATAAATTTTGTACGCCCACTGTATAGGTCGGATTCTGGGAGCTGGGTGTACAGTTATGATCAAAACAGGCCTGGTCCTTTCCCTTTAGGACCTTAGACTGTAGAAAAATTATATAGTAAACAAGACGTTGTTAAAGTAGTTATGAAGTTATCGCAGTTATGAAAGGTTATTCACAAGTAACTACAGGGGCTGGGGTTGTAGCCCAGTGGTAGAGCGCTTGGCTACCACGTGTAAGGCACTGGGTTTGACCCTCAGCACCACATAAGAAATAAATAAAATAAAGGTATTGTGCCCATCTACAACTTAAAAAAAAAAAAAACAAGAAGTCACAACAGTATAGAGAATAATTACTTGGGGTAGTTAAGTAAGAATTCTTTGGGAGGCGAGATGTAAAGCTAAGAAATGAAGACCAGTACTCTGAAAGTGAAGGAAGGTGATTTTTTCAGGCAAAAGAAGCAACATATGCAAAGGTCCTCACAAGGAAAGAATTATTCAGAACAGTCATGACACAGATGCCAGGTCTGATGGCGCACACCTTAATCTCAGCGATTGGGGAGGTTGAAGCAGGAAGATTGCAAGTTCGAAGCCACTCTTGGCAATTTAGCGAGACTCTATCTCAAAATATATTAATTGAAAGGGCCGGGGATGTAGTTCAGTGGTAGAGCACCCTGGGTACAATAGCCAATACCAAAAAAGAAACTGAGAAAAAGACTAATGTCCTTGGAATGTAGTGGACAAGGTAAAGAATGGTGTAAAATATGATTGTCATGGAGGGCAGGGAACAGATTGTGACTTGTAAAGTGAGGTAAAGAGGTTTAATCGATTTAGTATAAGGGTAAGAGGTTTGTGCTGGAAATTGAACCCAGGGCCTCTAAAGGCTAAACACATGCATTAGCACTGAGCTATATACCCAGCCCAGAGAAGTTTTATTTATTTATATAATGTCTTTTATTTTATCTGGTACCAGCGATTGAACCCAGGGACACTTAACCACTGAGCCACACCCCGGTCCTTTTTAAGTTGCTTAAGGCCTCACTAACTTGTTGAGGCTGGCTTTGAATTTGCAATCCTGCCTCAGCCTCCCTACTTGTTGGGATTACAGGCATGTACCAGCATGCCCACCTCCCTCACCTCTTTTTTATTTTGAGAAAGGGTCTAGCCAAATTGCTGAGGCTACTCTCCAACTTGAGATCCTCCTGCCTCTGCCTTCACATTGCTGGAATTGCAAGCATGTATCACCACACCCAGCCATCAGAGCTTGTTTAAAACAAAACAGCCGGGCGTGGTGGCGCACGACTGTAATCCAAGCCACTTGGGAGGCTGAGTCAGGAGGATCGCGAGTTCAAAGCCAGCCTCAGCAACTTAGCGAGTACCTAAGCAACTCAGTGAGACCCTGTCTCTAAATAAAAATACAAAATAGGGCTGGGGATGTGGCTCGGTGGCCGAGTGCCCCTGAGTTCAATCCCTGGTTCCGGGGAAAAAAAAAAAAAAAAAAAAACCAGCCTGGAGATGTAGCTCAGCTTTAGACTGCTTGCTCAAGGCCCTGGGTTTGATCTCCAGTACAGAAGAAAATCATAATAATACATGATCCTCCTGCCTCAGTCTCCAGGGTAGCTGGGATTACAGATTGAAGACCTCCTGTCTTTGTTTTTGTTTGTTTGTTTGATGGGGGGGGGGGGTTGCTGGAGATTGATCCTGGGGCTTCTTGCTTGCTGGCTCAGCCAACACTCTTCTACCACTCAGCCCTATGCCCTGCCCTGTGTTGTTTTTTTCCTCTTTTCCAGCAAGGTCCTGCAGGGTCATTCTACTGTTGCTGAGCTACACCCCAAGCCCTTTTAATTTTTAATTTTGAGATAGGGTCTCACTCAATTGTCTAGGCTAATCTGGAACTTGGGAGTCCTCTTGAGTCTCTGGAATTACTGGCATATGCCACCACATGGCTTTCTTTTTTTTTTTTTAATGCTAGTTAGGTCTTATTAGCTATTGAATGGTATGCAACTTTATTTTATTTTGCAGTACTGGGGATTGAACTAGGACTTGCACATACTATACAACCACTCTACCACTGAACTTTACTCAGCCCCAACATATCTGATTTTAATAACTCAGGAATGGTTGTGTCATTTACTGAGATAGAAAAAACAGGAAGGGAAGGTTTGGAGACAGGAATCAAGAATTTTGTTTTCTATTTGTTAAATTTTAGGATACCTGTGAGCTGTGCAGGTAGGGATGGAAAACATAATTGGATGTGTCAGTCTGGGACTCAGAAGAGAGGGAGATAAAAATTTAAGACTTAAATGATAAGATTATAGTCCATTCATTCTGCACATACTTACTTAACTCCTACTATGTGCAAAATACTGGGTTATGTTCTAGGAGTTTAGTTGTGAACAATAAAAATGTAGTTCCTGAATTTATGGACACTGACCAAAGAGTTGAAATAAAATAATATGATTGGGCATCGTGGCCCATGCCTGTAATCCCAGCAACTGGGGAGGCTGAGGCAGGAGGATCCTAAATTCAAGGCCAGCTTGAGCAATTTAGTGAAACCCTGGCTCAAAATAAAAAAGAATAGGGACGTTGCTTAGTGATAGAGCACCCCTGGTAGCCCAGTGCCACACAAACACACACACACACACACAAAGAAAATTAATAAATGAAATATTAATATGACTTCACCCATTAAGCACTTTCTATGTGCCAGGCAGTGTGCTCAATACCTTACATACGTTTATTCATTTGTATCAACAACCCTATTTTCCAGATGATGATGTCATATAAATATCCAACACCAGATGATTAGTAAGAGGAGGAGTCAGGATTTGAACCTAGGCAGTTAATTCCAGAACTTAATCTCATTGTGCCAGGGGTGAAGCTGAGGCTCCACATAGTTTGTTATCAGTTCTTTCTGTTCCCATATTCAGTGGGGTTTTTGTTTATTGGATTTTTTTGTTGTTGTTCTTGTTTGGGGTTTGTTTCTGGGTGGGGGGTGGGGTATCAGGGATTGAACCCAGAGATGCTTAAGCAGGGAGCCACATCCCCAGGCCTTTTTATTTTTATTTCTAGATGAGTATTTTAGGGCCTCACTAAGTTGCTTAGGGCCTCAATAAATTGCTGAGGCTGGCTTTGAACTTGGAATCCTCTTGTCTTAGCCTGTTCAAGATCTGGGATTACAGGCATGCACCACCACACCCGGCCTAGGGATGCTTTTACCACTGAGCTACATCCCCAGCCCTTTTTATTTTTTGAGATAGGATATTGCTAAATTGTTTAGGGCCTTGATAAATTAGCTGGCCTTGAACTTGGAATCTTCTTGTCTCAACCTCCCCAATTGCTGGGATTACAGGTGTGTACCACCACAACCAGCACCACTGTACTCTTCTAAGGAATATCCAGTCACTAGCTATGCCCTGTCTGATATATAGCTGGAAGCTCAGTTAGTGCCTGCCATGTACTTTGTCCCCAGAATTGTGCACCTCTGCCTGCGCAAAGCTGACCAGAAGCTGGTGATCATCAAGCAGATCCCAGTGGAGCAGATGACCAAGGAAGAACGGCAAGCGGCCCAGAATGAGTGTCAGGTGCTCAAGTTGCTAAATCACCCCAATGTCATTGAGTACTATGAGAACTTCCTAGAGGACAAGGCCCTCATGATTGTCATGGAGTATGCACCAGGTAAGTCAGATTCCTTGCACTGGCCTGGTTGCAGGGGTCCTGTACCTCCAGAATCAGGTGAATTCTCTCCTTAGAATGAATTTGGCTGAGGGTCAGAGGTATAGTGTTCTGGCCCCAATTTTATTACCCTGAGAGGCTTCTTACCCTCTTTGGTTCTAGTGCCCTGTTCCATAAAAGGGAAGGGGTTGTCTCAGGTGTGGAAAAACCTGTATCTTGATTAGTTTCTTGGGCCACAGGTGGCACCCTAGCTGAGTTCATCCAGAAGCGCTGCAATTCCCTCCTGGAGGAAGAGACCATCCTGCACTTTTTTGTGCAGATTCTGCTTGCCCTGCATCACGTGCATACCCACCTCATCCTGCACCGGGACCTCAAGACCCAGAACATTCTTCTTGACAAACATCGCATGGTTGTTAAGATTGGCGACTTTGGGATCTCCAAGATCCTTAGCAGCAAGAGCAAGGCCTACACGGTGCCTGGACTTGTAGGGAACCTTGAGGGTGCTAGAAGTTTTGAGGGCAGGGATCTACATCCCTGCCTCCTCCTTTTCCCTCCAAAAACCTTGGCTCAGCCAGGCGTGGTTGCACATGCTAGTAATCCCAGTGACTCAGGAGGCTGAGGCAAGAAGATGGAAAGTTTAAGGCCAGACTCAGCAATTTAGCAAGATCCTGTCACAAAATGAAAAATAAAAAGGCCTGGGGTGTAGCTCTCAAGTAAAGCACCCCTGGGTTCAATCCCCAGTACCAAAACTAATAAATAAACCTTAGCTCCTTGGCTCCTGGCTATGTAGTCCTGCAGGAGGAAACCCTTTGGTCTCCTTTGAGGAGAAGCTGTCCCTCACTGGGCCCATGACCAGAGCCTCTGGTTTTTCCTCCCCCTCAGGACTGTAACAGAGCTTTCTTTCCTTCAGGTGGTAGGTACTCCATGCTATATTTCCCCTGAGCTGTGTGAGGGCAAGCCCTACAACCAGAAGAGTGACATTTGGGCCCTGGGCTGTGTCCTCTATGAGCTGGCTAGCCTCAAGAGAGCTTTTGAGGCTGCAGTAAGTATAAGCACCCCTGCGGGCACTGGGAAATCCCTCCCTCACCAGCAGCCCTCCGCTCCAACCGCTTCTGTTCCTTTTTTCATAACTGAGTCATGTCTCTCCCTCATCCAGACTAGTGGATTACCCCAGGGCAGAGCTGTGGTTCTTGCTCAGACTATGGATTTCTGAGGGTAGGGCTTGTTTCCTCCCTTAAGAGGGCTCCTGAGGGCATGGTTATGTCTCTTCCATCAGATTAGGACATTATCAAGAACAAGCCCATGAGTGTTCTCAACGTGGAGTTTTTTTTTTTTTTTTTTTTTTCAGGAACCAGGGATTGAACTCATGGGCATTTGGCCACTGAGCCACATCCCCAGTCCTATTTTGTATTTTATTTAGAGACAGGGTCTCACTGAGCTGCTTAGCACCTTGCCCGTGCTGAGGCTGGCTTTGAACTCATGATCCTCCTGCCTCAGCCTCCCGAGCCGCTGGGATTACAGGCCTGGGCCACCTCGCCTGGCTAGTGTCAGTTTCTTTTGCAATTATCCAGCTCTTGAAATGTTCTACTTTTCTTTTTCTTATTTTGCCATGCTGGGGGTTGAACCCAGGGCCTTGTGCTTGCAAGGTAGGTACTCTACCAACTGAGCTATATCCCCAGCCCTCAACATGGAGTTTCTGAGGACATAGCTGCAGCACCCTTTTCAGATGGATTCCTGAAAGCAGGGTTTGGCTCCCCTATCATTCTGGGAATCCCCTAATGAGTCTGAAGTCTCCTGAAGACGGGACTGCTCTTACCCCATCACACCAGGGGCTGGGGAGTGGGGGTGCTCTGTCTAAAAGCCTAATTCAACACCTAGTCCATCCCCAATTTGACACCTTCACAGAACCTGCCAGCACTAGTGTTAAAGATTATGAGCGGCACCTTTGCGCCCATCTCTGACCGGTACAGCCCTGAGCTGCGCCAGCTTGTCCTGAGTCTGCTCAGCCTGGAGCCTGCACATCGGCCACCACTCAGCCACATCATGGCACAGCCCCTCTGCATACGGGCCCTCCTTAACCTGCACACCGACGTGGGCAGCGTCCGAATGAGGAGGCCTGTGCTGTGGGGAAAAAAGGGATGGATCCTGGGTGGCAGAGGTTGGAAGCACCCTGTGGAGCACAGGAGGCCTCGAGCGAGGCTTCGATAGCTGCGTGTAGGATTGCTAGGGAAGGTCTGTGTCTGAGGCCCCTATCTATTCCGCAGGGCAGAGAAGTCCCTGGCCCCAGGAACACCCATGGCTCCTGGCAGCACAGGGAGTAGAACCACTAGTACCCGCTGCAGGGGTAAGTTGAGGTGGGTTCCAGGGCCCACGGATTCCCCACTATGCCTATCAGTTTAACTGACCCAATGCGCTGTTCTGGCAGGTATCCCCCGGGGACCTGCAAGGCCGGCCATCCCACCACCACTATCGTCTGTGTACACATGGGGTGGTGGGCTCAGCACCCCACTGAAGCTGCCGATGCTTAACACAGAGGTGGTCCAGGTGGCCACTGGGCGCACACAGAAGGCCGGGGTCACACGCTCTGGGCGTCTCATCCTATGGGAGGTGAGCAATTTAGCTGGGGGCCTGGACTAGGTGAGGGTGGGAGGCCCCTGAGGAAGATCAGAGGTGTTCAGGGGATAACCCCTCCCCCGCAGGCCCCACCCCTTGGTGCCCTTGGAGATGCCCTCCTTCCAGGGGCAGTGGAGCAGCCTCAGCCCCAGTTCATCTCGCGTTTCCTGGAAGGCCAGTCGGGCGTGACTATCAAGCATGTGGCCTGCGGGGACCTCTTCACAGCCTGTTTGACTGGTGAGCCTGTCCAGGAACTATCTTATGTGGACTTGTAAGGCCACACAGAGCAGCTTCCCTCACTGCTCAATTATTGCTTCCATCTCTTAGTTGTTGAGTTGCTGCTTCTACTTGCTGTTAAGATTTATTTATACCATCTTCTTTACCCTACACAATAGGCGTGGCATCATCCCTATGAGAGGCCATCACTTGTCCAAAGTCACACACTGCACGGGGCAGTGATGAAGGCCTGTAATCCCAGCACCTTGGGAAACTGAGGCAGGAGATCTCAAGTTCAAAGCCAGCCTAAGCAGTTTAGCAACTAGCAAGGCCCTAAGCAACTCAGTGAGACCCTCTCAAAATTAAAAAGGGCTGGGGATGTGTCTCAGTGGTTAAGCACCCATGGGTTTACTCCCCAGTACCAAACAAACCACAAAGTCACACACTGGAAATAAACCCCTATCCTTTTATCTTACCCTCCCACCTGTCTAGCTGTAGCCTCCAGCTATTTTTTTTTTTTTTTTCATTTTTTGGTATGGGGGTGGGGTTTAACTCAGGAACACTTTAACACTGAGCTACATCCCCATCACTTTTTATGTACTTATTATTATTATTATTATTATTATTTTGGTATCAGGGATTGAACCCAGGGGCACTTAATCACTGAGTCACATCTCCAGCCCTTTTTACTTTTTGAGAAGTCTCAGTTAATTGCTGAGGGCCTCACTGAGTTGCTGAGGCTGGCCTTGAACTTTAAATTGGCTTCAGCCTCCCAAGTCACTGAAATTACTGGTGTACACCATTGTACCCAGAAGCCCCCACCTTTATCTTGCTCCTCCAACCCACAAGTGACTTAGGCACCTGGTGAGCAGTCTAACTTCTCTCCCTCCTCTTTTCTTACCGACCTCCTCCCCAGACCGAGGCATCATCATGACCTTTGGCAGTGGCAGCAATGGGTGCTTAGGCCATGGCAGCTTCACTGATATCAGCCAGGTGGGTGACATATGTATAGTGGAGAGGGGAAGTAAGTGTTGACATCAGGCTGTGGGGCAGGGAAGTCCCCAGCAGCCATAGGTTCCAGTAGCTCTCAAGCTGCACCTGTTCTGGGCTGCATTAGGGGAAGTACAGAGGACCAGACTTCCCAGGCGTGGTGGTGCATGCCTGTAATTCCAGTGACTCTGGAGGCTGAGGCAGGAGAATTGCAGGTTTTAAGCCAGCCTCAGCAACTTAGGCTGTAAGCAATCTAGTAAGACCCTTTCTCAGAATAAAAGAATAGAAAGGGCTGAGGATGTGGCCCGGTGGTTAAGTGCTTTTGTGTTTAATCCCTGGTACAAAAAAAAAGTAAAGACCAGGCTTCCCCAGTGGTGCCCATGCAGCATTGAGCATTGTGCAACAGGAGTTAGATGCCACTTAGAATTTGCAACCTCTTTCACTCTGCAGTGGGTGCTATGGTGGTGTGTATGTGTATGTCTAGCAACAGATCCATTCCCAGTCTCCCATTGCTTTCTCCCCTTCTCTAGCCCACCATAGTGGAGGCCCTGCTTGGCTATGAGATGGTACAAGTGGCCTGTGGGGCCTCCCATGTGCTGGCCCTGTCCACTGAGCGAGAACTCTTTGCCTGGGGCCGTGGAGATGGCGGTAAGCTCCCCACCTTTGCTTCAGTGTCTTGATTCTGTCTCTTTAGCCATGGTTTGTTTCCCTTTATACCCACCTTCCACCCCATGGCCCATTCTCTCTTTCCTCTTTTCCCTCAATTTTTTTTTCCTATGGTACTGGGGATTGAACCTAGGGGTATGGTATCACTCAACTATATCCCAGCCCTTTTTATTAATTTATTTATTTTGGAACCAGGGATTGAACTCAGGGACACTCGGCCACTGAGCCACATCCCCAGCCCTATTTTGTATTTTATTTAGAGACAGGATCTCAACGAGTTGCCTAGTGCCTCAGTTTTTCTGAGGCTGGCTTTGAACTCCAGATCATCCCGCCTTAGCCTCCTGAGCCACTGGGATTACAGGCGTGTCCCACCACACCTGGCATCCCTTTTTATTTTTTGAGACAGGGTCTTACTAAGTTTCCTAGGGCCTCACTAAATTGCTGAGGCTGGCTTTGAACTTGTGATCCTCCTGCCTCAGCTTCTTGAACCACTAGCGTTTCAGGTGTGTGTGCACCCAGCTTTTCTATTCTATTAATTCATTCAACAGATTTTTACTTTACACCCATTATATGCTCACTCTGTGCTGAGTACTGAGACAAGATAAATTAAGATGTGGCTTCCCATGCTGGGCGTGATGGTGCATGCCTGTAATCCCAGCAGCTTGGGAGGCTGAGGCAGGAGGATCCCAAGTTCAAGAACAGCCTCAGCAACTGAGACCCTGTCTCAAAATAAAAAATAAAAATAAAAAGGGCTGGGGGTGGGGCTGGGGTTGCAACTCAGTGGTAGAGCTCTTGCATGGCATGTGTGATGCTGGGTTTGATTCTCAGCACTGCATATAAATAAATAAAATAAAGGTCCATCATCAGCTAAAAACAAATTTGTGTATATATATATATATTTCTTTTTTTTTTTTAAAGGGTTGGGGATGTGGCCCAGTGGTTAAGCACTCCTGGGTTCAATTCCTGGTACCAAAAAAAAAAAAAAGAAAAAGAAAAAGATGGGGCTTCCTCCTAGCACTTACAACATAATAATGGAATTTCAGTTATTCAACAGTATTTATTTTTTTGCAGTGCTAGGGATCAAACCATACTATGAACATGCTTTACCACTGAACTACACACTAGCTCATCCAACGGTATTTATCAAAGCTCTTTCTGTATTAAGTGTCAGGCTTGACACTTAAGACTAGGGATGGACTGGGGATATAGCTCAGTTGGTAGAGTGCTTGCCTGTCAAGCACAAGGCCCTGGGTTCAATCCCCAGCACCACAAAAAAAAAAAAGACTGGGGATGACATAGAATGGCATAGATGGGTCCTGTTTTCCAGGAGGACTCAGTCTGTTTTTATCTTTACTTATTGGAACTGAGGATTGAATCTAGAATGTTATCTCTGAACTAATCCCTATTTCTTTTGCTTTTTTTTTTTTTTGGAACCAGCGGTTGAACTCGGGGACACTCGGCCACTGAGCCACATCCCCAGCCCTATTTTGTATTTTATTTAGAGGCAGGGTCTCACTGAGTTGCTTAGGGCCTTGCTAAGTTGCTGAGGCTGGCTTTGAACTCGCGATCCTCTTGACTCAGCCTCCCAAGTCGCTTGGATTACAGGCGTGCACCACCGCGCCCGGCTTCTTTTGCTTTTTATGTTGAGATAGGGTCTCACTAAGTTGCTTAGGCTGGCCCCAAACTTGAGATCCTTTTGCCTTAGCCTCCCTAGTTACGAGGATTACAGATGTGCTGGAGAGTACTCAGTCTTAATGGGGGGAGAGATGACTCATCTCTAGCATGCTAGAGGACAGTGTCAGGGGTACATACCAGGTTCAGAGGTATAGGAATTCAAGGAACAGCAATGTCCCCTGGCATCTGAAGACTTTGACCAGCCGAGGGGCCCTGGAAAACCATTTCAGGCTGAGAATAGCCTTTACTCATGCTGTTCCTTCCTCAGTAGGCCTTCCTCATTCTGGCATCACTAATCCTAGCACTCAAACTAACCCCATCCTGGTTTCTTCTTATAGGCAGGCTGGGACTAGGCACCAGGGAGTCCCATAGCTGTCCCCAGCAGGTGCCGGTTCCCCTAGGACAGGAAGCCCAGCAGGTTGTATGTGGCATTGACTCTTCCATGATCCTCACCATGCCTGGTGGAGCCCTGGCCTGTGGAAGCAATAGGTGAATAGACACATCAGGATAATTAACCTGTCCCTTTGCCCTCCTTGGCTGCCACATATCCCATCCCTCATTGCCTCCCTCCCACCAACAACCAGAACTGAAGGGGGCTGAGGCTGCTGCCTGGTTCAATTCAGGATGGGATCTATCTTCTGGTGGGACAGATCCTACCAACCCTAGCCTAGATAGGTGCAGGGAGGCAGTATATACAAATTGTCAATTGGACTGGCTTCTGGCTTTGCCTTTAGGTTCAATAAGCTGGGCCTGGACCACCACTCCCTTGGCGAGGAAACTGTCCCCCACCAGCAAATAGACGAAGCCCTGAGCTTCACTCCACTAGGCTCTGCACCTCTGGATCGAGAGCCCCTGCTGAGTGTTGACCTAGGTACTGCTCATTCAGCTGCTGTGACTGGTGAGTAGTACCTGAGCAGAGGAGGCCTGAAGGGGACTCACCTGGCCTCTGTGGGACGTCTGTTAAGGTGTCCCTTTCCTTCTTCTCCTCTTCCGTTTCTCACAGCCTCAGGTGACTGCTACACGTTTGGCAGCAATCAGCATGGGCAGTTGGGCACTAATGCCCGCCGGGGCAGCCGGGCACCATGTCGAGTCCAAGGCCTTGAGGGTATCAAAATGGTGACAGTGGCCTGTGGTGATGCCTTCACAGTAGCCATTGGTGCAGGTGAGGGTAGGATGATGGGACAGACTGAGGTATGGGTAGTGGGGGTTATCATGTGCAGGACCACTGGCCTCAGCAATCTCCTGTTGGAGTTAGTCTGGTTGTATAGTACTTGCTTGGCTGTGCCCTTTCTCTCCCGCTTCCCACCCTGGATTCTCTCTGGCAGAGGGTGAAGTGTACTCTTGGGGCAAAGGAGCCAGAGGGCGACTGGGAAGGAGGGATGAGGATGCTGGGCTCCCACGGCCAGTACAGCTGGATGAGACACATCCTTACACTGTGACATCTGTGTCCTGTTGCCATGGAAACACTCTCCTGGCTATTCGACGTGAGTTATCTTTTCCCTTATCCACACAAGTGTTAACCCAACTGTCCTCTCCCTATCCCCTGCAGTTCCACCCAAATCCCCAGGATAAATGAAAGCAGAAGCTTCAGGGTAAAACTGAGCTTTCTGCTTAGGTGGGCAAAGGTGGGTTTTGTGAGCCTCATTGAAATGGCTGCCTCTATTCACATGCATTCTTTCCCCTCCTACATCCTGGGTCAAGTTGATGGTGAACACCCATTGCTGGCCCTGAATGTTCCAGGGCCCAATAGAAGTGAAGGTGGGTGCAATGCTAGCTGAAGGCATTGCCCTATGAGAGGCTTCAGGGATTTCTCTTTGATATTCTCTAGCAGTCACAGAAGAGCCAGTCCCCCCTTGAGGCACCAGGATACACCTCTGGACCACCCTGATATTGCTTCTCTTCTGAGTGTTCTGAAGAGTCTAGGTGCCTAAGGCGTGACTTCCCACCAGCATTCTGGATTGTGATATCAATGGGATGGACGGGACAGTGAAGGCCTGCTCTGCTTTTGGTCCTAGGGAAACCTCAACCCACTCTATTTCCCAGCACCCCTTTTCCTTCTCCTTTCCCTCTTCCATTATTCACTATCCACAGTGGTCCAACCTCATTAGAGTTGGCAGCCAGACCTAGTCTGGCAGGGTGGCGTTCCAAAGCCATCCCTAAAAAAAGGAGGCTGTGGCTTTACCCAGTCTCTGCCCTGTTCCTCAGCTCAGAAATAAGTCCCTGGTGACCCCTGGGAGACCAGCTCCAAGCTTCAGAGTAGGGCAAGCTGGGACCTGCCTGGATTGGCCATTAGGCCTACCTAGTCCCTGCATGGCCTGAGACAGGAGGTCTAAGGGAGGCCTCCCTGCTGACCCCGCCTCCTGCCAATCCTGAGGCAGGGATTTGCACAACCTCTGAGAGCCTTCCTTCCCCTGAAGTAGTGCAGGAGCCATGAAGTGGCTGGCTGCCTAGAGGATCCCGGCAAAAAGTTGCCCCGCACCCTCAGCCTGTCCCCACACCTGGGTTGGAGGAAAAGGTAGCTGGCTCAACCAGACAGGTTTCCCCAAAGACTGCAAGTAGCTCCAATAAAAATATCAACTGCCTACCTGAAGTATGGTCTTTTCTTTTTTTTGGGGGGGGGGGGGTACTGGGGATTGAAACCAGGGGCACTCCACCACTGAACCACATCCCCAGCCCTATTTTGTATTTTATTTAGAGATAGGGTCTCACTGAGTTGCTTAGGGCCTCGCTAAGTTGCTGAGGCTGGCTTTGACCTCACGATCCTCCTGCCTCCCAAATGCTGGGATTACAGGCGTGCGCCACCGCGCCCTGTTGAAGTAAGATCTCTTCAGGGGTGGGTGGTGGTGGTCAGAAACCCTAGGGCTAAGGCCCAGGGAGAATTGTGGAGCCGCCAGGGGCTGGGGCCGAGGTTCGTATGGCCCAGCGCCTAGCCCGTCCTCTTCATCCCGGCACAGCCGGGTTCCTCTGATCTGGTTGCCAGGCTTCGGCTGCCTAGCACCTGGGGCCATGGGTCTCTGGGTGGTGCGTGGCCCTGGAGACCCAGCTGTGGCCTCCGGAAAAGCAAACCTTTGTAGCACAGCTCCACTCCCCCGGGGCTCTGCGCTCCAACCCAGCGCCAGGGAGAACGGGAACTTCGCGCTAAGGGAAAGAAGCCTTTGTTTGGGGAGTGGGCGACCCAGCTCACGTTCGTAGCCTGGGGGCGAGTCTAGTGACATCTAACCTCAGGTACGCAGGCTCTAGGTGTGGGCGGGGCACCCGACAGGCCAGGCACTAGGACCGCGCGGGCGCGGCTCCGCCCCCTCTTCCGGCGGGCGGGCCCGCGGGCCGGGCTTCAGCCGCGGCTGCCAGTCGGCGCCGCCCGGAGCCGCGAGCGCGGCCGGAGCGAGGCGCGGGCTGTGGGGCCACCGCGTGCCTGGCCCCGCTTGCCCGTGCCCGCCGCTCGCCCGCCATGCCCGGCTTCGACTACAAGTTCCTGGAGAAGCCCAAACGGCGGCTGCTGTGCCCGCTGTGCGGGAAGCCCATGCGCGAGCCCGTGCAGGTTTCTACCTGTGGCCACCGCTTCTGCGACACCTGCCTACAGGAGTTCCTCAGGTGCGGCTCGGGGGCATCCAGGGACCGCCGATGGCGGAGAGGGAGGGAACTGCATGGGGAGGGACCCAGGCACGCCGGGTCTTTGTCTACGCCTCAGCCCCGTGACCTCAGGGGCGCCCACCGTGACGTCACAGGACGGCGATGTCGTCAGACCCCAGGGGAGGATCCCACGCACTCATCCGTAGGGTCCCTGGTTCCAACTGCTCTGCGCCAGGGGGGATGAACTCGGTGCCTCCCAGCCAGGCGGAGATGGAAAGACGCTTTTCCTGACCTATGACCCGCCCTTCCCCCTCACCTGAGAGGGGCGGCCTTATCCTTGAACTTTGAATCCTTCAAGGAAGAGAAGGACAAAACCTTCCCTCCCACGCTGCACTTTAAGCCTCTGGAGAGTTCATCGCTTCAATTTCTGTGATCCTTCGGGCTCTCAGAGACCGGTGGCTATTGTTCTCCCATTTCACAGATGACGAAACCAGAGATTCAAAGAAAGGCCGCGACTTGCCCAGAGTCGCACGGTCGAGGGCTTAACTGATTCAAGCATGGGCTGCTTGTGATCATACAATGGAGGGAGCATTGTGATGCTCCAACCCTCCCCTGAAGCGAGTGTCCTTTGGGTGTCTCTTCCGTCTCGGGGCGGGGGGTCTTGAGTATGGCGGGTGGGTCAATACACCGTTAAGGAGGGTGTCGACTGCTGAACGCCCATGCTCTCTCAGAACCCAGGTCACTCCCTGTTTCTTGGGCACCCATCAACTTTCTGGGCGCCCTGCGCGGTCTGGAATCTAACCTGCCCACTCTGGAAACTGATCAGGCTAGGGCGTGGGGAGAGGAAGTGAGGAAGCGGGAGCGTGGGGTCTCCTGGCTAGGTCGTGCCCTGGGAGCTCAGGGATCAGCCACTGTTCAGAAGGCTGCTTGCTGTGTTGAGGGGCCCTGGCAGGGAGAGCACGTCTGGGGCTCCGGCTGCAGTTCTCCAAACCTCGACTCTCCGCAGCCCCTAGCTGGCGGAAATCTCAGCAGGCCCTTTGTTTTCTGTTCCCCACAGCCTTCCAGCTCTGGCCCTCACATATGCTCCTGCACAAGCTGCTGTGCTGCCCCCTCCTCCCTTTCCCCCTCCTTCCTCCCTGTGGTGTACACACTTAACTCCCCTACAGACACACGGGGCCCATTGTCTCGGCAGCCCTTCCCCAGCCCTCTGGTTTCCAGATGAGGCCAGCTGAGCCAGCCCCCTCCAGATGACCTACCCTTAACTGTGATTCTAGCCCGGGGAAGGAGAGGGGGTGGGGACTGTCAGACCCATTTCCCTCCCTCCCCACCTACTTCTCTGCCCCCTCTCTGCTGCTTCTGCCCCTCCCCCTCCCGGAAATCCCCTCTTCCTCTCCCACAGCCCCCTCCCCCCATCCTGTCTTCTCCCCTGGGCCTGGGCCTCCACTGCACAGCCAGGAGCAGCCTCTGTCCCTGCTTCCCCCCTACCCTCAGCGCTGGGAGCTCTGCTGCCCAGGCTTCTGGAGGGAAGAGGTGGTTGGGCAGGCTCTCCCTGCAGGTCGTCACTCCTACTCTACCAGCTAGGTTGTCCATAGTCCTGGCCAAACCTTTGTCCTGGCTGGGCCCCAAGCTGCAGGATAAGCTTCTTCTTGAAGCCTTGGGACTTGCTTTAGTCCCCATCTCCAAAACCACTAAGTCAGCACATTCCTGAATCAGCCAAGTGGACCCCCTCCCCCTTCATCCACCCCTCTTTCTTTCCCCATTCCTGCCAGGGCCATTACTTAGGTTGGCTAGGAAAGTATTGTTCTTGGCACTGGTGGCATGGCCAGTGGTAGTGGGGTCAGGGAGGATGTGGGTGCTAGAAATCATTCTGGGCACCTGAGGCATGGGGTTGCCCAGGCCCTGGAAAGTGCTTTTAAAACAGGGCTGCCGTGAGGCCTCTGTTTCCGCCTTGATGGCTGCCTGCCTCCCACCCACCTGACTCAGACCTGCCAGGAATGCCATGCCTGGGGGCCTTCAGTCCTGCTGGGTGAGCCCTTGTCCTGCCTGTGCCATGCCAGGCATGTATGACTGGTCATGGCTGGGGTCAGCAAGGGCATGCTGCAGGAAGTGTGCCACCAGGGTCCTTGAGTGCTAACAGCCAGGTAGGGATTGGTGGAGAAAGTGGCAGCTGAAAGTAGTGTGGGTCAGAAGTCTGGACAGCTGTGACCTGAATCTTGGCTGTGCTTGCCTGGACATTTTGGCTTTGGCTTACCCCGTCCTCTCTGTGCCTTGTGGTGTAGTAGAGCCTGTCTGGGCTGCGGAAACAGATGGACATGTTTAGGTGCTCCTTCATCTGTGAGCCTCTGTTCTTTCACCTGAACATGAGGACATTCCAAACCTCCTCTGGCAGGTGGTAAGACTGGGTGGGAATGTAAACACAGTGCCAGGGAGCTTGCCTTTCCTCCCTTTTCCTTTAGGAGACACACCCTCAAAGAGCAGGCGAAGGATGGCATAAGTGGCCCCAATCTGACCTTTGCCCTGGTTCTTGGCCTGGTACCTTCATGGGGGCTGGGTAGCCCTGGCACTTAATCTCTGCCCATCCCTGTTCACCCTCCCATCAGCTTCAGCTCAGCCAATAAAAATCACCCAGTGGGGAGGGAGTAGCTGGGCAGTTTGTTTTTTCCCAGTCCAGCTGCCATACAGGGAGGGGGTGCCAGCTGCCACCTGTTGGCCAAGTGCTGTCTGAGGCAGCTGTCCCTGCCTTCACTGGGCCCTGAACCCCTTTCCTAGGATTAGGGCTGGGGTCTTCTGGGGCCCTGGAGAAGTGGGTCCCCTCAGGCCTCTGCTTGCCCCATTGTCTCAGCTGTGGCTGGTTGGGAACCGGTCTGGTGAGGGAGGGAGGCTGCCCTGGTTGAGGGGGTGGGGCTCAGGGATCTCCCTTCCCATAATGAAGAGCCTTGCCACTGCCCTTTCTCCTTTTCAGTGAAGGAGTCTTCAAATGCCCTGAGGACCAACTTCCCCTGGACTATGCCAAGGTGAGTCCAGATATAGGCTGTTACCCTTGGTGGAGGCTGGAACTTACTGGCAGCCAATGGGCTCAGGGCCAGTGTCAACCCAGATTCTCGGGATCGCGCGCCCCCACAAAGGTAGCCTGTTCTCTCCCACCAGGCCAGTTTGCAAACGGAGGCCTGTGTTTGCCCTGGAGGGCAGGCACAATGCCCAGCCTCTGGGGGTGCACAGAGCTGCTCTGTGTGCTTGAGAAGCGTTCCTTCCCTTTCCGGTAGCAAGTTAGACCTGTGGCTGAGGGCCAAGACCCTTCTATGGGGGGGTGGGGAAGCAAAATGGGGGGTCTACAGCCTGGGACTGAGCAGGCTGATTGGCTGTCTCTCCACAGGGAGCCAAAGGCATATTGGGGACCCTGAGATCCAACAGCAAAGCAGACACCACCTGCTGTGTCCTTTATCCTGGGGCACAGAGCAGCAAATAGCCTGAGAGAGGCTGTTACTGACTTTAAGTGGAGCCAAGAAACTGTGGGTAGGGAGTAGGGTGAGATTTGGGGTTTGCAATAGGTTCTGACCCTGACCAGTTTTCCCCATCCTTGCCCCCAGATCTACCCAGACCCAGAGCTGGAGGTCCAGGTGCTTGGCCTGCCCATCCGCTGCATCCACAGTGAGGAGGGCTGCCGCTGGAGTGGGCCACTTCGACATTTACAGGTGAGGTTCTGTTGTGGCGGTTGGAACTACCCCTCCCTTGGCAGGCACTGACTGCTGTCCTTCCCACCAGGGCCACCTGAATACCTGTAGCTTCAATGTAATCCCCTGCCCCAATCGCTGCCCTGCCAAGCTGAGTCGCCGTGATCTACCTGCACACTTGCAGCATGATTGTCCCAAGCGGCGCCTCAAGTGCGAGTTCTGTGGCTGTGACTTCAGTGGGGAAGCCTATGAGGTGGGTGGGGCCTGGCTGAGGGTGAAGGGAGGGTGGGGCAACTGATGGCCCAGGCATCCCTTAACTCCTCTGTCATCTCCACAGACCCATGAGGGCATGTGCCCCCAAGAGAGTGTATATTGTGAGAACAAGTGTGGTGCCCGTATGATGCGGCGACTACTGGCCCAACATGCCACTTCTGAGTGCCCCAAGCGCACCCAGCCTTGTACCTATTGCACAAAGGAGTTCGTTTTTGACACCATCCAGGTAAGGCCTTTCCTGAGCTGTGGGTTGTGGGGCAGAAGATGGGGGGGTCGGTCTATTGACTGCTGTCTCTGCCTCTGCGGTCCCAGAGCCACCAGTACCAGTGCCCAAGGCTGCCAGTGCCCTGCCCCAACCAGTGTGGTGTGGGCACTGTGGCTCGGGAGGACCTGCCGAATCATCTGAAGGACAGCTGTAGCACTGCCTTGGTGCTATGCCCGTTCAAAGACTCCGGTTGCAAGCACAGGGTGAGATGCCCCTTCTTCCTGTCAGCCCCTCTTTAGCCCATGAAGTCCTAGATGAAGGCTAGGTTTCCTGGCAGTTTAGTTCTTTGTGGTCCTTCCCCCTGCTGGCCAGATCCAGATTCTTCCTCATGCAGAATTGGGTGCCTGCTACCCCTGAACCTTCCCCTTTTGGTAACACTCCTCCCTTCATTGCCTGGGGCTTTGCCAACAGTGCCCTAAGCTGGCAATGGCGCGGCACGTGGAGGAGAGTGTGAAGCCACATCTGGCTATGATGTGTGCCCTGGTGAGCCGACAGCGGCAGGAGCTGCAGGAGCTGCGTCGAGAGTTGGAGGAACTATCAGTAGGCAGTGATGGTGTGCTCATCTGGAAGATTGGCAGCTATGGGCGGCGGCTACAAGAGGCCAAGGCCAAGCCCAACCTCGAGTGCTTCAGCCCAGCTTTCTACACACATAAGTATGGTTACAAGCTACAGGTGTCTGCATTCCTCAATGGCAACGGCAGTGGTGAGGGCACACATCTCTCTCTCTACATTCGTGTGCTGCCAGGCGCCTTTGACAATCTCCTTGAGTGGCCCTTCGCCCGTCGTGTCACTTTCTCCCTACTGGATCAGAGCGATCCAGGGCTGGCTAAGCCACAGCATGTCACTGAAACCTTCCACCCTGACCCAAACTGGAAGAATTTCCAAAAGCCAGGCACTTGGCGAGGCTCCCTGGATGAGAGTTCTCTGGGCTTTGGATACCCCAAGTTCATCTCCCATCAGGATATCCGAAAGCGAAACTATGTGCGGGATGATGCAGTCTTCATCCGTGCCTCCGTTGAACTGCCCCGGAAGATCCTCAGCTGAGTGCAGAGCTGGCAGGCTCAAGGGAGAGGGGGGGATGGGACATGACTTGCCAGGCACTGGTTGAACCTGGAGAGGGGGCCGGACCCTCTTTCTGCTGCTTATGCTGCCTGGGTTGTTAATCCTGTTCTCCCCCTACCACTACCACCCTCAGGTGCCTCCAATTGGTGCTTCAGCCCTGGCCCCTGCGGGGAGCAGGTCTCTGGGTTATCAAGGGCTGGAAACAAGTGATCCCAGGGCCTGTCTCTCCTCCTGGGCAGGGCAGGTATGCCTTGGTGCCAGCCACATTCTATCTGGACTGAGATGCCTGCTCAGGTGCTATGTCCCAAGAGCCATAGGGAGGGGTTGGGAAAGGGAGGGATAGTTAAAAGAATCTGTCTTGAGATTGATTTTTCTTCTTTCCCCAGCTGTGTCCCTTCTGGTTATTTATTTACTTAGCACCAGGAAGGTACGACAGGGGAGTCCTGATTTTTAATAAATCCTGAATTGTATTTATTAACTTGGTTCCAGCCTGTATCCTCTGTATTGGTTAAGGCCCTGGGAGGTTGGGGCTCACGGTGCAAAGGACCACTGAGAGCAGTGTTGCCACTCTGACTCCCAAGATCAGCTACCCTGCTGGGCCGCCTTCTGGTGGGCCTGAGGAGAACTGCAGCAGGCTTTGGAGACCTGTCGCTACCTCCTGGTGGTTAAATGTAGAGGTGCAGAAGACTAGAGCCCCCAGTCTGTAAATCACCACAAAACTTGTGCTATGCCCTAAGCAAGCCCCAGCCCAAGGCCTCTGGTACTGGGGATTGAACCCAGGGGTGCTCTATTAAGCTACATCCGCAGCCTCTTATTTCTTCAGACAGGGTCTAAGTTGCCGAGGCTGACCTCGAACTTGTGATCCACTGCCTCAGTTGTGTCATCAAGCCTGGCTCCTGCTGACAACTGCCATTCGTTTAGTACTTGTTACAGACACTGCCAAGAACTTTATGTGCAGTACTTCTTTTGTACAGCAGTCAAATTAACTTTTACATCGTAGTAAAAAGGACCTATCTTAAGCTGGCCTTAGTGAAGTTAATGAGACAATACATGTTCCTAACACAGAGTTAAGTACTTAATGAATGTAAACTGAAGCCCAGCCTACACCCAGGGACTAAGCTGAGTAGAGGAGCCTTCAAGATGTACAAGGTACCCAGACTTTCTTATCCATCTCTCATTTTTCATATAGGCCTCAGTGGGCACCTGCAGTTACCCACACTTTACCAGATAGGAACAGAGGTGTGAATTAATTTATCAGTGCTCCTTCAACTGGTCTTGTACAGGGCTGGATTTCTTTTTCCCCTAGTGCTGGATATATAACTCAGGGCCTTGTGTATGCTATACATGTTCTACTGAGCTACAACTCCTGCCCCTGGATTGTTTTAAACTCCAGCAATATCTGTTAAGTATAGCTCCAATTTTGGCAGTAGATTTGGGCTTGCATTTGTCAAGTTTCTTAGCTACATGGGACATCACTACCCTCACTGGTAGAATGAATTCTGCTCACTTATAGATTTTGTTGTAATGATTAAATGAACTAACCAAAACTGCCTTAGACATCTTGTCTAGCCAGGAGCAGCAGCCCAAATCATGGAAAACTGTTAACTAGTAAGGGAAAGTTAAAGGATTATTTTTTCCACACAGGGTGAGGTTAAAAAAAAAAAAATCCCTTTATCAGGTGACAGAAAAGGACTACGCCAGAGCCTGGGACGTCTCCCCTAGCCATCTTTTCAAAGAAGGTACAGTTTACGCTACCAGGAATTGGGGGCCCTAGCTGAGGAAATAGAGATGGTCCCTCAGGAGACAAACCACCTTTAGTACAGTGATATCTGGAAACTGGTTGGGAAAACCGTAGCACAGGAAATGCCTCTAACCAGGCAACAGGTGAGAAACGACCCTTTCAGCATCTCAAGAGAAACTAGGCGGCCTGAACCAAAGTTGGGTGTCCTCTGCTGCCAGGACACACTGCATGATTCCAGGAGGGAATATAAATTCATATAAACTGCTGCCTCCAGAATTGTACACAAATCATGTACTTGACCCCTACAATCAACCTGGCAGGCCTGGCTCTCACTCCAATGCCAAGCATTATTACTTTGTGGAACTTGAGCCAGGTTCTGCATCATAGTGTGGGCTGAACTCTCCCAAGTTCTCAGCCCAGCAGTCACTGTGGATACAGAACTGGGTTCACCTCCCTTACTACTTAACTCCACACCACGTTGGGTGGACTGCAGGACTCATGTGAAGAGGACTTCTTAGGGTACATGAGGACTTACAGTAGCATGAGTAGTAAAGGGGGCAAAGCACTCTTTTTTGTACTGGAGACTGAGCTCAGGGTCTGATGTATGCTAGGAAAGCACTCTTAGCACTAAGCTACATTCCCAGACTTTTTGAGACGGCCTTGCTAAATTGGCATTTACAACACTGCCTGCAATCCCACAGTGGTTTTTACCCCCTTGGACATAAATGAGGTAAAGTTCTCTAATAGTAAACATGAGAAAATTTAATTCACCAAAGGAGCTTTCATGTTGCAGATTACAGCACCCATTACTTGCACCTCTTGTCAGTCCCTCAGAAATTCCAATGCTGAAGCAGGGAGGCCTAAAATTTTTTTGGTTCACTTAGGGGCAAACCAGATCTCCATTTCTTAACAACCCATGGCCCTGTAGTGAATGTGGCAGGACCCATTGGGCCCCTAATGAGACAGTAAACCATACTTACCCATCAAATTTCATAGGCCCTAGCAGCCCAGCCCAGGTAGAGGTTGCCAGCTCTTTTGGCCCCCGAGGGCATACTGAACTGTCTACCTAGGCCAGTCACCACATGTGCCTTGGGATAAATGGAGAGGGTTTGAATGGAATAAATATTACAGGACCCTACTACCACCAGCACAAGTAGAGAGACATGTAGAAACTGATACAAGAAAAAAATCACCTGAAACATTCACCACATTAAACGAATAGAACAAGGTCAAAAGGTGAGTTTTTTCTTTTTACTGGTTTATAATAATCTTAAAAACCCCATCACACCCATAAACCACCACAGGTGAGGTGAGAGATGGAGAATGAATGCTACAGTATGTTGATATAGAGTGGGAAATCCAGGTATTCCCTAGGGGTGGCATGGGATGTGTGGATAGGAGGCAGGGAGTGTGGATAGGAGGCCCTGGCTTGGACCCTTATTGCTGGTTGGGGGTTGGCTGGCAGAGGAGCAGGGGACTCAGGTTGAACTAGGAAACATCTCACACCAAAGGCAAGGATAGTTGGGGGTGGGGGATCACAGTACATTTTCCATGCAGACTAGGGGTGGGAGTGAGAGCTTCAGAGACTTGCACCCCTATACAGGAAGAAATGGGTTTGAGGTTATTTGACTTAAAGTCCCCAAGTTGGTGTCTGGTCCAGTTTCCTACAATGGCAGCTCACCTTTTGGGGAGAGGCATAGGGAAGGGGTTACAGCAAGAATATCTGATTTGGAAATCAAGCAAGAGATAAGGGGAAACAGTAGTGCTCTTTAAACTTGACTCAGAAAAGCAGGACTGGACGGGGGTCCTGGTGAGACAGTGGCCAACACTTGGGGAGAAGGCATCCACCAGAAGCTGCAGGGGCTCCTGAGGACTCAGGTACAGGGGGTACCAGTGTACACAGACAGTAGGAAAACAATCAGGAACAACAAATTAGGACTTCATGTTGCTATCATTTGGCATAACACAATCAGGCAGTTTTTTTCCTTTTTTTTTTCTTTTTAAATATAAGGCAACTTGCCAACACATAATTTAGAAACTGGTCTTCAGTCACATTGCTTCAGATCACTAGAGAATTTCTGGCTAAGGAACAGTGGATAGTAAAAAGAACCCAAAATCTTAAATATCAGCTCACATTCCCCCAGAAACAGGAGAAAAGGTAAGGACTTGTTTTTGTTTTTTAAAAAAAGCCCACTGTGCATCTTTAACAGAAGACAGGTGCATAAATTTACAACATAAGTTTAAAGTTACAGAAAAGTGTTAAGTTTCTAGCCGACTAACTGTCACTTGGGAATGAAATGTGTTGAGCATGGGGGGGGGGGGGGGATGCTTTGAGAATGGACTGTGGTAGGAGGGACCGTTTCCAATAAGCCCATCTCCAGTGATTAGAACCATGCTCATTTGGTTGAGGAAGAATTCAAAGAGCTTAAGGCTTTGTGTTTGTTTGTTTGTTTGTTTTTTCTTTCCTTTCTTCATTAAACTGAGGGGCTGCAAAGGAGGTGATTAGGAGGGTGAATGTACCTGTGGGGCCACTCATACACAATGCTACTCAAACCCACACTACATTCATACAGAAACATGACATTTAAAACTTACAGTGTTGAACAATATTCTTAGCCAGTGTAGAGAGAACCAAATGCATTTTAAGTTTTTTTTTCTTTTTTTTTTTTTCTTTTTTTGGTGTTTTTAATTTCAAACTCCAATGTGATCATCCCTAACCTACCTAATTCCTCAAGTAAGGTAGTTTTTTGTTTTGCTTTTCTGAGGAGGGGAGAGGAGGTAAAGAATAAGGACACAAGTTAAGTTAGGAGAGAGGCAACAGTGAGAAGGGGATCTTGGGTATGCCAGATGGCCACTGAGTTTGTTCAGGTCTGGAAGCAAAGTCAGGGAACAAGATGCCAGTACAAACAGATTTCTCTCCACATAACAAGACTATGGCCAAATACCTTCAGGATGGCCTTGAGTCCAGTGTGGCAAAGGCAGAGACAAGGGCAGCAGCTATAGGAAGCAATAAAAACACAACAAAGCCTTGAGTTAAGAGTAAGGAGTGGGGAGGAGATGAAGACCAGGTCACTTTTGATTTGAGATCTTTGAGTGAGTAAGGATTGAGCTTCCAGAGCATTTGCAAAGTCTGGCTTATTAGTTCTAAAGGGATAGAAAGGCCTAGCTTAGGGGCCTAAGGCCCCTTCTTTTAGTCACACTTTAGTCCTAAGGGAAACAGGCAGAGGTTCAGGAAAAGATGGGGGGGAAGTTGGTGGGAAATGGTCAAGGCGGAGACAGACTGATAGGCAGGCAGTGGAGATGATAAAATCCTTGGGTTGCAGGGAGTTGCTGAAAGGGAGGTTAAGAGAACCTCTTCTTCCCCTGATTGGATCCTGTCAAGTTCCCTTCCTTAGATGTCTAAGAATGATCACATTGGAGCAGTGAAACTTTGAAACTATCCAGTTACTTAAAAGTAAGACTAAACCTAGAAGGGCAATGTATGACGTGTTGCTTAAGGAGGGCACCATGGCTCCCTATCTATATCCTGGGTGCTGAATATGAAGACTTCGACTATCTGTGGGATCAGGGGCTCGGCTCCCAGGGGCTCGGTGGGCCTTGCTCAGCATGGCCAGGCTCTGTTCTCGGAAGCAGGCCTGTTGGAAATCCCCACTCAGGTAATCCATTGTTTGCATCAAGCTGTTCTGGCTTGCCACTGGACCGCCCCCAGTCCCTGCTCGGTAGTGGGCCCCAGGAGCTGCTGCACAGTCGAGGGGTGCACCTGCAGGCTGCCCACCGTGGAATGGCATGGCAAGGTCCTGAGACCCCGAGCTGTCGCTATTGGGAGTGGGCAGAATGTTGTTCCACAGGGGTTGGAAGTAGTGACCATTGGGGTAAGCAAGTGGGGCTGCCAGGCCGTTGACTGGTGGGGATGGGGTCGGCTTCTCCAGGGGTGGCTTCAGATGGAATGACTGTGCCAGGCAGAGTTCCTGCGGGTAGGCAGGGGCCTTACCCACAAAGCCAGGCCCTGCCAACTCTCGTCCTGCTGCATGCTTGCCTGTCAGGCCAGAGGCTGGTGTCCCACCAGCCTCGCTGCACATCTGCTGTAGGTGGGCCAGCTGGTGCTGGTTCCAGGCAACTGGCTTGAGGTCGCTAGGGTAGCCAGTGGGGGCTCGAGAGATGCCTGTGGGCAAGTTGACAGGACCTGTGGCAGGCAATGCGGCTGGAGCCACATGGGTGTGCTCCATGGGATTGACCACACATGAAGGCATTGGTGTGGGGACGCTGTGGGTCGATACCCGAGTGCTTGCATTGATGAGCAGACTGCGACTAATGGGGCTGGGGTTGGCGATCTGGCCCTCACACACTGAGGTAGTGCTGATGCCTGCCCTCGTCTGGCAAAACTGGTTGATCTGGTGCACGATGCTGCTCAGGTCCGGGGGCTGGCTGTGTTGTAGGGTGGCCGCCATTGAAAGGGGGATAGTTGAGGTAGACACGGTCACATTCGGGGGGGCATCTGAGTCTGGCATCTTCCGACCTCCATGCAGCAAGGGATTGGAGGGGTGCTGGAGACCCTGGTGAGCCAGGGCCTGAGGGTGGACCAAGCCCTGGGTTTGGGCCATGGGCTGAGGGTGGCCCAGGCCCTGAGGCTGCTGGAGGCTCTGAGGGTGAGACAGTGCCTGTGGTGGCGGGATACCCTGAGGGTGCTGCAGCGTCTGGGGAGGGGCATGGGCCAGGGTCTGTGCATGCTGCAGGGCCTGCTGGCGGGCCAGAGCCTGCGCCTGGGGATGGGCTAAAGTGCTTGGTGCCACAGTAGCATAGGGTGCCACTGGGGGGTTCATGATGGCCTCAGGAAGTAACCGGGCTCGGGTGCCGTCAAAGTCCTTGAGTATACTTTTGGCTGGCACTTTGACAATGGCAAGCAGGCCTGCCTTGGTGGCAGCCTGAGTCGGGTAGGGGCTGTAGCGCTGGGCTGATGTGTCGAGGCCGTTCACAGTACGACGAACGTGTTTCCGCTGGGGAACCTTCACACTGTTGGGGAAGATTTTTATAGTCAGTGGGTTGTTTGCGACCTTCTTAGCATACGCATCCAATTCGGCTGGGGTGGGATAGTGAGCAGTTCTCATTTTCTGTGTAGTGTCCCCTAGAGAGAAAGAGAGGGGAAGGAGAGCAAAGAGGGAGGGAGCTCATCAGTGCCAAGCCGACTAGCCCTTCTAGACTCCCCTGTTGAGGTCTTGGGATAGGAGTGGGGATTAGGTTGTTATCTCTAGCCTTCATTGCAAATTCAGCCTGAGCCCTCACAATCATAGGCACTGCTGACATTTAGTATGAATGTACAGTGGGCCAGGTAGGCCTTGTGCTAAGTGATAGGTTATCTCAATGATCTTCACCATTGTTGAAGATAAGTACTAGCATGTCCCCATTTTATAAATGAAATAACCAAAGATCAAAACTGCAAAACAACTCTCCAAGACTCATATCTTGAAGAGACAGAACTTGATCAATTCTCAGAGGGAACCAAGAGTTCTTCCCCTACATGGAACTCTTAAGTTCCTAGCAGGCCAAGCTGGTGCGGGGGTTGAAGGTCTAAGCAGAGTAGCATGTCAGGAATGCTCAAGTCCCTTCTGACAACACTCTGGTCAAGAGGGTACCCAGAGTGGCTACTCTTCAGTCTGCAGTGGCCAGTGAGGCATTGACTTTCCCTTGTGCCTTCCTTGGCAGCTGGGCTGCCATGCCCATGGGTAGACATGCCCATCTGGCACAGCTGACAGGATGCTCTTTTTCAGAAGTAGAGGAAGAAGCTGTCAACATCTCTTCCTCATCCACATGTCACAAGTTCACTTTTGTTTACAGTGCCTTACTGGGTGAAGATCAAAAGGCTTTATTTGCCTGTGTGGAGGGTGATAATAAATGTCAGGGCAACAGGGAGGGAAATGAGAAGAAAGGATTCAGAGCATCTTTAAGTTCTGGGAGCCAAAAATAGTCCGTTTTTGGTCCACCACGGCAACTGTCACTTTACAAAAGAAAGAGGAAAACCTTCCTTCCCTTGGAGACTGCGGAAATGCCCACTCAATGTGCCTCATTAATGTTAACAGTCTCTTTGTTCCCATCTCCCAGGGCCTCCCATTAGGGGGCTCCAGCGGATGTAGGGCTTCCAAAAAGGAAAAGGTTCCTAGAACAATAGCTCTTTAAGGATGCCTGGCTCCTGCAAGGGGTCTCTGATCTGTGCTCCCTCTCTCAGAGGAGGGGTCTCCCCTGAATATACATAAAAGGTGCTTAATAAATGTTTGCTCATTGAGAAAGTACACAGACTGTCCAAAAGGAGAAGGAAAGTGCTTGGCTGTGGGCCTGGGTTCAGCTAGCTGACTCTCTCCCTGTTTCTTCCCTTGCAGAAGGCAGCCAGGACAGATCAAGGACTCATCTGCTGAATGCCCAGCTTGTGGGCTCAGCTGGCCTTGGCCCAAAGGAGACCCCATTCAAGTCACTGGGCATCAACTGGAACAACAGCAAACTAGTGAGTGTCTTAGATGGAAAAGGGCACAGCTGCCTATGTTTGGTGACATTGCTGGTTAGCTGGCAACAACTGCTTAGAAACTGCTGCTCTCCAAAGCAGGAAAAGAAAGCTCAAGTTTAGGAGGGACAGGGAAATTTGGTCTCATGCTCAAAAAGATAGTCCTAAGTGAAGAGAGAGCATACAGAAAGGAAAATGTCTGTTCTTTCAAATATTGGCACAGTATCTTGTATTTAGTAGACATTTCCTATATACTTAAGGACATGACTTACTTGCTAAGAACAGAATAGATGCTCATGCATAAATAAAATAAATGTTTGTGAATATTTGCTTTGGGGATGGTCATTAAAAGATAAACCTGCCAGGTGCAATGGCACACACCAGTAATCCCGGTGACTTGGAAGGCTGAGGCCCTTAAGCAATTCATCAAGACCCTGTCTCTAACACAATATAAAAAAGGGCTAGGGCCGGGCGTGGTGGCGCACACCTGTAATCCAAGCGACTTGGGAGGCTGAGTCAGGAGGATCGTGAGTTCAAAGCCAGCCTCAGCAACTTAGCGAGGCCCTAAGCAACTCAGTGAGACCCTGTCTCTAAATAAAATACAAAATAGGGCTGGGGATGTGGCTCAGTGGCCGAGTGTCCCTGAGTTCAATCCCTGGTTCCAAAAAAAAAAAAAAAAAAAAAAGGCTAGGGATTTGGTTTGGTGGTTAAGTGCGCCTGGGTTCAATACCTGATCCAAAAAAAAAAAAAAAAAAGGACAAATATAAGGCTAGGTTTGGTGGCACATGCCTGTAATACCAGTAGCTCAGAAGGCAGAGACAGGATGATCAACAGATTGATCACAGGTTCCAGGCCAGCATCACCAACTTAGCAAAACCCTGTCTCAAAACAAAAAATAAAAAAGGTTGGGGATATAACTCAGTGGCAGTGCCCCTGGGTTCAACCTATAGTACAAAAGAACAACTGAGGGCAGGAAGAAGGGGGATGTGGGGAGGCCCAGAAATCTCCTATCCACAAGGCAGCATTATCAAAGCAGTTCTGTCATTTCTTATAAGTCACTGACCCTAAATGGGCTTCAGTCGCCATTCAGAGGGGTTATTTTCTGACCCTTCTTACAATGTCCTGGACAAGAATATAATTAAAAGAAAACAAAAAAACAAAGTCTGGGATCACCAAGAGCTAGTCCCTATACTCAAGGCACCAGAATTCCAGCAGCAGTTGCCCTGGTCAGCCACTGAATGTGACTGACTACTCAGAATCCTGAGATAATCCTAGCACTGTGCCTTACCCGAAGTGGACACTATTAGTATAGGTACTGCCTAACTGGACAAGTGGGGCTCGGTTGAGGAATGGAAGGTAGAAGCTGCTGGGTATTAGTTCAGACATGAAATACAGGTCTGCCTCTGGGTTCTTGGCACCACTTCCATGTAGGTGAGCTTTTCTCCTTGAAATCCAACAAGGGGACAGAGGTTCAATAAGTAGCTTCTTGAGCAAGAGTTCTTTTCTTCCAAGTCAGTACCAACTCTCAGGTTGGTTTTCTCTATGACAGGAAAGAGGGCGGCTTGGTCTCATTCAGGAGTATGAAAAGGATATTTAACAATATTGATTAGTTCTCTTTGTCCTACCTTCACTGATGTGGATAGTGGTAAAAAGGGCAGTCAAATGAAGCAATCAGAAATAAAGAAAAACAAAGATGGGGAAGGTGCACATAAAGTTACAGATTCTTTCCTGTCACCCTCAGTATGCGGGGAATGATTGAACTCAGGGGTGCTCTACCAACTGAGCTACAACCCCAGCCCTTACATTTTCATTTTGAGACATTGTCTCAGTAAGTTGCCCAGGCTGACCTTAAACTTGGAATCCTCCTGCTTCAGCCTTCTGAGTCTGTTTTCTTTTCTTTGTTTTTTTTTTTTTTCCCCCCCCTTGGTACTGGGGATTGAACCCAGGGGCACTCGGCCACTGAGCCACATCCCCAGCCCTATTTTGTATTTTATTTAGAGACAGGGTCTCACTGAGTTGCTTAGGGCCTCACTAAGTTGCTGAGGCTGGCTTTGAACTCCCACTCCTCCTGTCTCACCCTCCCAAGTGCTGGGATTACAGGCGTGCGCCACCACGCCTGGTGGTCTTCTTTTTCTTTGTACTGGGGAATTGAACCCAAAGGTGCTTAAACACCATACCCCACCCCACTTTTTATTTTTTTGGTACCAGGGATTAAATCCAGGGTAGACTTCTTAGGTCATGAAGTTTTTCTTGACATTTTCATGAAATTTTTTAAGACACACAGAAAAAGGCTGGGTATGCAAGAGATATTCCACTATTATGAGAAAATGTTCATATCAAAATTTTTGCAGAGGGTTGCAGGTAACTGGAGATTGAACCCAAGGGTGCTTAACCACTGAACAACATCCCCAACCCTTTTTATTTTTTATGTAGAGACAGGGCCTCACGAGGTTGCTTACAGGCTCACTAAGTTGCTGAGGCTAATTCAAACCTCCCAAACCACTGGGATTACAAGCACGTACTACCGCGCCTGGCTCAAAATGAGTTTATTGCTTCATGTATGTTTTAGCTTTTTCGCTGTTTATGACTTCTCTTTCTTTCCTTCTTTCTTTCTTTTTTTTTGGGGGGGGGGGGTACTGAGGATTGAACCCAGGAGCACTCCACCACTGAGCCACATCCCCAGTCCTATTTTGTATTTTATTTAGAGACAGGGTCTCACTGAGTTGCTTAGGGCCTCGCTAAGTTGCTGAGGTTGGCTTTGAACTCCCACTCCTCCTGTCTCACCCTCCCAAGTGCTGGGATTACAGACCACCCCGCCCTTCTTTCTTTTTTTGAGATGGGGTCTCACTATGTTGCTCAGGCTGGCCTTGAACTCCTGTGCTCAATGGATACTCCTACCTCAGCCTTCTGAGGAGCTGGGACTACAGAAGAGTTCAGCCACACCCAGCTTCTTTCTTGAAACTTTTTTATCACAGTTCCACACAAGCATGTTGGCACCTTTCTTCTGTAAAATATTCCTCTATTTAGCCAACACGGATACCACAGTTCTGTAAGAAACTTAGTTAAATATCTGGTACCAATGGTGTCATTCACAGAGATACAAAGCAGTATCCCAGCAGTATTCCCAGCAAACAGGGAATCCATGGTTAGAAAAAGGTTAGAGATTTGGATGCAAGTGCTGTCCTTAATCATCTGCCTACCCAGTCTCAGTCATTCCCCAATCATCAAGAGAAATGATGCCTATTTTCCTACTTTGTAGAACTACTAATATCAAGACACTCAAAATACAAAAATGCTACGTGAACAGAAACCGCAACTGTTACTAGTTATTCTAGGACAGCAGGTTTGGCTGAGTCTACTCATAGTTAGGATGAAGCAAATTGATCAAAGAAACCTCAAGTGTGAGACCCCTAATCCTTGAGTTAAATGTGGCAGAAAGCACTGTGATCTTGTCCAGGAGTTGGAGTGAAAAAAATCTTGAATTCATACTTCTCCACAGAGACTGTTCTGCTTATCCTATTGTGAGGGCCAAAAGACATGGATGGCAGGGAGAGAACAGACAAGTGTGTTTTAAACCCAGGCTTTGGAGACTGATCGATTGTAAATTCTGGCCTCCTCACTGATGCAGACAAATGACAAGCCCTTTATGGCTCATCCTTAAAAGAGAGGTAAGAGAACCAGTAATCCCAGTGACTCTGGAGGCTAAGGCAAAAGGACTTCAAGGGCAGTCTCAGACATTTATCAAGGCTCTAAACCATTTAGTGAGACCCTGTCTCAAAACAAAACAGGGCTGGTTATGGTGGTGAACACTTGTAATCCCATTTCCTGGGAAGACTGAGGCAGAAGGATTGCAAATTTGAGTCCAGCTTCAGGAATCTGAAGGCCCTAAGCAATTTAGGAAGACCATTTAAAAAACAAAAACAAAAACAACAACAACAACAAAAAAAAAAACATGCAGATCGGAAGCGGTAGTAAAGCACCGCTAGATTTAATCCCTAGTACCAAAACGAAAAAAAAAAAAAATAAAAAAAAAAAAAGACAGAGTCTCTTATATGGAATTATTAAGGAATGAATGAGAATATATGGCTGGGTGCAGTGGTGTATGCCTACAGTTCCAGCTACTTGGGAAGGTGAGGCAGGAGAATTACTTGAGCACCTAAGAGTTTGAGACTATCCTAGGCAACATAGTGTGTCCTCATTAAAGGAAAAAAAAAAAAAAAAAAAAAAAGGATGTGTTAGCACACACCTGTACTTCCATCACAGTAACCTGGGAGGTTGAGAAGAGGAGCAGCCTGGGCACCTTAGCAAGACACTGTCTCAATTTTTTAAAAACTTTGTTGGGGGCTGGGGTTGTGACTCAGTAGAGTGCCTCCCTAGCATGAGGCACTGGGTTCAATTCTCAGTACCACATATAAATAAATGAATAAAATAAAGGTCTATCAACATCTATAATTTTTTTTTTTTAATTAGCTAGGTGTGGTGGTGCATGATTGGAATCCCAGAGGTTTGAGAGGCTGAGACAGGAAGATTGCAAGTTCAAGGCCAGCCCCAGAAATTTGGTGAGGACCTAAGCAACTTAGCAAGATCCTGTCTCAAAATAAAAAATAAAAAGGGCTGGGGATATGCTCAGTGCTTGCCTAGCATGTGTGACATGCTAGGTTCAAACCTAGTACTGTCCAAATCACCACCCCCGTCCCCCAAATCAAACCAAATGAAACAAATGAACAAGAATCTGTCATGAAGACATTAAACATAGCACGTGGCACATGGGAAGCAGTCAACAAATATTAGCTATTATTTCTAATAGTAATGAGTTTTATCCAGTCATTGGGTAAACTGTCCATTTCCAGGTCCCTCCACTAGGTGGCAGACAGGCATCTAAAGCAGTAAAAGGTAACTTGGGCATTTGTCCCAAGATCTCCAAGGCTCTGCCAAGAAGGATGGTCAGTTATCATCTAAAAGATGAGATGAGGACCAAGGACTTTTCACCATTCCAGCCATTTTCACAGTGAACACTTTATGAGTCACTATTATATACCCTGGATCCTGAGCTGGCAAAATGAGCAGAGGCTTTGGCCAAGGTAAGGAAGAAAAACGTTCAAAATCACATTTTATTGGTGTCTTAGAAGATGGTCAAAGAAAAAGTACAGAGTTCCAAAATGGCTGAAGACTCTTAAATGACATTATAGCATATCTAGAAGGGTTTCATGAGAGCATCCACATACAATCCCAGAGACTCAGGATTCTAAGACAGGAGGACCACAAGTTCAAGACCAGTATGGGCAACTTAGTTAGACCAATCTCAAAATAAAAATTAAAGAGTTGGGGGTATAGCTCAGTGGAGGAGTGATCCTGGATTCAATCCTCAGTACCCTGCATAAACACACACATAAAATGAGAAATGTTTTGCCCTCACACATGCAGAGAAAAGAAAGTGGAGAAAAGAAGAAAAAAGGAGAAGAAAAGAGTCAGAAAGGATCAATTCTATCATTTTGAACACATAGGCACTGAAGCCTGGAGAAAAACCATCAACCAAATGACTTAACATGCTAGATCAAGAAAATAGATACTACATCTTCTGACACTTGGTCCATCTCCACTGCCTTGCCACCTTCAGATGATGATTTTTTCCCCCTTTTCCTTTCCTTTCCTTTTTTTTTCTGAGGTGCTGGGGATTAAACCTGGCTCCTTGTGCATAGTAGGCAAGTATTCTACCACTGAGTTAAATCCTGAGCCCAAGGTAAATCAAAATATAAAGTACATTAAACTATCAACACCTGTGCATCATTCTATTCCATCAACCTCTATGGTTCTAACAATTTGTAAAACCTGCATGAAGGGCTGGGGATGTGGCTCACTGGTAGAGGGCTCACCTAGCATGTGTGAAGCCCTGAATTCAATTCCCAGTACCCGAAAAGGGAGGAAAACAAAAAACAAAAAACCCTCACACCCTCTTGAGGATGTGGGGCAGAAAAAGGATAAATAGCAGAGTCAAAAAACATTTTTGAGCCAAGCGTGGTAGTGCACGCCTGTAATCCCAGCGACTCAGGAGGCTGAGACAGGAGGATCGCGAACTTTACAAGGCCCTAAGCAGCTCAGTGAGACCCTGTCTCTAAATAAAATACAAAATAGGGCTGGGGATGTGGCTCAGTGGCCAAGTGTCCCTGAGTTCAATCCCTGGTTCCCCACCCCCCAAAAAAATAATAATTTTGTGGCTTGGGCTGGTTGTATTGTTTGGTAGTAGAATGCTTTAATGCTTGTAGAGCATGCTAGAGGCCCTGAGTTCAATCCATAGCAAAGCAAAAAAAAAAAAAAAAAAAAATTTTTTTTTTTTGGTACCAGGGATTTGAACTCAGGGGCACTTGACCACTGAGCCACATCCCCAGCCCTATTTTGTATTTTATTTAGAGACAGGGTCTCACTGAGCTGCTTAGGGCCTCGCTAAATTGCTGAGGCTGGCTCTGAGATCCTCCTACCTCAGCCTCCTGAGTTGCTAGGATTATAGGCGTGCACCACCACGCCCAGCCACAAAACTATTTTTAAGGTCTCAATAGCTGATGGGCCTGGGCCCTAATCAGTCAGTTGTTTGTTTACTGGTCTCCATCTTTCCTTAACTGTAATTGTTTAATGCTAGCAGGTATATGTCACATTATAGGATTTTTCTTTTGTACACATTTTGGGGGTTGAAAAAAGAAAGCAGGCAAGCTTAAAAACACCATTAAATCAACTCTTCTGCAAAGGTTGGGTATGTTTAATGACAGTAACAAGAAGGCTAGGAGATCAAACACATATCCTTCATATGGATATAATAGCCTGAAACAATAGAAGAATATCTGTGTGTGTGTGTGTGTGTGTGTGTGTGTGTGTGTGTGTGAGTGTGTTTTGCTGGGGATCAAATCCAGAGATTCATGCGAGTTAGCATTCACTCTTATTATTGATTTATACCCTCAATTCATATCTTAATCCTTAAATCCATAGTTGAAGACAGTGGTTGTCAGAAGCTAACTGGAAGCTGCTTTGGGGAAAAAGGAGTGGGGATCTCAAGTCAGCACCAAGCAGTACACATCTGTAATGCCAGCAACTTGGGAGGCTGAGGCAGGAAGAGAGCAGGTTCAAAGCCAGCCTTGGCAATGTAACAAGAGCCCATCTCAAAATAAAACAAACCAGGGATATAGCTCAGTGGTAAAGCACCCGAGGTTCAATTCCCAGTCTCTCAAAAAATATAAATAAATAGTCAACACCAATTTGCCTTTTCCCTTAAATGCTTCTTCCCTTGATATAACAGCTCTGAGTGAAGTTGCTGGAATGTTAAGCAATCTAGAAGAAAATGAGTTTTCTCTTTGTCATCTTATTGTATGTCTCAAGTATACTTCCTCTCCAATTGTCCCTAGAAGCCCAGAACTAGGCACAGTGAAGTTAATGTGATGATTTGGATGGCCATGGAACACAAAATTTCATCACTCAATTATCATTCATTAAAAGAAGGTGGGTATGATGGTAAATGCTCTAAGCAACTCAGTGAGACCCTGTCTCTAAGTAAAATACAAAATAGGGCTGGGGATGTGGCTCAGTGGTCAAGTGCCCCTAAGTTCAATCCCCAGTGTGGAAGGAAGGAAGGAAGAAAAGAAGGAAGAAAGGAAGGGAGGGAGGGCGGGAACAAAGACATACCTCTCAGTGGTTACAGCAATTACTTAGGATGACTGAGAGAAAGGCTGAGTTCATCAAGGCTGGTATTGGAGAACTTGCTTATGTGTTAGGGAGTTGTAGAAGGAAACTATCACCTTGAGCTTTGTCCTTTAACAGAGCTGGATGCATCAGACAAATTCAAAACTATTAGGTTTTGAGTCTTATGCTCCCTCAAAAAGCTAGATCTTTTTAATGTGTCTGTGGGGCACTAGGGATTGAACCCAGGGCTTTACCCATGCTAGGTACATGCACTACCCCTGAACTATATACCCCAGAACTAGATCACTTTTAACTTCTGATGATCTCATAGAACAGGGGATGGCAAACTATAGCCTGCATACTAAGTCCAGCTGTTCTGTGTTTTTGTAAAAATTGTTATTGGAACATATACATTCCTTTGTTTACATATTGTCTATGGTTATCTTTGCCCTACAATGGCAGAACTGAAAATATACATCAGAGACTGTGTGGCTCACAAACTAAAAACAATCTCCAGGCTGGCCTTTACAGAAAAAGTTTGGTAAATGTTTGTTTGGTACTGGGGATTGAACACAGAGTACTCTACCACTGAGCTATATACCCAGATCTTTTTATTTTTTATTATGAGGCAGTGTCTTGCTAAATTGCCCGGACTGGCCTTAAACCTGCAATTCTCCTACCTTGGGTTCCCCAATTACTGGAATTACAGGTGTGCACCACCACACAATTTGCTAATTCTTGTTAGAAAGGATTCAGGTAAGGTGCTAAAGCACTCTGTTCTATAAAAGGGAAACCTCAGTACCTCATTGACATCTCCCTTTGTGCTCTGAAGGAAGGGTTCACACCAAATTCAAAGCTGTTTTTACACCTGATGATGCTATATGTAGTAATGAGCCAGGAATAGAATATTTTTCTTGCATATTATGTAATTCAGAAATAGAAGGCAAGAATCTGGGAAAATATGAACTATAATGCTCCAATTTAAGTAATTAAGAGAGGAATCTAACAGACTGTTCTCAAAGGCTCAGTCTTATGGGAATTATACTAGCAGGCAAATGCCCAGAGAGGCTGAGAAAGCTAGCTCATAACCCTTCAGAGGACAAGAGTTTCTTTACTTGTTATGAACTGAAGTCACACTTGCTCAGAAGGCAGACAACAAAGCCAAAGGGAACTGTTTCCATGGTAAAGTGTACACAGGTCAAAATAACACAACAGTGTAAATAGTTTATTTCAGAGATATAGTACTTAATCTGGACTATACGTATTCATTCATTCTTCAGGGGGTTAACTGAAACACCTTTTTGAAGGGTATGTATCTATAAAACACCTTATACCTTTTTTATTCAACAGAAACCTATAAGCAACAATTAAGATCACATAAACTGGGGAACTGTAATATCACAAAATTATCTCACATTGCTGACAGGTAAGGGCCTTGGCAGCTGCTCTCCTGCTGACTCTGCTGACTTATACCTTGGAGGTGCCAAAATTCAAGATCAATGTGCCCCAGATATGCCTCTGGGATAACCCACATGTAGAGACTTAACAAAGGATCACACATCCTTCCCTGGGGATCAAGATTACTTACATTTCTGAAGTCCAGTGTTCATCTGCGTGTGAGAAAGAAGCTGAAAGGACAGGTCACCTGGCCCTGGTAAACAGGCTAGCATGGCAGACCAGCATCAACACAACATGGGGCAGTGGCTCACACTGTAATGACAAAAAAACAAGGTCATGGAACACAAGGCAATTTATTCAGGGACGATACCAGGGACATCAGATATGAGCTGTACAGGCCCAAGATTAGGTAGATAAGTAACTTAATTAACAGTATGTTTGTTGAAAATATACCTACATCTTTATCTGTAGCAATAATTTGCTACCAACCATTCCAACAGCTAAAATGTTATGTCATTCAGCATAAATGTATGAGTGGGAAAAATAACAACTGGAAAACACCTATTCATATGAATAATCGGAAAATATGGGTATGTTTGTAAAGTTTCAGCTTCTTGTCAAGTATTGGAACTTACTGTAAGATCACTTACAAAGGCACACAAAATCCAACTTGTGATCTGGTAATCCTAACTCACTTTTTAAAAATTTTTTTTTTTTAGTTGTCGATGGATCTTTGTTTATTTATATGCAGTACTGAGAATCAAACTCAGTGCCTCACGCACGCTAGGCAAGCGCTCTACCACTGAGCCACACCCCAGCCCCTAACTCACTTGTAAAATGAAGGACTAGGGTACAGTAGAACACACCTATAATCCCAGTGACTCGGGAGGCTAAGACAGGAGGATCACAAATTCCAAGCCAACCTCAGCAAGACCCTCTCTCAAAATAAAAAATCAAAAGGGCTGGGAATGTGGCTCAGTTTTTAAGTACCTTTGGGTTCATTCCCTGGTACCAAAATGAATGAACAATAAAGAAATAAAACCAAGAAGGAACAAAGAATTCTAGGATATAGAATTAGCCATTTTTATTGGATGGTGGTGAGGTACTGGGGATTGAACTCAAGAGTACTTTACATTGAGCTACATCCCTAGCCCTTTTAATTGTTGAGACAGGGTTTCACTAAGTTGCTGAGGCTGACTTAGAACTCAGGAACCTCTTGCCTTAGTGTCCCAAATTGCTGGTATTACAGACATAGGTCACCACACCTGGCACAATTAACCTACCTACCTACCTCTCTCCATCCCTCTCCCCTCCCCCCACCCTTTCTGTATTTCATGGTACTGAAGATTGAATCAGGGGCACTTCACCACTGAACTACATCCCCAGCCCTTGTTATTTTTTTATTTTCAGACAGGGCCTAAATTGCCCAGGTAGCCCCGAACTTGTGGTCCTCCTGCCTTAGGAGTCCCTGGGATTACAGGTGTATGTTATGGCACTCCGCACAATTTTTTTTTTTCTTTTTTTGCGGTGCTGGGAATTGAACCCAGGACCTGTGCTTGCGAGGCAAGCACTCTACCAACTGAGCTATATCCCCAGCCCCAATTTTTTTTTTTTAAAGTCCTGGACATTGAACCTAGGGGCTCTTTACCTCTAAGCTACATCTCTATCCCTTTTTATTTATTTTATTTTTATTTTGGGGGGGAATGTACTGGGAATTGAACTCAGGGACACTAGACTACTGAGCCACACCTCCAGCCCTATTTTGTATTTTATCTAGAGACACAGTCTCACTGAGCTGCCTAGTACCTTGCTTTTGCTGAGGCTGGCTTTGAACTCGGCGATCCTCCTGCCTCAGCCTCCCAAACTACTGGGATTACAGGTGTGCACCACTACACTCAGTGCCCTACTTATTTTTTTAATTTTGAAACGGGGTCTCTCTAAGTTGCTTAGGGCCTTGCTAAGTTGCTGAGGCTGGCCTTGAACTTGTGATTCTCCTATCTCAGCCTCCCATTACAAGTGTGCACCACTACATCCAACTATAATTAACCACTTTTAAGGCAAATTTTACTTGTAAATTTTGAAGAATTCACCTTTTTTATCATGTATCACAGAATTAGGCTTCCTGGACCCAAAAAAGGAAGGGGTGGGGGGAAGCATTGCTCCTAGGCTGCCAGCAGCCCCCTCTGGGCAGATAATCCTAAAATTATGTTACAATGGGATAGACTGCTAGATGTGGTGTTGCACACTTGCAATCCCAGCTACTTGGAAGCCTGAGACAGGAGGCTGACAAGTTTAAAGCTAGCCTGGGCAACCTATCAAGACACTGTCTCACAAATATTTCAAAAGAGTTGGTGATACAGATCTGTGGAAGAGCATTTGACTATCAAGTACAGGTCCTGGGTTCAATTCCCAGTACCGCAAATTAAAAAAAAATTTTTTTTAAATCCAGCCTTGATTTCATTGGTATTATGTACTAAAAAGATATATACATCCCAAACATAACAACTCTGCTGTAGTGAAGGGGGTCTTGTCAACAATGCAAACTCCTCTGTACCTGGAAATGAGTTTTTCTCAAATTAAAGTGGACTATAGTAAAATACATGAACTTTCTTCCCAATACCACAAAACCCAGAAATCAAGATGGCATGTTACAGTTTTTGATCGCAACAAAAAGGGAGAATGCTTGAAAATTAAAGACCTCAAAATCTATTTCCCTTAGAGGGTTCTCTCAGATATGTGAAACTACCGTGTCATGGTGAGTATCAAAGAGCTCTAGTTTGCAAAACTAGGTAGCTGAAAAGACACTGTGTAAAAGGGAATGCTTAAACTGTATCTAAGATAGCAACTACATAAAGAACCGAAGATTGAATGCCTGAATGAGAACAGAGCTACCCAAGAGTTTTGGCACAAATTCAATCTTAAGTCTCTAGTGAGTGGGACAACAGAATGAACACAGTGTGCCAACTGCAGTGCCTCAAGAAATAAAACATCTTCTGTTAGGGTCAAATGACTGAGGTCCTGCTTATTACAATCCCTTCCTTGTGAATGCTGATCTCTATTTAAAAATAAATTCTCCCTTATGGTCCCTCATATAGCTGAGGGCAAAATTCAAGGAAAGGAAAGATATTAACAGTCATGTGTTACATAAGGACATTTTAGTCAACTACGGTTGGCAACTATCATGGTGATCCTATAAGATTAATGGAGTGGTGGCGCACGCCTGTAATCCAAGCGACTTGGGAGGCTGAGTCAGGAGGATCGCGAGTTCAAAGCCAGCCTCAGCAACTTAGCGAGGCCCTAAGCAACTCAGTGAGACCCTGTCTCTAAATAAAATACAAAATAGGGCTGGGGATGTGGTTCAGTGGCTGAGTGCCCCTGAGTTCAATCCCAGGTTCAAAAAAAAAGATTATAATGGAGCTTTAAAAAACAAAACAAAACAAAACTTTCTGCCAAGTACTTTTATTGTACTTTTTTTTTTTTTTTGGAACCAGGAATTGAACTCAGGGACACTGAGCCACATCCCCAGGCCTATTTTGTATTTTATTTAGAGACAGGGTCTCACTGAGTTGCTTAGGGCCTCACTAAGTTGCTGAGGCTGGCTTTGAACTCGTGATCCTCCTGGCTCAGCCTCCCAAGACGCTTGGATTACAGGTGTGTGCCACCGCACCCGGCTTATTGTACCTTTATAATAATGAAGATTATGATGGTGATGATTATGGTGGAGGAGGAGGAGAAAGGGGGGAGGAGGAGGCTGAAGGGAAGACTGGAAAAAAAACATACAAAATGAACAGTAGCTATTATTTGGGGAGAAATCTTTCTTTTTCTTTATACTTTGGCACTTAACATTATTTCTATAAATAAGTTTAAAATAAGGAAAAATTTCCAGGCATGATGGTGCATTCCTCTGCATGCACCATTCCAGTGACTCAGATAGCTAAGACAAGAAGATCGCAAGTTCCAGGTCAGCCTCAGCAAATTAGTAATACCATCAGCAAATTAGTAAGACCATCGGCAACTTAGACCCTGTGTAAAAGGGCTGGAGATGTATGTCAGTGGTAAAGTACCCCTGGGTTAAATCCCCAGTACCAAATAATAATTATAATAATAAAATGATAAATAAGGAAAAATTTACTAAACTCAAACCCTCAAACCTAAAGCAGTGTTCTTGTGGATGGCTGATACTCTGATGATAAGAGTTGAAGAAGTACACATTTACTCAGCAGTCTTACAGATACCACTCCATTCCTCCACCATTTTTTAAATGTTTATTTTGTTGATTTTTTTATGTGGTGTTGAGAATCAAACCCAGTGCCTTACACATGGTAGGCAAGTGCTCTACCACTGAGCCACAATCCTACCCTCCTTTGCACTTTTTAATTAATTTTTTTACAGTATTGGGATTTTTTTTTTTAGTTTAATGATCTTAATTGGCTTTTTTATTCTAGAATCAGGCAACACTTCATTCCATACAATAATAGAATAAGTGTTTCCTAGATTACCCTCCCCCTACAACCCAGAGACATTTATTTAGGAAAACAGATATATACTTAAGGGAGAATCTATCCCTTGAAGCTTGCTGCCTTGCAGGGGTTGTAATCAAACAGGAAAGAAGAAACTTCTCTCCACAACCCATTCTAGAAAGCACAGATGTCTAGTATAAAGCATTCTCCCTTGCAGGCTATCTCAAAGGAGAGATATATTTTGGGGTAAAATGAGAAATACATGTTCAAAGGAGAATGCTGGTCATCTTGAGAGTGATAAGTCTCTGGAATAAAGCAAAGAATCCATATTCAAGGGAGAACAGAGACCATCCCCAGAGGGAGAGAGCAACCCTGGAATACTCTTGAGCTCTCACTGGTATCCCTCTGGGCTGCTAAATATAGAAATTCAAATTTGTGACCAACCTCCACCTCCCCATTTTTAAGAGTTCTGAAATCCATCAGCCATCCTTTCCAAGACTGTCTTCAATGCTAAGGGAGGTTTCAAGCCACCAGTTTTGCTGATGTCAAAAATTAAATCCTGCTAGGGCAGGGAAGGTATGGAATGGACTCAGACTGTTTATAGGGACTGTGATTAAAAAGGAATAAAGCAAGTTCCCTCCACAATTCATTCTAGAAAGCAGATGTCAGTATAAAGTATTCCCCTAGAGGTGTGGCATCTAAACACAAGCCTTTTATTTAAGAACTTTAAATCACCCCCACATTTTGATCACCATCTGCTTTTTCTTTTTTTTGTTTAAATAATTTTTGTTGTAGATGGACACAATACATTCATACTATTTATTTATTTTTTTTATGTGGTGCTGAGGATCAAACCCAGGGCCTCACACGTGCTAGTAGGCAAGAGCTCTACCACTGAGCTACGACCCCAGTTCACCATCTGCTTTTTCTCAAACATAAATCCCAAAATAATTTTACAGTTCATATTTCCAGAAGCACAATCAGACTCAGAAAATCAATACTAGCATTATCTTTTGAAAGGGCCTCAAAATTCAACTCCTGCCTTCAGAACAGATCAAGCAGTAAAGCTGCAGACATCACAGCAAAAGACAGAAGGCCTCTCTGTGAGCTCTCAGCTAGCTCTGCTTCCACTAGCTGGTAGGCCAGCACTGCTTAGCGGCCAGAGCTATGGTATCACAGTGAGCACAGAACTAGGTAGGGTGTTCAAGCTCTCTTGGGGCACCAGCACAAGGACTAGCATTTCCCAGACTACTACTAATTAAAGAATAAATCCTTTTCCCCATGGGAAAAATTCAAATGTACTTTCATCTCTGCTCTCCTAAGCTTTGCCTCTGTTCAGAAGAATACTAGAGGTTTCCTAAGTTGTGATACCACAGTCTTCTCTCCTGAGTGGCATCAGATAAAAGGATCATCTTTGCCTTGGAAGGGGGGGGTGTCTGTGCTGGTGGGGAAACCTCAATCTGCATTTGTATTGTTTCTCCCTACTCAGGTTAAAGACCACTGAAGGGAAGGTAAACTGGCAAGAACCCTCCACACACGTTTTGGTGGGAAAAGATAAATTCTATTAAAAGAAAATTTCTTTGGGGAATGATGGGGCACGTGATGAGCCAACTTTTCCTCACACTCTTACCCCCACCATCTATTGAATGCCTTCAGTACTTCACCAATTTTCTCCTGTTTTCCTTAATCTGCCTTCAACCCCCATCTTTAAAACAAACCAAAAAACCCTCTTCAGCCACCCAAAACCCAGACTGATTAACCCAGCTTCTGATTCATGCTGGCTCAAAAATCTAAATGTGCCATTTATGGACTTTAATTAAAGTTAGTCCCGTGCAGTGGCACATGCCAGAAATTCTAGGTTTTCATGAGACTAAGAAAGGAGGATTCAGTTTGAGACCAGTTTGGGCAGTTCAATGAAACCCTGTCTCAAAAAACAGAAAAGGCTGGGCACGGTGGCGCACACCTGTAATCCCAGCGACTCGGAGGCTGAGGCAGGAGGATGTGAGATCAAAGCCAGCCTCAGCAAAGGCAAGGCACTAAGCAACTCAGTGAGACCCTGTCTCTAAATAAAAATACAAAATTGGGCTGGGGATGTGGCTCAGTGGCTGAGTGCCCCTGAGTTCAATCCCCAGTTCCAAAACAAAACAAAAACCAGAAAAGTATCTGGGGATGTAGCACAGTGGTAGACCACTTGACTAAAAAGCTTAATGCTTTGAGTTTAATCCACAGTACTGCCAAAAAAAAAAGAAAAAGAAAAAGAAGAAGAAGAAGTGGAATTGGGAGCACTGCCTAAATCAAAGCATCACTGATACCCCAGGTACAGAAGAAAAAAAATGTTATGTCCATTGTTATTTGACTCCTGAATACATTCACCTTAAGAGACTATGATTAAGACACTGAATTAATTAAAAAATAATAATTACCAGTATCTCTGATAAAGCCTTTCATTCATAAGCCAAAAGCTTAACTAAAAAGATTACTTTTGATAATCAGGGGAAGTTTTATCTTACCATACCTTGTTCCTTTACTCCTGAGGTCCAAGAAATATGAGTTATTAAAACCAAGAGACACCAAAATACTTCTCTAGGGAAAATAAGCAGCACCAAAGATGGCAAAAATTACAAGTTTATTGAATTGGACTCTGCATGATTAGTTTTTTTGTTTTGTTTTGGTACCAGGGGCTCTTTACCACTGAGCCACAATCCTAGACCTTTTTATTTTGAGACAGGGTCTTGCTAAGTTCTTAAGGCCTTGCTAAATTGCTGAGGCTGGCTTTAACCTTACAATCCTCCTGCCTCAACCTCCCAAGGTGCCTGAGCCTCTACACCCAGCAAATCAGTCATTTTATATTAGAAACAATATGAAACAATCGATGCAAAAGGTATTTCTGACACCCAAGTAACTGTGAAATCCCTGCTAAAATTATACTTTCACTGTTTGCTTCACCTGAATAATGTGCAGACACTGCTCAAAGGCCTCTTTCGTCTCTATTTTGAATCTAACAGGGGACCTAAAAGTCACTTACTTGCTATTGTAACCTCACAACTCTAGGTTGGGGGAGAGAATGGATGTTCACCCTGGACTTAGCTTGTTGAGACTTTATAACTATATCTTCTACAAATCATTCAGGGGATTGGAAATCTACTTCAAAATTATACCATTACAAAACTTGTCACAACAGGTTCTTACTTTGTTTCCCATTCCCACCCAAAGGCACTTTGTGTGACAAAAATGTTCTTTCATGGATCACTTACTACTTATTTCTGACCAGTGCTGTCTCTTGAATTCTGTTATTCAAATACCAAGAAACCCCACGGTCACTTTAACCTTTTGATTTGAATGTGGACTTCCTAAAACCGGAGCGTATCTAATTTTTTTGAAAAACTTACGACAAATGTATTATCGATAAGGGAAAAAGAGAGTCATAAGTCCTTACTCTCTCTTTTGGAACTGTGTGTCACCTTTTAAGTTCTTTCAGAGATATGTGTAACATACACTTAAACATGTGTCCTTTTTTTGGTGGGGGATACTAGGGATTTAACCCTGGGGTGCTTTACCACTGAGCTATATCTCTGGTTCTGTTTTGAGACAAGGTCTCACTAAGTTGCTAAGGCCCTTGAACTTGCAGTCCTCCTGCCTCAGCCAAATTGCTGAGGCAGGAGAATCGCAAGTTCAAGGCCAGCCTCAGCAACTAAGCAAGACCCTGTTTCAAAATAAAAAATAAAAAGGGCTGGGGATGTGACTCTGACTCAGCAGTAAAGCATCCCTGAGTTAAATACCCAGTACCTCCACCAACACACCAAAAAAGAGTCGTCTAAAACTGGATTGGGCTTCAGGTATAAGCACTGAACAGCTGTTGCCTCCTTTCATGAATGAAGGTGTGAAAGATCAGAGTAGCTCCCTCTTTAGTACAATTCAATAAGAATTCTTGTCCTTCACCCATGGAGTATTTGTAAGGAAATAAACATAGAGGCTATATATATCATGAAGTTACTAGTCTGAACTCTTCCCTTCAAAGTTGGCCCACCATCTGGGTGAAATCTGTGTGTCTCAATCCTGTTTTCCCTCTAATTCTTATAGGGCGCTCAGTCCCTTTTATAAAAGAACAGCAGTTTTTACTTCAATGGTAAAGACCTGGAGTGAAATGCAGAGCCTATTGTTTAATTATCCTTCTGAGTTACAGGGTCAAAAATAAGTTATTCATATAACAGATGTTACTGGCTCATATTCCTGAACTTCAAGCTCTGGCACACCCCCCCACCTCGGTTCTGGGAAACTGGATTGAACCCAGGGATACTCTACCACTAAACTATATCCCCAGACAGGGTCCCACTAAACTGCTGAGATTAGCCTTGAACTTGTGATCCTCCTGCCTTAGCCTGGGGTTGCTGGGGTTATAGATGTGTGCCACCATGCTAAACTGGAACTTTTTTTTTTTTTTTTTTGGCAGTGTTGGGGAATTAAACCCAGGGCCTTCACAACTATGTGAGGTGCTCTACAACTGTGTGAGGTACCCAGCACTGTAACTTATTTAAATTCATACCCTTGAAGCACATAACAGAAATGCTAACCAGTATATACCTTCACTCTACAAGTGAGAGGACATAAACATGCCTGGGTACTTTTGAATTCTAGTATCATTTGCCTTCTGTACTTTAATCCCAACCTAGTAAAAATGAATATTCCTAAAAATGTAAATGAGCAGGCTGTATTTGCTGAGGGCAGCTAACCCAGAACTTTCAAGTTTTCATTTTGTTATATAATAGGCTTCAGTTCCCAATGCCCTATCAGGGCTGGATCACTATGATTCCAGCTGAACTACCTCAGAAGGGTAGAATGACCTTAACATTTAATCACAATCATAATCTCAAGCAGAGCTCTCATAAGTATTTGGGTTTATGCCCAGAAAGACAATGAGAACAAGAGACCAAGAGAATTCTACCAAAGACTTAAAGAATACTACCAAAGCTTTTCAAACTCTTCCAAAAAACTGAAGAGGGAATACATCCAACTCATTTTATAGGCCAGCATTACTGTGACACCAAAGTGAGACAAGAACACTACAGGAAAATTCCCTGATGAACACATAAACAAGAATCCTCAACAAAATTCTAACAAACTGGGTTGGGGATGTAGCTCAGTTGGTAGAGTGCCTGCCTTGCAGGCACAAGGCCCTGGGTTCAATCCCCAGCACTGCAAAAAAAAAAAAAAAAAAAAGCTAACAAACTGAATTCAACAATACATTAAAAGGATCGTTCACCATGATCAAGTGGGATTTATCCCAAGGACATAAGGATGGTTTAACATAGGCAAATCTGTTCAGGTGATAAATCATACTAAAAGAATTAAAGACAAATATCTGATCATGTCAATAGATGGAGAGAAAGCCAGGTATGGTGGAACATCTCTGTAATTCCAGAAACTTGGGAAGCTGAGGCAGGAGGATCACAAGTTCAGAACTTAGCAAGACTGTCTCAAAAAAAAAAAAAAGAAAAAAGAAAAAAAAAAAAGGCCATATCTGACAAGCTTTCAGCTTTTATCATACTTAGTAGTGAAAAGCTGAAAGCTTCTTCTAAGTAGACTTCTAAGAGGTAAGACAGTAAGACAGGCCCACCACTCCTGCCACTTCTATTCCACATAGTACAGGAAGTCCTAGGCAGAGCAATTAGACAAGAAAAAGAAATAAAAGGGATACAAACTGGAAAGGAAGAAGTAAAATTGTTTGCAGAGGACATGATCTTATATACAGAAAATCCTGAAGGCCCATCAAAAAACAGTCAGAATAAACAAGTTCAATGAAGCTGGAAATGTAGCTCAGTGGTATTTACCTAGCATGCATGAAGACCTGGGTTTAATCCCCAGTACTGGGGTTAGGGGGAGGTAATAAAGTTGCAGGATACAAAATAAGCATACAAAAATAAGCTATATTTCTATATAATAACAATGAACTATTTGAAAAAAATCTTATTTAAATTGCTACCAAGGCTGGGGTTGCAGTTCAGTGGTAGAGCGTAGGCCTAGTACGTGTGAGGCACTGGATTTGATCTTCAGACCACGTTAAAAAAAAAAATAAAATGAGACAGAGCACTAATCTCCAGAATCTCCCAAGTACTCAAAAATCTTTACACCAAGAACACCAATAACCCAATCAATAAATGGGCCAAGGAAATGAACAGACACTTTACAGAGGAAGATCTACAAGCAATCAACAGATTTATGAAAAAATGTTCAACATCACTCGTTATAAGAGAAATGCAAATCAAAACCACCTTAAGATTTCATCTTACCCCAATTAGAATGTCTTTTATTAAGAACACAGGCAACAACAGGTGTTGGCGAGGATGTGGGGAAAAGGGTACACTCATACATTGCTGGTGGGAGTGCAAGTTGGTGCAGCCACTCTGGAAAGCAGTGTGGAGATTCCTTAGAAAACTTGGAATGGATCCACCATTTGACCCAGCTATCCCACTCCTTGGCCTATACCCAAAGGACTTAAAATCAGATTGCTACAGTGATGCAGCCACATCAATGTTCATAGCTGTTCAATTCACAATAGCTAGATTATGGAATCAACCTAGATGCCCTTCAGTAGATGAATGGATAAAGAAACTGTGGTATATATACACAATGGAATATTACTCAGCCATAAAGAAGAATAAAATTATGGCATTTGTAGGTAAATGGATGATGTTGGAAACTGTTATGCTAAGTGAAATCAGCCAATCCCAAAAATCCAAAAGCCGAATGGTCTCTCTGATAAATGAATGATGATGCATAATGCAGGGGGGGAGGGTGGCAAGAATGGAGGAAGGATAGATAGCATAGAGGGAAGGGAGGGGTGGGGGCGGGTGGGGGGTAAAAATAATAACAGAATGTGTGACAGATACCATTGCCCTGTGTACATGCATGAACGCACAGATGGTGTGACTCTACTTTGTGTACAACCAGTGAAACAATAGCTGTACTCCATTTGTGTTCAATGAATCAATAAGTAAATTTAAAAAAAAAGAAATAAAATGAAAGTACTGTGTCCATTTATAACTAAAACAAAAACAAAACAAACAAACAAAAAAAAAAAACAAGAAAAACAAAAAAGACCAGGACTCATGCTCATGGTTGTAATGAAACATTCTCACCTGAACTATCTTGGTAAAACATAAAGTCATCCATTGACAAATCATAAAAATATAAAAAAAAGAAAAATCTAAATTGCTACCAAAAATTTTTTAAAAACACACTTAGGAATAAATATAACTAAGGAGGTGACGATAACCTGTATGCTGAAAACTATAAAATATAGCCAGGTGTGATGGTACCTGCTTGTAAATCCCAGCTACTGCTCAGGCAGTAGGGTCTCAAGTTTGAGTTCAGCCTGGGAAACTTCTTGAGATCCTGTTTCAAATTAAAATTTTAAAAAGACTAGGTGGCCCATGCCTGTAATCCCAGGGACTCAGGAGGCTGAGGCCCTAAGCAAGTCAATAAAACTCTGTCTCTTAATACAATGTAAAAAAGGGCTGGGAATGTGGCTTGGTGGTTAAACACCCCTGGGTTCAATCTCTGGTACAAAAAAAAAAAAAGAAAGAAAGAAATTTAAAGGGTTAGGGGTATCGCTCAATGATAGAGCACCCATGGGTTCAAATTCAACCCTGCAAAAAATTTACAATGAAATGAAAATAAATTTATTATGTGTATAATTCAAAGCTTACAATTATGTGGCAATTTTTAATGTTCAAAGCCCTGAGTCCAACATGATGAGTCCATGAAGTTGTCAGCTGACAGCAGCACTGACCTCATACCCAGATGGAGAAAACCAAGACAATAGAATCATTTCTCTCTCTTTTTTTTTTTTTTTTTTTTGGTGGTGCTGGGAATTGAACCCAGGGCCTCATGTTAAGCAAGGACTCTACCACTTAGCTACATTCCCAGCCCCCAATTTTTTTCTTCAAGGAAATATGTAGGAAAGATATCAAAGTTGGCCATAATTTTAAGTTTTAAGGTATTTAGAAAGTTTTTTAATAGTCTCCAAGTGAAGTCAAAAACAAATCAGACCATGGGGATGGGGATATGGCTCAGTGGTAGAATGCTTACCTGGCATATTCAAAGCCCTGGGTTCTAATTCCCAAACCACCTCCCCCCGCCAAAAAAAAAGTCAGACCAGAGACAGGTTTTCATTCTGATAAAAATGGAAAAGACAGTTTCCCAGTACAGCTTCTATAATCATAGATTGTAGATACAACATGTAAAAATAACTTTATAATTTAACAGGGTATTAAATTTCTTTTTAAAAAATTTTTGCCCTTTCTTCCCTTCCTTAACTGCATAACATACCAGAGTATATTCTAATATAGAATCCCTTGCCTCAAACTCACCTCACAGAAAGGAGGGACCCTGACCTAGTCTAGAGTCTAGAATTTAAAGTTGAAATGGTAATACAACCTTAAAACTTGCCAGATGAGGTGGCACATGCCTCCCAGCAGCTTGGGAGGCTGAGGCAGGAGGATTGAGAGTTCAAAGCCAGTCTCAGCAAAAATGAGGCCCTAAGCAACTCAGTGAGACCCTGTCTTTGAATAAAACACGAAATAAGGTTGGGGATGTAGCTCAGTGCCCCTGACTTCAATCTCTGGTAACCACCCCCCTAAAAAATATAAAATAAAAATAAATTAAATAAAATGGTTTGGACGTGGTGGTATATGCTTATAATTCCAGAGACTCAGGAGGCTAAGGGAGCCTCAGCAATTTAGTGAGGCCTTAAGCAAAGTAGTGAGAACCTGTCTGAAAATTTACAAATAAAAATAAAAAGGGCTGGGGCAGTGTCAATAGTTAAGCACCCCTGAGTTCAATTACCAGTACCAAAAAATTAATTAATTAATTAATTAGTTAATTAGAACAAGCTGAGGATGTACCTAAGTGGTAGAGCACCCCTAAGTTTAACGCCCAGTACTTCTAAAATCTAATTTAAGGAAATAATTAAAGATGTTAACAAAGATTTACAAACAACTCTATTCATTGCCCTATGGTTCATAATGCTGTAAAAACTGGAAACAATCTAAAAGTCCAAAAGCAAGAAAATAGTTAAACATATTATGAGATATTCTTTAATAAAATTTGCATACAACATCTAATTTTAAAAAAATATTCATAGGGAATATACACAAAGAAAAATGTCTATGATACAATCCTAGGTAGAAAAGTATATGTAATATGTAAATATGGTATATAATAATAATTCCATTCTTTTGGTGCTAAAGCTCAAACTCAGGATATTTATATTCAAATAACATTCTACAGTTCAGTTATACTCCTACAATAAAAAATTGTAAAATTTATTACGAATACGTAAAAATTATGAAGTCATTTGTATTTCACCATTAAATGCATGAAAGCATTTTATGGAGATAAATTCTCATTTCTCGACTAACTAGTTTAAGAAGACATTCTATTTAGCTTGTATTCCTTGAATATAAAACTGACAGAGTAGGAAGTAACCAGGAAAAGCTGGGTGGCAAGAGTAAGTCATTTTTGGAAAAGAATCCTTATTTAGATAAATATCAACTGAAATCAGATCACCTCAAGAATCCCGAACTGACAAGAACTATATTGAAGTGGTTAACTATGGAACCAGGCATGGTGGCACATGCCTGTAATCCCAGTGACTTGGGAGGCATGGAGGATCACAAGTTTGAGGTCAGTCTCAGCAATTTAGTGAGGCCTTAAGCAGCTTGGTATGACCCTGTCTCCAAAAAAAAAAAAAGAAAAAGAAAAAGAAAAAAAGAGGGTGACTTAAAGTGCCCTTGGGTTCCATTTCTAGTACCAAAAACCAAACCATCAACAAAAAAAAAAGACAAGACTTTGAAAGTAGATTGACCTGGTTTGAATCCCACCTCTGTTATCTATTAACTGTGTAATCTTAAAATTTACCATCATTTGTAAAATGTTCTGTACTCTCAACATTGTGTACATCCTCAAGACTGGGATCCTAATTAGAATAAGATATATTCCATGCTTGTATAAACATATCAAAATAGATTCTACAGTCATGTATAACTAAAAAGAACAAATAAAATTTTAAAAATATGTAAATAAATAAAACAAAATATACCCTACTTCAGGAGACCTACAAAGAATCAAAAATGTAAGAATTATTTTTATGCTGGCTATTATTATTTTTCTAATCTATTAAAACATACATCATCTTTTTTGTCAAAAGAATCAAACCACCACTTTTTGTTTGACAGTTTTTCATATTTAGTTTTGCTTAGTTTTTTGAAACAGAGTTCCATTATGTTACCCAGGCTGGTCTCCAACCCAGTGAGTGCAAGTGATCCTCCCACCTCAACAACCCAAGTAGCAGGGACTACAGTCATGTACCACCACACTTGGCTGATTTCTTTATACTCTGAAACATATTTATGTACATTGTTTCATCTTAAATTTAATCTAGAAACAAATATCATTCCTTTTTTTTGTGGTGCTGGGGATTGAACCCAGGGCCTTATGCTTGCAAGGCAAGCACTCTACCAACTGAGCTATATCCCCAGCCCCATCATTCCCTTTTTACTGATCAGGAAACCCAGACTCAGAAGGATTAAGTAACATGTTCAGTATCATACAGCCAGAATAATGGATCTAGTACTGAATCTCTGTCTTAACTCTTAGACTTATGCTCATTCCATTAAACAAATATTTTCCAATCTGTAAACTATTACTAACCTTTAAATGAATGAGAAATATCACAAAGTAACCTAGTAAGAATGCTCACTGTTTCACAACTACTTCAATTACCTGTATTAGAAGAATGTTTACTGGGTTGCAATCCTTATTGTTGGCATAGACAAAAATGTTTTAAAAATACCACATTATCCAATGGCTGCCAATCGAGTCAATATTTATCAAGCACCTATTATATCCCTTTTATTACACCATTACATATAACAAAAACATTCTAAGCCACGGTTTTGCTTATAAGTGTGAATGTAATTACTGGCTTTCTTGGGATTTGGCAGTAGACTTGTTGTTATGAATCCCAGTTCTGCCACTTACTAGCTGTGCCTTGCCAAAGTATCTTACCATCATTTATAAAATGTACCCTACTGGACTGGGGATATAGCTCAGTTGGTAGAGTGCTTTCCTCACAAGCACAAGGCCCTGGGTTCAATCCCCAGCACCCAAAAAAAAAAAAAAAAAATTAAAAAAAAATGTACCCTACTTCATGAGATTATTATAAAGATTCAGTGATGCACAGTGTTATTTACCTGTCCCAGATCAGCACTATGCATTATAACTCTATTAAATTAGCCTAAAGCTTTGGAACCAGATCTTGTGAAAATCATTTCAAGGTACACAATAAACCAGCAACTATAACCAAACCAAGAATGCACTGGAAAAAATAAGTATATACAGGCAAAGAAAAAGCTTTAAGTTCAAGTGCTTAGACTTTTTCCCAGGGCAAAACTGTATCATTCACACAGAGAAAACTGTATCTGAGAATAATACAAGTAATAATAAAATACAGTTTCCTATTTCAAACAATCTTAACACAGAAAACTCTTCCCCTCCTACCCTCATGTTCTTTCCTGAATGGGAGAAGTAAATACTGACTAACTCTGAATCTACTCTCAACTCCTCTCTTTTCTGAGTCAGTTTCCTTTTGGACAATTGTGTTGCGTCATCTTTCAGAAATGGGGCATTATAGAGCCTGCCATGATCTCTATAAGGAAACATTCCTCTGCTCCCTAAATTATTTTAAATTTCCTAGTGGAAAGGAGTTCATACTTATCCTTGGTCACATACATACTATACATTCATTTGGTCTATTGCTGTAGAACTAGTACTCTGTGCACATGCCTTGAACTTATGTGCCTTGTTTCTATTGAGAAGCTTCAGAAAAGCTAGTAAATTCCATACAGGTTGGAATAAAGTTTTATTTACAGCTAACAAACATGCTGACCGTAACTGCATCTTCTATTCTTCTACCATACAGGGTTAATTTACCAAGAGGCAGATTTTAAAGTACTAGGACAAGGCAAGACTAATCTAGGTTGAGTACTCCTTATCCAAAATTCATCTTATGAACAATGGTAGAAAACAAAAGTTCGCAACTCTATTTTATTACTGAAACAGGTCCTTTTCATTCCATGTATCCATTTACTATGTTCTCTAAAATTTATTATTATCATCACTTTTTTAGTTGTCGATGAACCTTTATTTTATTTATACGCAGTGCTAAGAATCGAACCCAGTGCCTCACACGTGCTAGGCAAGCATACCACTGAGCTATATCCCCAGCCCTTTTTATTTTTTAATTTTGAGACAGGATCTTACTAAATTGCTGAGGCTGGCCTCAAACTTGTGATCCTCCTGCCTCAGCCACCCAAATTGCAGGAATTACAGGTGTGTGCCAACAGCTTAACCTAATTTCTTCTCCCTGTGGGGTATCCCTTACCAGTTTAGAGTCCTTACCAACTTTCATCCAGTTCCTTCTGTTATTTTACTTCAATTGAATTAGAAATAGAAAATACTTAGCCAGATGCAATGATGCACTTAGTTAGTCTCAGATGGGAACTGAGGCAGAAAGATCACTTGAACCCAGAATTTGAGGCCAACCTGGGTAACAAAACAAGACTCCATCTCAAAACAAATAAAAATTTCCAGGAGGGGCTGGGGATAAAGCTTAGTTGGTAGAGTGCTTGCCTCCCATGCACAAGGCCTCTGGTTCATTCCCCAGTACCACCCCTGCACCCCGCCCCCTCAAAATTGCCAAGTACAGTGGTGCATACTTGTAATCCCAGTGACTCAGAAAACTAAGGAGGATTGCAAGTTCCAGGCCAGTCTCAGCAATGAGATCCTAAGCAACTTAGCAAGACCCTGTGTCAGAAAAATAAATAAGATTGGGGATGCAGCTCGGTGGTAAAGTGCTCCTGGGCTCAATCCCTAGTACAATCAATCAAACAATTCCAAATGAAGTCAGAGTGAGGAAGATATCTGGAATAATGGTAAGAGGTACTGGTGTAGGAAATCAAAACCTAATTTTTTTGGGGGGGAACCGGGGATTGAACCCAGGGGTGCTTAACCACTGAGTCACATCCCCAGTCCTATTTTGCATATTATTTAGAGACAGGGTCTCACTGAGTTGCTTAGGGCCTCACTAAGTTGCTGAGGCTGGCTTTGAACTCGCAATCCTCTTGCCTCAGCCTTCCGAGTCGCTGGGATTACAGGCGTGCGCCACCATGCCCGGCAAAACCTAAGTAATTTGAACAGCACATCCCTAAATAAGATATGGTAATCACTTTCATACAATAGAATAAGCCCCAATAAGGCCCATTCAGATCTTAGGTGCTAACCAAATATTACATTCTCCACTAAAAGGAACCACAATTCTTTGGAGAAATGGCAGAGGCAGAGAAAGTATATCTTAACAGAATAGGAAGTTAGTAAGATAATTATTCAAAGAATAATACTGACATGTCAAAAGACACAGAAATGACAGGATGTTCAACTGGTGAGGGAAACCCCAAAGAAAATTTTACACAGTAGAAATTAAAGGACAGTCAATTGGGACATGCAAGAAGAAAAGTCATAAGCTCCTGTTTCTACCACTGTCTATAATATGTTATTTTGGGTAACACTAGTCAATTCTTTCAAATAAAAGAAAGCAGAGGAGCCAGGCTCAGTGGTACACACCTATAATCCCAGTGACTCAGGAGGCTGAGGTAGGAGGATCATGAGTTCAAACCCAGCCTCAGCAACTTAGCAAGGCCCTAAGCAACTCAGCAAGACCCTGTCTCTAATAAAATATAAAAAAGGGCTGGGGATGTGGCTCAGTGGTTAAGGGCCCCTGGGTTCAATCTGTGGTTTTAAAAATTAAAAACAAAACAAAACAAACAAACAAAAAAACAGATTATTTGATCATCTTCAAGTTCAAAGATATATTATTTAAGTTTCTCTAATTTCTTAGTCAAACCTGGGATGATTTGATCATCAAAGAAAAACAAGCAATACTGGCACACACCTGTAGCCCCAGCTACTCAGGAGACTGAAGCAGGACTGCTTGAGATTAGGAGTTCAAGGCCAGCCTGGGCAAAATAGTGATTATCTCTACTATCTCTAAAGTAAATAAATAAGGGCTGGCAGTGGGGCCAGGTGGGGGGCAGGCGGGATGGTGTTGGAATAGTTCACTGGTAGATCTCTTGCCTAGCATGTGCAAAGTCCCAAGTTCTACCCCCAATACAACAACAACAACAAAAGTAAATAAAGTGATAATAATAGATTATATACCAATGAATAAAACAGGAAATTATAAGTCAGTAATAATGTAAATAAACTAATAAATTGATGCTGGGCATGGAGGTGACACACCTATAATCCCGCTACTCAGGAGGCTGAGGAAGGAGGATCACAAGCATGAGGACAACCTGAGCAACTTAATGAGACCTTGTCTGAAAAACTTTTAGGTCTGGGGCTGTAACTCAGTGGTAGAACATCTCTGGGTTCAATCTCTAGGACTACAAACTAAGAAATTGAAGGGCTGAAAAGGAAAGGGTATTTGCATTGTTTTAAAGCATATCCTCCCCAAATGCTTATAATTACAAAGGAAAATGAATAGCTTTATCTTGAAAAAGCCTAGCATTATCAGTAACAGCACAAATTATGCAATGAAGAACACAGAATTACTCCAGTGTTACTCCTGCTAAAGATGGAAACCTAAAGTAAACATGAGGAATCATAAAACATTAAAATTGAAGGACTTTCTTTTTTCCTTTTGTGTGTGTGGTATTGTGGATAAGACTCAGGGACACTTTACCACTGAGTTATACTCCCAGCCCTTATTATTTTATTTATTGCAGTACCAGAGATTGAACCCAGTGGTACACTACCAGTAAGCTACAGTCCCAGACCATTTTAATTAATGTCATTTTTTTTTTATAAGCTGATTTGTTCATTACAGTCCTCGGGACTGAACCCAGTAAGTACTCTACCACTGACCTACACTCTGAGTCCTTTTTTATTTTGAGACAGGGTCTTGCTAAATTGCACAAGCTGGCCTTGAACTTGCAATCCTCCTCCTCAACCTCCAGGTAGCTTTGATTACAGTGTGTAATCATGCTTGGCTAAAATGAGACTTCCTACACAATATCTGTCAAGCGTCAAGATTATGAAAATCAAAGAAGGCATGAGAGACTGGGAGATTAAGAACACATTACATTAACTAACACCAATACTCCTGAAATTATTCCATGAAATAGAAAAGGAAGGAACCCTTCCAAACTCATTCTATGAGGCTAGCATCACCTTGATACCCAAACCAGACAGACACATCAAGGAACGAAAACTTCAAACAAATACCCTTGATGAACATAGATACAAAAATTCTCAATAAAATTTTGGCAAATCACATACAAAAACATATTAAAAAGATAGTGCACCATGATCAAGTGGGGTTCATACCCGTAACGCAAGGTTGGTTCAAAATACGGAAATCAGAAAACATAATACATCACATCAATAGACTTAAAGCAAGAATCATATGATTATCTCAATAGACACAGAAAAACCATTTGACAAAAATACAGCATCTCTTCATGTTCAAAACACTAGAAAAACTAGGGAGAGTAGGAATACACCTCAACATTGTAAAAGCTATCTAAGCTAAGCCCATGGCCAACATCATTCTAAATGGAGAAAAATAAAAAGCCTTCCCTTTAGCCGGGCGTGGTGGCGTACGCCTGTAATCCAAGCGACTTGGGAGGCTGAGTCAGGAGGATCTCGAGTTCAAAGCCAGCCTCAGCAACTTAGCGAGGCCCTAAGCAACTCGGTGAGACCCTGTCTCTAAATAAAATACAAAAATAGGGCTGGGGATGTGGCTCAGTGGCCGGGTGTCCCTGAGTTAAATCCCTGGTTACAAAAAAAAAAAAAAAAAAAAAAGCCTTCCCTGTAAGAACTGGAACAAGACAGGTATGCCCTCTTTCACTTCAATTCAACGTTGTCCTTGAAACTCTACCCAGAGCAATCAGAGAGATGAAAGAAATTAAAGGGATACAAATAGGAAAAGAACTCAAATTATGACTATTTGCCAACATGATTCTATATTAAGAAGATCTAAAAAATTCCACCAAAAAACTTCTAGAACTCATAAATGAATTCAGCAAAGTAGCCGGATATAAAATCAATATCCATAAATGAAATGCATTTCTACACATAAGCAGCAAATCCACTGTAAGAAAAATTCGGAAAACTAACCCATTCACAATAGTCTCAAAAAAAAAAAAAAAACCTGAGAATAATGAAATCTCCAGAACACTAAGGAAAGAAATTGAAGAAGACCTTAGAAAATGGAAATATCTCCCATGCTCTTGGATAGGCAGAATTAATATTGTCAAAACGGCCAAACTACAAAAGTGTTACACAGATTCAATGTGATTCCTATTAAAGACCAATGACATGGGTTGGGACTGTAGCTCAGTGGCAGAGTGCTTGCCTAGCATGTGTGAGGCCCTGGGTTTGATCCTCAGCACCACATAAAAATAAATAAAATAAAGGCATACTGTCCACCTACAACTACAAAATTTTTTTAAAAAAAAAAATCCCAGTGACATTCTTCATAGATATAGAAAAAGCAATCATGAAATTCGTTTGGAAAAATAAGAGACCCAGAATAGCCAAGGCAATCCTTAGCAAGAAGAGTGAAACAGGAGGCATCACACTATCAGACCTTAAACTATACTCCAGAGTACTAGTAACAAAAACTGCATGGTCTTGGCACCAAAATAGACATGTAGACCAATGATAAAAAATAGAACACACAGAGACAAACCCACATAAATTCGGTTATCTCATACTAGACAAAGGCACTAAAAATATACATTGGAAAAAATATAGCCTGTCCAACAAATGGTGCTGGGAAAACTGGAAATCCATATGTAACAAAATAAACCTCTATCTCTCACCCTGCACAAAAATCAGCTCAAAGCGGATCAAAGACTTAGGCACTAGAACAGAGACCAGGTGCCTCACAGAAGAAAATGTAGCCCAAATCTTCATCATGTCCGCTTAGGACCTGACTTCCTTAACAAGACTCCTAAAGCACAAGAAATAAAATTAAGAATCAATAAATGGGATGGATTCAAACTAAAAAGCTTCTTCTCAGCAAAGGAAACAGTAAATAATGTGAAGATAGAGCCTACAGAATGGGAAAGAATCTTTACCATATGTACCTCAGAGCACTAATCTCCAGGATATAAAAAGAACTCAAAAAACTTGATACCAAAAAAACACAAATAGCCTAATCAATAAATGGGCTAAGGAACTGAATAGACACTTCACAGAAGAAATACAACTGATCAACAAACATATGAAAAAAATGTTCATCATCTCTTGCAATTAGAGAAATGCAAATCAAAACTACTCCAAGGGGCTAGGGACAGCTCAGTTGGTAGAGTGCTTGTCTCGCAATCACAAGGCTCTGGTTCAATTCCCAATACCACCACCAAAAAAAAAAACTACTCCAAGATTTCATCTAACTCCTGCCAGAATGGCAATTATCAAAAATATAAGCTGGGCGTGGTGGCGCACGCCTGTAATCCAAGAGACTTGGGAGGCTGAGTCAGGAGGATCGCGAGTTCAAAGCCAGCCTCAGCAACTTAGCGAGGCCCTTAGCAACTCAGTGAGACCCTGTCTCTAAATAAAATACAAAATAGGGCTGGGGATGTGGCTCAGTGGCCGAGTGTCCCTGAGTTCAATCCCTGGTTCAAAAAAAAAAAAAAAAAAAAATAGTAAGTGTTGGCGAGGACATGGGGGAAAAGATAAATTCATACATTGTTGGTGGGACTGCAGATTGGTGCAACCGCTTTGGAAAGCAGTATGGAGATTCCTAAGAAACCCTGGAATGGAACCACCATTTGACCCAGTTATCCCACTCCTCAATTTATACCCAAAGGACTTAAAATCAGCACATTACAGTGACATTGTCACATCAATGTTTACAGCAGCTCAATTCAAAATAGCTAAATTGTGGAACCAACCTAGATGCCCTTCAACAGATGATTGGATAAAAAAAAATGTGGTACATATACACAATGGAATATTACTCAGTCTTATAGAAAATCAAATTATGGAATTTGCAGGTAAATGGATGGAACTGGAGAATATCATGCTTTTATGGTTTGAATGTGAGGTGTCCCCCAAAAGCTCACATGAGACAATGCAAGAAGGTTCAGAGGAGAATGGATTGGGTTGTAAGACTCTTAACCCAATCAGTCACTTAATCCCTGATGGGATTAACTGAAGTGGGTGTGGCTGGAGGAGACTGGAGTTGGGGTGTGGCTATGAGATATATATTTGGTATCTGGAGAGTGGAGGCTCTCTCTCTTTCTGCTTCCATATGATGCAATCTGCTTCCCTCTGCCACACTCTTCCGCCATGATGTTCAGCCTCATCTCAAGCCCCAAGGGATAGAGCTGGCCTTCTGTGGACGAAGATCTCTGAAACTGGGAGCCCTCAAATAAACCTTTCCTCCCCTATAATTGTGCTGGTCAAATTACTTAGTCATAGTCGCAAAAAAAAAAAAAAAAAAAAAACTGACTAAAACACATACCAAGTGAAGTAAGTCAATCCCAACAAACCAAGGGCTGAATGTTTTCTCTGATAAGCAGATGCTGATCCATAGTGGGGAGTGAGTAGGGACAAATGAAAGAACTTTGGATTATGCAGAGGGGAGTGAGGGGAAGGGAGCCAGCGGTGGGGATGGGAAGGAAGGCAGAATGGGACAGACATTATTATCCTATATACGTGTATGAAAAAATTTAAAAAATAATTATCACTGTCAAAAAAAATGAAAAATTTTCAATACCACATATTATTGTACTAAGATTACTCAGAAATGTTCACATTTTTCCTGTTCCCAAATGAAATTGATGTGTACTTACAAAGAATAATAAATAAATTATTTTTTTAAAAAAGAACACATTATAGAGACAGGGGTTGCAGTTCTGAAAGCACTTGCCTAGCAGGTGTGAGGCACTGGGTTAGAACTCAGCACCACACAAAAAATAAATAAATAAAATATACTGTGTCCACCTACAACTAAAAACAAATAAACATTACAATCCAGATGCAGTGGCACATGCCTGTAATTCCAACAACTTGTGAGGCTGAGGCAAGAGGATCACAAGTTTGAGGCCAGTCTTAGCAATTGAGCAAGTCCTAGGTAATTTAGCAAGACCCTGTCTCAAAAAATGAAAAGGGCTAGGGATGTAGCTCAGTGGTAAAGTGCCCCTAGGTTCAATCCCTGGTACCTGAAAAGAAAAAAAAGGTTACAAATAAATGTGTGATCCTGAACTGCATACTTTTTGCTCTAAAGGATAATACTGACACAAACAGCAACATTTGAAGGTGGTCTCATATCCATATATGGCAGAAATGTATCAATGTTAACTTCCTTGTTTTTGCAGTTGTATTATGGAAATATTGAAGAATGTCTATATTTGTAAGAAATACAAACTAACGTTCAGGGGTGGTGGAACAATATTGGTCAGTAACTTACTTTCAAATGATTTAAGGAAAAAAATTTGTACTAAAAACTGTTCTATAGGGGCTGTAGCTCAGTGGCAGAGCACTTGCCTAGCATGTATGAGGCACTGGGTTTGAATCTTAGCACCACATAAAAATAAATAAAGGCATTCTGTCCAACTACAACTATAATTTTTTTTAAAAAAAAAAAAACTTCATAGAAGTGAGACTTCATAAAAGTAAGATTGTTTCAACAAATTATTTTAAACATATAAGATACAATGCTGAGTTTCAGAAAGGGGGGCTAGAGATCATAAAGAAGAGTAGGAGAGAATGTATATTAGTAGTTATTCTTTTTTTAGGTGGGCTACCAGGGGTTGAACCCGTGAGCACCCTACAACTGAGCCACATCCCCAGTCTCTTTTTACTTTGAGACAGGGTCTTGCTAAATTGTGGAGGCTGGCTTTGAACTGGCAATCCTCCTGCCTCAGGCTCCAGAGTAATTGGAATTACAGACATACATGCCACCATGCCTGGCCAATTCTCATCTATTTTTATTTTATTTTTTGGTAGTGAAGACTGAACTCAGGGGCACTTAACCACTAAGGCACAACACCAGTCCTTTTTTCTAATTTTATTTAGACATAGGGTCCCATTGAGCTTCTTAGGGCCTCGCTAAATTGCTGAGGCTGGCTTTGAACTTGCAATCCTCCTTCCTCAGCTTCCTGGATGCTGGGATTACAGGTGTGTGTCACTGCACCCTGCCCAGTTCTCATTTATCTTAATGGAGGTGTCTTATTTCAGAATTGGTGAGTGTCCATACTGGGGTTCTTCCCACCTGGAAGAGGTTTCCTGCGTCTTTCTGCTTCATTAACTTCCTATTACTTTTCTACACTCAACCTGAGTAACATTTTCTCCAAGGTCTGTACTTCAAATTTTCTCCCCACTTCCATTAATCTATTTTAGTAATTCTTTACTGTGAGGCAAGTACACACCCTATTTTGCCCTAATGATGAAGAATTTTGCCACTGGAAATGTTCTAAAAGAAACAATTATCCAGAAGAAGGCACAATGAATGGTCCTCTTTACACCTGACATTCACTGCCATCTCCACTTGACATGTTCACATTTTAATAAGAACTTTTCAAGGTCTGTCTAAACACACATGCAGAACCTCATGAGTTATCATGCAAACTTCTCTTGGTCTTAGTTTCAGAGAGCCTTGTTAAATAAGATATGTTTCAGAGTATAAAAGAGTTTTGACTTATTCTTCCTATTATACACAAAGTTTCAAATAAACTCAGGAACTTTATCTTCAATTTTCTGAAAAGTACCCATTATAGCTGACTTCTCCATTTTCACACCAACAGCAGGTGGCCAGCAGGGTCTTGGCTATTCTACAGCAGAATGTTTTTCAGCAACAACAAATGAACAGTTTTAGAGTAGTTCAAGGATGATGTTTATCACTCCTCCTTTCCTCTTCCTTTGTATTTAGTGTGATCTAGGAAGTTTTGGAGGAAGAACAAGTGTACTGTGACCCTTCTCCAAGCAGTCGCAAACAATTTATTCCCTTACTTTAAACAAACACTAACTAAACAGGCTCTTAAAATATACTGACATACAAATTAAAGATTAAAAAAAAGAAAAAGAAATGAAAATACACTGCCATATTCCTTAGCAACTTATTTTCAAATTTTTATGCAATTGTGTTCAAAGGAAACTGATAAGCCCTTAGAAAGACAGCTTAGCAAAAAAGGACACTACAGCAAGCAACATCTGAAATGAAAGTAGCAGCAAACCACCTGAAGATCTAGTAAAAGTCCCAGCTGAAATAAACTTTGTCTTTTGCACTTTAATATTAAGATTTTGCTTAAAAACCCACTTACTTTGCATGAGAGCCATCAAAAAATAATACTGAAGGGCAAGTTTAAAGGAAAACAACAAAGGGGGCCTGGGTTGGTGCTCAGTGTTTGCCTAGCACCTGTGAGGCACTGGGTTAGATTCTTAGCACCACATAAAAAATAAATAAAATAAAGGTACTGTGTCCATCTACAACTAAAAAATACAGATTTAAAAAAAAAAAAATAACAAAGAGACCTAAGAGACAGCTTCAGAGAAAGACAAATCATTTCTCTTTGTTCTATCCTTTCTCTACCTAGCAAGGGTTGTTTCCAAAGATATTTGCAACTATGTACTAGAAGAATGTTCTAATATTGCTATGGAGCTAAAGAAATATGTCCTTAGCATCCTACTAATTTTAAAAGTGTTCAAACCAAATAAGTTTTCTTTTGCACTTAAAAGCAAAGTGAATACAATCAGAAGGTGCTGGGGATATGCTCAGTGGTAGAGCACTTGCCTAACATGTATAAGGCTGGCCCTGGATTAGATCCCCAGCACCCCAAAATTTAAGAACAAAAAATAACAAAATATATGAGAAGACCAGACTGCACCTTGCCAATTCCTGTAATCTTTTCTATTTATTTATTTATTTAGGTACTGGGGATTAAACCCTGGGGCGCTCCATCACTGAGTCACATCCCCTCCCCAGCCCTATTTTGTATTTTAGAGACAGGGTCTCACTGAGTTGCTTAGGGCCTCATGAAGTTGCTGAGGCTGGCTTTGAACTTGGGATCCTCCTGTCTCAGCCTCCCAAATCCTGGGATTACAGGCGTGCGCCACCACGCCCGGCAAATTCCTGTAATCTTAAAATTAGCACTTACTGCTATAAATGACACTATTCTCTTATGATAAGCAACAGTGAAGAGTATTATCTCAGAATATAAAAATCCATAAAAGATCTTCCTAATAGATTCTTTTAACATGCCCTTACACAGCTCTCCAAAAGGAGAATGTGTTTTAATTTTGAGATGGATTTTTAAAATGCTTTGACCTCCTGACTAAAAGAGGTCTAGAAAAAGAACTACAGTGGAGGGAAGAAGTGAAATGTGTCATACTGGTTATGAAAATCCATCAAGTTCCTACTTCAACTTTGAGATAAATGCAGTCAGAAACTGACTTGCAAGTAATTATTACCAATATCTGCAATAAAAGTTAATTGGACATAATTGAACTAACGCCCTAATCGGAGGGAAGCTGCAACTGGTAAAAAAAACCATTTCTCCTGCTCCTTCTGATAGCAAATGAAGCTGCAAATAATAATCTGTGGATAAACAGGAAATTGCTCTCATAGTTTTCTCACTGCAAATCACTCAGCAATTCCAGCTAATGCCTAGAATGTTGGGTCAGGACAAAAATCATTAACCATTACTTCCTTTGATAAAGATGTTTTTTGCATTCGTCTCCTATCTTGATCGTATTTTTAATGGAACCAGGGATTGAACTCAGGGACACTCGGCCACTGAGCCACATCCCCAGCCCTATTTTGTATTTTATTTAGAGACAGGGTCTCACTGAGTTGCTGAGGCTGGCTTTGAACTTGAGATCCTCCTGAATCAGCCTCCCAAGTCGCTTGGATTACAGGAGTGCACCACCGCACCTGGCTTAAAGATGAATTTTAATAACTAAGCCCATTAAGGCTGAGGATTGCTAAGAATTGTCAAATTTCCCCAGGACACCCTAGATAAGGCACTGTGGTCTTATCTCCATGCTCTAATACTATGCACTTTATTCACCTTGTGCCACTACTGTGTACTAGAAAGAAGACACATTATGCAAGGACAAAAGCTACTATAATATCTTCTTTTTTAAAATTTGTTCTAATTAGTTATAAATCACAGTAGAATGCACTTTGATATTTCATATGTAATGGAGTATAATTTCTCATTCTTCTGGTTATACATGATGTTGAATCCCACCGGTCGTATAGTTACTTAGGTACACAGGGTAATAATGTCTGATTCATTCTGCTGTTCTTCCTATCCTCATACTCCTCCCCTCCCTTCAATCCCCTGGACCTGATCTAAAGTAACTCCATTCTTCCTTAACCACTTCCCCATTGTGAATTAGCATCTGCATATCAGAGAAAACATTCCACTTTTGTTTTTTGGGGGATTGGCTTATTTCACTTAGCACAATATTCTTCAGCTCCATCCATTTAGCAGTAAATGCCACAATTTCAGGATAATCTCATTGTCAGGCAAATGGCATTGTTAATGTGCTTCAACAGCAAAAATTAAATCAATTTTGAATGAACTTTGAACTTGACAGATTTCTGTTGCTTGGCTCATTTACCTCCACTTCTACTTAAAAAACTGTGCCCTTTCTCATGGAATTTAGTTTCAGATGCTTTCCTTTTCAACTGTGTCTACAGCCCCAGGGAACTAAGACTCCTAAGGGTATAGGGTATAGAAGATATCAAGCAGTCACTTGAATTTTACAGAAAAGGGCAACTGTGGTTTTTTTTTTTTTTTTTTTTTTTTTTTTTTTTTTTTGGGGTTTTTTTGGGGGGGGAGGATTGCTGTGGATTGAACTCAGGGGCGCTTAACCACTGAGTCACATCACCAGCCCTTTTTACTTTTTTTAATTTGAGACAGGGTCTCACTAACTTGCTTAGGGCTTGCTCAGTTACTGAGGCTGGTTTTGAACTTGTGATCTTCCTACCTCAAACTCTGGAGTCCCTGGGATTACAGGCATGTAACACCATGCCCTGCTAATTGTGGTCTTTGTATCAATAAGTAACCTGCAATGTAGGCAGGAGACAGGTGAGCTACACAGAGATGGATAGAAGGTAAAAGAGAAAAGCAGTACAAAATGCTACCCCCACTTATTTTTTGTTAGGTGGTTGGGACTCTATACTGGCACAAGATGACCAGATATTAATGAAATCAGAACCTTTCCACAGAAGCACCTAGATTAGAGACCCACTTGGCATGGTTTTCAGTAAGTTATTTTGGAAGGTTCAAGGTTGTGTTTTCTAGTCATTAATAAAAAACACACTTGGGGGCTGGAGAACAGCTCAGTGGCAGAGTGCTCTCACTTAAGACCCTGGGATTTATCCCTAACACCAAAGGGGCGGGGGGGGGGGGGGGATGGCACACTCTCTATGTGAAATATGGAAAAGCCTAGGGCTAGCTCACCCAAGATGTAAAAGATACAAAACAGGGGCTGGGGATATAGCCTCGCAAGCATGAGGCCCTGGGTTCGATCCCCAGCACCGCAAAAAAAAAAAAAAAGAAAGAAAAAAAAAAGATACAAAACAATTATTATATCTTTTTTTTTTTTTTTGAAGTGGGAATTGAACTCAGGGGCACTCAGCCACTGAGCCACATCCCCAACCCTATTTTGTATTTTATTTAGAGTCAGGGTCTCACTGAGTTGCTTAGCACCTTGCCCGTGCTGAGACTGGCTTTGAACCCACGATCCTCCTGCCTCAGCCTCCAGAGTCGCTGGGATTACATGCATGCGCCACCACGCCTGGCACAAAATAACTATTACAGTCAAGGATCTAGAAACTGTAATAGGAATAGCGAAGGCAAACTGAAGTTTAGCCTGAAAAAAAGAACATTTAGCAAGGATATTACTCACTCATTCACTCCCCCAAGTACCTTCTATGTATCAGTACTGTGGTAATAACATGTACAGGGAAAACAAATATGACAAACAAAATTCCTGGTGAAAATGTGAAAAGTTTTTTGAAAATCCAGAGAGTGACGCATACTTCAAGGGACTAATGACAAAGAAGAACAACACAAGTCACTGAAGGTTGGATAAGAATATGCCAGACTGAATTGGTAATTGAAATAGCACATGCCTATAATCCCAGGGATTTAGGAGGTTAAGGCAGGAGGATTCCATGTTCAGGGCCAGTCTGGGCTACGTAATGAAACCCTGTTTCAAAATAAAAATAAATAGGCTAGTGATATAACTCATTGGTAAAGTGCCGCTGGGTTCAAACCCTAGTACTGTCAAAAACAAAGAGAATTTAGCAGATTGGGATAGGGAGGTCAATTTAGGCAAAGAAAGCTAGTACAAAAGGCATGTAGGTGTAAAACTGAAGGACATGTTTGAGGAAGCACAAAGGTCTAGTATGGAGAGTAGGGAGTTGGTTTCTGTGTAAATGTAGAGCTAAGCCTAATGTGAGAAGTTATATTTCATATTGAAAGAACAGAGTAGCAGATTAAGAGTAGAGTTGGGCTCGTTTCACAACTTAATGTTCTTACCATCAAACTGGCATAAAAGAACAACCAACACTTCACAGAATAAATGTGGTGATTGAAATTTTATATATGTTTGTGTGTGTGTGTGTGTGTGTGTGTGTGTACACTTTTGTGTGTGTGTACATACTTTTTTTTGTTTGTTTTTTGCCGTGCTGGGGATTGAACCCAGGGCCTTGTGCTTGCGAGGCACACACTCTACCAACTGAGCTATATCCCCAGCCCCATTCAGCCCTTTTTTATTTATTTTTTATTATGAGACAGGATCTTGATAAATTGCTGAAGCTAGCCTCAAATTTGTGATCCTTATATATATGAGTTTGTTGGGATGAACCCAACTACTATGTATAAACTATAATGCTCCAGGCAACCAAACCCAGTAGCTCATGCCTGTAATCCCAGCAGCTCAGGAGGCTGAGGCAGGAGGATTGCAAGTTCAAAGTCAGCTTTAGTGAGGCTGTAAGAAACTCAGTGAGACCCTGTCTCTAAATAAAATATAAAAACAGCCAGGGATGTGGCTCAGTGGTTAAGCTCCCCTGGGTTCAATCACCAGTAACAAAAAAAAAAAAAAAAAAAAAAAAAAAAAAGAAGAAAAGAAAAATGCTGTGATCCGCCTGCCTCAGCCTCTCAGGTTGCTGGGATTACAGGCATCACCAGGCGACAGGTTTTAAGAAGAGTCAAAGATGGGCTATTTTAAATAAATCTGCTGAAACTGTGAAAGACAAACAATAGATGAAAGAAGCCAGTTAAATGACTAACAATTCTGAGGTGAGAAATGATGAAGATCTCAAATAAGAGTGTCAAAAGAGAGAGGAGTTTTATCTCTGAGCTCCAGAAATCAAAATAGGTTAATAAATTAAAGTCTGAAGAAAGGCAATTTTAAGTGAACATACAAGAACAATTTGAGTTTGTTCAACAGTAGCACAACACTAGAAGTACCGAAGCAAAAGCAATGACCATTCATCAGGAATGATGGAAAAGGGTTTAGTTTCAATAGCAAAGAATTTTAACTAGATAACTACTAAATCCGACTTTCAGGTTCTATAATTCTAAAGCACTAAAAAAGGTGATTTTAGAAAGTCATTAACAATGCCTTCCATTTGTAAAGAGCTATACAGTTCTCAAAGTGTTTTCACAATGACTCTTTCATTTAATCTTCTCAAATGCCCTATGAGATAGTCTTAACATGTACCATTACTCTCATTTTCACAGATAAATAAAATAGGAGCTACAGGAAACCAGTTTAGAGACACAAAGCTAGTAAGGGTCTGGACAACTGGTTTTCTGACCCCCAGGTAAGTGCTCTTTCCACTCTTGACTACTGTTGCCAATATTGTGCAACAGTTGAAAATTCATGCATCTGTACATTCTGAAAATACATGCTGGGGCTGAGGTTGCGGCTCAGTGGTAGGGTGCTCACCTAGCATGGATGAGGCCCTGGGTTCGATCCTCAGCACCACATAAAAATAAAAGAAAGGTATTGTGTTCACCTACAACTAAAACAAAAAATTAAAAAAAAAAAAAGAAAGAAAGAAAATACATTCCTCTTTACTCAGCTTTTTCAGTTTTTAAGCTCTAAACCAGGAAATTCTTCTATATGTCTTATATTTCTATTCAAGAGCTTCAGTCTAGTCCTCTGTCCTCCTCAAGGTGAAAATACGCTAGTTACTCATCTTCATACAATGGTTCTATTTGCATTCTACAAAATGTATGCCACTTCTCTCATCTAGGCTAAATTAATCCCAATTTCCTGAATTTTCTTCACATAAAGACTCCTTCCCCTAATATAGTTAATAAATCCAGTCCTTCCAAACAAAAGCTGAGAGAATTTTTTTCTACCAGACCTGTCCTATAAGAAATGCTAAAGGTAGTTAGGAGCAATGGTGCACACCTGTAATCCCTGCTAACCAGGAGGTTAAGGCAGATCACAAGTTCGAGGACAGCCTTGATCACTTGGCAAGACCCTGTCTCAAAATAAAAAAAGAAAAGGGTTAGAGATACATCTCACTGGTAAATGATGGCGCCCCTGGGTTTAACCCCAATACAAAGGCAGGCAGGCAGGCAAAAGGTAGTTCTTCAAACTGAAAGAAACAGACATCAGTGAGTAAGAAGAAAAAAATTAGAAGTCTGGGGGTATATCTCAGTGTTAAAGAGTATTTGCCGAATATGTGTGAAGCCCTGGGTTCAATCCCCAGTATTTGAGAGAGAGAGAAGACGAAAAGTAAGAAGAAGGTGGAGAAGGAGGAGGAGGAGGAAGAGGAGAGGAGGGAGGGAAGAGACCACCACTATTATGATGACGACATCAGAAGATATAAAATTCATTGGCAAGAATAACTACACAGCCAGGCATGGTGGCACACGCCTGTATTCCCTGCAGCTCTGTAATCCCTGCAGCTCGGGTGGCTAAAGCAGGAGGATTGAGAGTTCAAAGCCAACCTCAGCAATTTAGCAAGGCCCTAAACAACTCAATGAGATCCTATATCTAAATAAAATATGAAAAAGGGCTAGGGATGTGGCTCAGTGGTTAAGTCCCTCTAGGTTCAATTCCCAGTATTAAAAAAAAAAAAGAATAACTATACAAATAAATTCAGAATGCTCTAATATTATAAACATGATGAGAAACCCATTCCCATCTTCAGTATGAAAACTAAAAAACATAACAATTAAAAATAACAACTAAATTAATATGATGAGAGATAAGCAATACTGAAAGATGTAAAATGGACTCAAAAATTCAAAATGACTGGGTTCAGTAATGGGAACAGGTGTGACAGTATTAGCTACTGGGAAGTAGAGGTAGGAGGATCAGCTGAATCCAGAGTTTGAGACCAGTCTGGGCAACATAGGAAGACCTGCCTCAAAAATAAAAACAGGCTGGGTGCCATGGTGTACACCTATAACCTCAGTGACTTGGTAGGAGGCTCACAAGTTCACATAAAAAATAAAAAGGGCTGGTGATATGGCTCAGTGGCTAAGTACCCCTAGGTTTAATTTCAGGCACTAAAAAGAAAAAAAAAATTTTTTTATTTCAAACATGGGGAGAATGGGATGCAAGAATAGCTTTTTTTGTTTGTTTTTAATTAACATACTTCCTCTAGCCAGACACCCACCAGTAATCCCAGAGACTCAGGAAGCTGAGGCAGAAGGATTTCAAGTATGAGGGTCAGCCTCAGCAATTTATTGAGTTTTGAAGCAATTTAAGCCAGACCCTTTCAAAATAGCAGATAAAAAGGGCTTAAGGTGTAGCTCAGTGGTAAAGCACCTCTGGGTTCAATTCCCAGTACCAAAAAAACAAAAACAAAACCAACATAGTTCCTCCCTCTTTTTTTATCTTTACAATCATATTTCTACTATCAATTAAAAATAGCTTATTATAATTAAACACATAGGTTATTTATTTATACTCTTTGAAAAATATTGTGATTTCAACACAGCACTATGCCTACCCTCAATAGATAATAAAAAAAACTGATGAGCTGGGGTTGTAGTGATAGAACACTTGCCTCACAGGGACAAGGCCCTGGGTTCAACCTCAGTATCTAGAGAGGATAATGGAGAAAAAGGAACACTTTTATTTTTATTTTATTTTATTTTATTTATTTTTGGAACCAGGGATTGAACTCAGGGACACTTGGCCACTGAGCCACATCCCCAGCCCTATTTTGTATTTTATTTAGAGACAGGGTCTCACTGAGTTGCTTAGGGCCTCGCTAAGTTGCTGAGGCTGGCTTTGAACTCGCGATCGTCCTGACTCAGCCTCCCAAATCACTTGGATTACAGGCGTGCGCCACCACGCCCGGCTCACACTTTTATACTGTTGGTGATATTGTAAATTAGTATAGCCACTATTGAAATCAGTATGGAGGTTCCTCAAAAGACTAGAAATGAAACCAATACATGACCCAGCTATACCACTCCTTGGTATTTATCCTGAAAAATTAAAGTCAGCATACTACAGTTATACATGGATTCACATGTTCATTAATCCACTGGTTCCATTTTCAGTTGAATAAGATAGGTTCTGGCAGAATAAGAGAAGCAAAATCCAAACCAGTACCTTATGGTTACAGAAATAATGTCATGATAATAGTAAAAATACTTCCAGTTGAATTGCTGAATAATACAGAGGGCCCATTCAGGAACCCAGGAAATGTGACTTTTTCATTGACAGACACTTGACCTGAGATGAGTTGCCTTTAACTTTTCATAGTCTGATACCCCTTTCCTTTTGGTGTAGATTAGGTCCTATCTCTTACCTAGGAAGTGTGAAGACAAAAATACCAAAGGTAAAAAGTGCTTTAACTTAAGCTTGTGGAAGAGAAGAAACAAGAAATTTTATAACTAATATGCTTATACTTCTCTGAAGCGATGCGGATGTTATCTAAATCACCTCATTTCTGCAAATGACATAAAATCTGATTTTCATTTAGCTTAGCAACTGATCCTCAAAAGCACTTTGCTAATGCAAAGAATTAGTGATTGGTCATCACAGAAACCGTGCCTTTTGAAATCCCTGTTATATCAGGCGTTGAAACACACCTGTAATCCAAGACTTGGGAGGTTAAGGCAGGAGGATCACAAGTTCAAGGCCAGCCTTAGCAACTAAGCAAGGTCCTAAACAACTTAGTGAGACCATGCCTCAAAATTAAAAATAAAAAGGGCTGGGATGTGGCTCAGTGGTTAAGCACCCCTGGGTTTAATCTACAGTACAAAACAAAACAAAACAAAACAAAACAAAACAAAAATCCCAGCTACTCAGGACACTGAGACAGAATCATAAGTTTTAGGATGGCATTAGCAATTTAGTGAGACATGACTCAAAATAAAAATTTTTTAAAGATTAAAAAAGGTAATCCCTGCAGCTCGGGAGGCTGAGGCAGGAGGATCGCGGGTTCAAAGTCAGCCTCAGCACGGGCAAGGCACTAAGCAACTCAGTGAGACCCTGTCTCTAAATAAAATACAAAATAGGGCTGGGGGGGTGGCTCAGCAGCCAAGTGCTCCTGAGTTCAATCCCCAGTTCAAAAAAAAACAAAAAAAATTTTAAAAAGGACAGGGGTTGTAGCTTGATGAGAGAGTGACTCTGAGTTCAAGCCCCAGAACCAACACACATACACAAAAGCTCTTGGCTGCATTGCCTACTGATGAGTTAAATGACCAAAGAAAGAAAACGAATTTCTAGAGATCAGTTTATTCAGTTAGAAAATCCCAGTTAGGGCTAGGAATATAGCTCAGTTGGTAGAGTGCTTGCCTTGCAAACACTAAGGCCCTGGATTCAATCCCCAGCATGGCCAAAAAAAAAAAAGCCCAGTTAAAAATAAATTATAGGGCTGGAGTTGTGGCTCAGTAGTATAGCACTTCCCTGGCATGTATGGGGTACTGGGTTTGATTCTTAGTACCACATATAGATAAATGAATAAAATAAAGGTCTAACAACATCTAAAAAATATTTTAAAAAGTAAAAAAGAAATAAATTATAGCTGGGCTGGGATTTTGGCTCAGTGGTAGACTGCATGTGTAGCACATGTGAAGCACTGGGTTCAATTCTCAGCACCACATATAAGTAAATAAATAAAGGCACACTGACAACATAGATAAATAGATAGACAGATAGATATTATAGCTACTGCTTTAAAATATGTCCTTGAAGCTCAAGATAATAGTGTACACCTGAAGTTCCCTCTACTCAGAAAGCTGACAAGGGAAGATTGCTTGAGCCCAGGAGTTCAAGATCAGCCTGGGCAATACAAGACCCTGTTACCAAAAATAAATAAATACATACATACTCTTGCAAATATCTTTGAATTTTACCTGTCTACACTTTGCCTATTTGCCATTCTCCAGAATCATAAAGATGACTATACTAGCTGATCAGGAATAAACTCTTAATTCAAGTTCTTCCTGTATCTTGGTAAAGATACCCTCCCACCCTTTTCAGCTCAATGTTACAAATTGAGCATATGACCAAATTTGATCTATTCAGCCCCACTGCTCCCCTACTGATATCCAACAGCATCAAAATATAATAAAATTTCAATTTGGTCTTTCCTTTACATATCTGTCTTTTACGCCCCCAATACCTCACCTTGAACCTTTTTCATCCTTTTGTGCGTGTGTGCAGGCATGTGTGTATGTTACTGGGGATTGAGCCCCAAGACCTCATGCGTGGTAAGCAAAGAAGGTAACACTGAGGTTCATCACCAGCTCCTGTTTCTTTCTTCTCTTCTTAAATAATAACATCCTGGATTCCCTTGATAACCAGAGAAATAAAAAGAATCTCTCAGGGTGGACACAGGAACATGTTAAAAACAAAAACTTCTTTTTTGCAGTGCTGGGGAATCAAACCCAGGACTCTGCACATGCCAAACATATGCTCTACCACACAGCGACATTCCTGGCCCTGAAATCATTTTAAATAAAGATTCTGAAACTTATCATTGAAAATAGCTGAATACATTAGGAATTCAGAGACCATGGCTCCTGGTCTAGAATCACTACCAAATAACTAAGTTATCTAGACATTCAGAGAGTATTAGTTTATTCTACCTAAGAGCATGCTTATTCAACTCAATGGATGAGGGCTGGGGATATAGCTCAGTTGGTAGAGTGCCTGCCTCCTAAGCACAAAGCCCTGGGTTCAATTCCCAGCACCGCAAAAACAAAAAATAAATAATCTAAAAAAAAAAAAAAATCAATGTATGAAAACGAATTCACAAGTTACAATATATATATAAATATTAGAAATGGTTTTTCAGCTAAAGAACTTGTCTTAACTTTTATTTATTTACTTACTTACTTATTTAGGTTGGGGGGAGCTTTACCACTGAGCTACATTCTCAGCCTTTTTTTTTATTTTGAGATAGGGTCTTCTAGGGTTTCACTAAGTTGCTTAGGTCCTCTCTAAATTACTGAGCCCAGCCTTGAATTTGTGATCCTTCTGTCTCAGAGTTCTACATTGTTGGGATTATTAGCATGTGCCATGTGCCCAGCTTTCCTTAATCTTTTGTGAGTTGTTTTATAATTACACTCTATAACACCACAATTTCAAAGTATAATAGGTACTCAAAGTACAAAAAAAATTCCTTTAGGCTGGTCCAGACTTTTTCTTTTACCTTGTAAATTTACAGATAATGAAACTCCTAATTAACCCAAATTTTGATAAAATCTGGCCAAACAAAACACACTGTACAGCCGGGCGCAGTGGCGCATGCCTGTAATCCCAGCGACTCGGGAGGCTGAGTCAGGAGGATCACGAGTTCAGAGCTAGCCTGAGCAACTTAGCGAGGCCCTAAGCAACTCAGTGAGACCCTGTCTCTAAATAAAATACAAAGTAGGGCTGGGGATGTGGCTCGGTGGCCAAGTGTCCCTGAGTTCAATCCCTGGTTCCAAAAACAACAACAACAACAACAAAAACACACTGTGCAGTGTTATATAATTTTAACAACAGAACAAGGGGCTGGGATTGTAGCTCAGTGGTAGTGTGCTTGCCTAGCAAATGTGAGGGTTTGATCCCCAGCACCACATAAAAAGGAACAAATAAAATAAAGGCATTCTGTGCATCTACAGCTACAAATGTGTGTGAGTGAGTGAGTGTGTGTGTGTGTGTGTGTGTATTTTTTTTTAAAGCAAATTAACAGCTGGGTACAGTGACAGACATCTGTAATCCCAGAGCCTCTGGGGTTCAACCCCCAATACCAAACACACACACACACCAATGAATATCTGAGTTTATACAAAAAAGATAATTTTGTGGGGCTGGGGTTGTAGCTCAGTGATAGAGTGTTTGCATGGCACACATGTGAGGCCCTGGTTTCAATCCTCAGCACCACATAAAAAAATAAAAATAAAAATAAAATAAAGGTAGCCGGGCGCCATGGCACACACCTGTAGCAGCTTGGGAGGCTGAGACAGGAAGATCACAAATTCAAAATCAGCCTCAGAAAGAGTGAGGAGCTAAGGATCTCAGTAAGACCCTGTCTCTAAACAAAATACAAAACAGGGCTGGGATGTGGCTCAGTAGCCAAGTGCCTCTGAGTTCAATCCCCCAATAACCCCCCCAAAAAAGAAAAAAAAAAAAAAAAAAAAGGATAATTTTGTAGTCAGGCATGGTGGTGTACACCTGTATTTACAGCAGTTTTGGAGGCTGTGGCAGGAGGACCACAAGTTTAAGGCCAGTCTCTGCAATTAAGTGAGATCCTGTCTCAAAAAAAAAAAAAAAAAAAAAAGAATAGCTGGGCATAGTAGCACATGCCTATAATCCCAGAGACTCAGGAAGCTGAAACAGGGGGATCACAAATTTGAGGCCAGTCACAACAATTTAGAGAGACCCTGAACAATTTCTTAAGACCCTGTATCAAAATAAAACTTATATGGGCTGGGGATGTAGCTTAGAGGTACCACATCCCTAGGTCCAATCCCTAGTAAAAAAAATAAAAATAAAAATAAGCCTGGCATAGTGACCCACACCTGTAATCCTAGCAGCTGGGGAGGCTGAGGCAGGAGGATCGAGAGTTCAAACCCAGTCTCAGCAAAAGCAAGGCACTAGGCAACTCATTGAGACCCTATCTCTAAATAAAATACAAAAAAGGGCTGGAGATGGATCAGTGATTGAGCACCACTGGGTTCAATTTCCAGTACCAAAAAAATTAATTAATTAAAATCATAATCATAATCATAATAAAAAGGGCTGGGAATGTAGCTCAGTGTTACTGTGCCCCTGGGTTTTATTCGCAGGGTGGGGAGGTAACTGCTTTTTTTTTTTTTTTTCTTTTCTTTTCTTTTTTTTTTGGTACCAGGGATTGAACCCAGGGGCACTCCACCAGTGAGCCACATCCCCAGCCCTATTTTATTTAGAGACAGGGTCTCACTGAGTTGCTTAGGGCCTCGCTAAATTACTGAGGCTGGCTTTGAACTCTCCATCCTCCTGCCTCAGCCTCCCAAGTGCTGGGATTACAGGCGTGAGCCACCGCTCCCGGCAAGGTAACTGTTTTGAATGGTTGAAACAATCCCAAAATGCAGGAAGTATCAAACACATTCTAGGTAATTAATTCAATGGTCCCTTCCCCTTTCACTGCCAGACTGAACAGCTTTAAGGATAATCTCCCTCACTCTCCCAGAGCTCAATGCAAGATTCATTATTTATGTCCTCATTTGTTTACTCTGTCCTATTTTTCCATATATTCAGGCCCAAGGACACTGTTATCACTGGCCTGTTTTCCAATATGAATGTGTTAGTTCATTGCCCTACTAGTTAAAAAACCAAAGATAATCAAACACAGAGTAATCTTAAAATGGGAGAGCAACCTCACCTGCCAGTTGATCCAAAAGAGAAGTTAATGACATGCTGGTCCAGGTTACCAAAAGCTAAATTATTTTATCTGAAGAGAAATCCATATATCATTCTGATCCTTTATTTTGAGCAATATATATGCACAACCAACAAGGACTCTTAAAGGGCAGTGTTATTAGAAAGGCAGCTCTGGACCTCACCAGAAGCAGACCTATAAACTACTGAAGATTAAACTGATTGAGATGCTATCTACCTAGCAAACACTCTTTAGGAAGAGTTAAGTAACTCAGAGGAGCAATCAATGCCAGGACCCTATCTGAGTGATAAACAAATTACAGACTATTCCAAGTCATCTACCCTCAGAATCCAGACTCACAATAAAACACTTCCTCAAAAGATTGGAAGGGGAGTAGTGTTGCAATATCTCTCTAGCACCTGACTGGCAAAGCTGAAAGCTAAAAAGTCACCATCAGCTACAAATCCATATGAATAGATTCATTGTATCTAAATAAATCTCTCATGTGGAGAGCAGCATTACCAGTTCTTTTTTTGCCTCTAATATTTTCTCACTTTAAAAAATCTTTTCCCAATTCCAAACCTTACAAGAGTCAGGCAGAGCCGGGCGTGGTGGCAGACACCTGTAATCCAAGCGATTTGGGAGGCTGAGTCAGGAGGATCGCGAGTTCAAAGCCAGCCTCAGCAACTTAGTGAGGCCCTAAGCAACTCAGTGAGACCCTGTCTCTAAATAAAATACAAAATAGGGCTGGGAATGTGGCTCAGTGGCCAAGTGTCTCTGAGTTCAATCCCCGGTTCCAAAAAAAAAAAAAAAAAAAAGAGTCAGGCTGATTATTATGAGAATTAAGCAATACCAGCAAGTTCAATATTTTCCTTCATCTTCTCAAGGGGATCATTTTATACTTCTGATTTGAATGGAGGATTAGGCTGAAGTCTCCCTTTAGAGAGAACATAGGGCTCTGTTCCTTAAAACATTCTGTGACTCACAGAAATAAACAGGGTGGATAAAAACAGATTGCTGAAGAAAATTAAATCAGCTACTTAACCTTAGCAGCACTATGTCCTTCAACCTAAGAATTTACAAGCCACTGCTTCAGGTAATTGTTTCCTTGCAAAGGACTAAATGTGAGCGCTTTCAAGACCCTTAAAGGATACCAGGAGATCAATGTAAATATACCTATCAATGGTTCTATAAATAGTCTTTTATCTCCTGGGGAAAATTCTTCAGGGAACCCCAATGACTGCACCATACAAAATACTGATTATACAAATCAGTCAAGAAAACAGTAAAGAGCCAGGTGTGGTAGCACACACTTGTAATACCAAGGACTCTAGAGGCTGAGGCAGGAGGATCACAAGTTTGAGGCCAGCCTCAGCAATTTAGCAAGACCCTCAGTAACTTAGCAAGACCCTGCCTCAAAATAAAAAAAAATGAAAAAGGACAGGAGAAGGTCTGGGATGATAGCTCAGTGGTGGAGTGCTTGCCTAGCCCATGTGAGGCACTGGGTTCAATTCTCAGCACCACCATGTAAAAATAAGTAAATAGGGCTGGGGATATACCTCAGTTGGTAGAGTGCTTGCCTTGCAAGCACAAGGCCCTGGGTTTAATCCCCAGCACCACGAAAAACAACAACAACAACAACAACAACAACAACAAAAGTAAATAAATCAAAGATGTTGTGTCCATCTCCAATTAAAACCAATTTATTAAAAAAAAAAAAAAGGCCTGGGAAAGTGGATCAGTGGTTAAGCACACCTGGGATCAATCCCTGGTACCAAAAAAATAAAAAATAAAGTGAGCAAAATGTAATATAATCTTATAAATTAATTGTTCTACCTACGGGTAGAGGAAGAATAAAAAACACCTAGGAAATCAAATAGGAGGGCAACTTGTTTGGTAGAGACAAGTTGAAATGCTATATAGCCTCCAAGTGTTTTTTCGTTTGTGTGTTTGTTTGTTTTGGTGGCCTCCCCAAGATGCTATGTCATTGTCAACAAAGTGTACTTTGTTTCAATCAGTGATTTTTAACAGTTCAATCTCAGTAACAAGTTAGGTAAGACAACATCTGAGAAACTCCCAATTTAAACATGATTCATGAAGCCCATTAGTATGAATGAGTAATAAACTAAAAACCCCAAATACAACATAAGATTACTATGAATTTACATTTTTTTGCATAATTTCATACTAAGGCTGCTTGAAGTTTTATGGGTAATTTTTTTTTTTTTTTTTTGAACCAGGGATTGAACTCAGGGACACTCAGCCACTGAGCCACATCCCCAGTCCTATTCTGTATTTTATTTAGAGACAGGGTCTCACTGAGTTGCTAAGGGCCTCGCTAAGTTGCTGAGGCTGGCTTTGAACTCGCGATCCTCCTGACTCAGCCTCCCAAGTCGCTTGGATTACAGGCGTGCGCCACCACGCCCGGCTGGGTAATATTTTATATATAGAGATACATATATCGATGTATCTCTCATTGATTATACATATATACATATATAAAGGTTTATACATATATAAAGGTTCCTGATACCTATTTATTTCCACAACTGAAATGGTTGCTTTCTTTCTTTACCTCTCTCTCTCTCTCTCTTTTTTTTTTTTTTTTTTTTTTTTTTGGTGCCAGGGATTGAACCCTGGGTGCTTTACCACTGTGCCACATCCCCCACATCCCCAGACTCTTTTTGTATTTTATTTAGAGACAGGGTCTCAATGAGTTGCCTAGTGCCTCACTTTGGCTGAGGCTGGCTTTGAACTCTCAGTCCTCCTGCCTCAGCCACCCAAACCTCTGAGATCAAAGGCATGAGCCATTGAGCCCAGCCTGAGATGGTTTCTTGTCCCATCACCCCTATTCTCTATAGAACTTGTTTTACCCCAAATTGCTCCTGATTAAATATCTAACATATCAATGAGAGAAAAAGTACTCATCCACTTAAAATTGTACAAAAGACAGCTCTAATGTCTTTAATATCAATTCTGTCTTTAAAACTGGACTCCAGTCAGAACAATCTTTGGAAATTGAACCTGGATTACAAGAATAAACTATGAGACGGGCGCGGTGGCGCACGCCTGTAATCCCAGCACTTGGGAGGCTGAAGCAGGAGAATCGAAAGTTCAAAGCCAGCCTCAGCAACTTAGCGAGGCCCTAAGCAACTCAGTGAGACCCTGTCTCTAAATAAAATACAAAATAGGGATGGGGATGTGGTTCAGTGGTCGAGTGCCCCTGAGTTCAATCCC
>JAJEJO010000741.1:399147-411464 GCA_020662805.1 Glaucomys volans
GGGGGGGGGGGGGTTGTGTGCTTATTAGCACAGGAAAAGCCCTGGGTTCCATATGCAGCACACAAAATAAAAGTGAATGAAAAGGAAAAGAATGGGGGTCACAAAAAGTAAGCTATTATATACTTAGGTTGCCTTTAAAAAAAAAAAAAAAAAAAAAAAAACAGGGATTGAAGTCAAGGTTGTTTACCACTGAACTATATCCCCAGCCCTGTTTATTTTGTATTTTGAGATAGGGTCTTGCTAAATTGCTTAGGGCCCCAATAAGTTGTTGAGTCTAGCCTTGAATTTGTGATCCACCTGGGTCACTGGGATTATAGCTATATGCCACCATGCCCAGCCTAGGTTGTCATTTGTGTCCACAGTTTTCTTGCCATTGTAAAGTGCCAAACACCTACATACACTTTACATGCCCTCAAGTACTTCAATAATTTAAAACAAAACAAGGGCTGTAAGTATGTGGTTCAGTGGTAAAGCGTTATAATAAAGTGTTTTATTTGTAATAAAATAAAACAAACTTCAAATTTTAATGTAGCTACTTCTTATGTGGAAGGGACTTATGAGTTATTGTATATTTCACATACAATAACCCGTTTTCTTAGAAGATAGAAAAGCAGTGTATAGCAGCCAGTTTTAAAGCCAGCTCTAATTTTTCTAACCTAAATTAAAAGATTCTTAATTTTTTTATGTGGTGCTGAGGATTGAACCCAGAGCCTCATGCATACTAGGCGAGTGCTCTACCACTGAGCCACAACCCCAGCCCAAAATTAAAAGATTCTGACAAAACAGATGTATAAAGGGCCTAAGTGTCTCACTAGCTTTTCCATATAAAAAATGAAATCTTAAAATTATTTTAAATTGGGGCAAATTGTATTATAAAATAATCACATCCCCACTGCATGTTGCCCAGGCTGGTCTCTAGCTCAAGGGATACTCCCACTTCTGTCTCTCAAGTATTTGGGCACTCAGGCAATTAAATCTTTTTCAAATTAATTTTTAGGTGCTGAAGATCAAATCCAGGGCCTTCAGGCATGCTACACAAGTCCTCTACCACTGAGCTAAGCCTACAGCCCTATCATTGTGTGTGTGTGTGTGTGTGTGTGTGTGTGTGTGTATACATATATACAAATATATTCATATATATTTGTTACTGGGGAGTGAATCCAGGGGTGTCTCACTACAACTAAAAACAAGCAGGGTGGGCAAGGGGAAGTAGCTCAGTGGTAGAGTACTTACTTGTCTAGTATGCTTGAGTCCCTGGGTTCATTCCCTAGACTCTAACTAATAACAACAGCAGCAGCAAGGTAGGGTAGCACATGCCTACAGTCCCAACAACTTAAGAAGCTGAAGTAGTAGGATCACTCGGGCCCAAGAGTTCAAAACCAGCCTAATCAACATAGCAAAAGCCCATGTAAAAATTTTAAAATAAAATAATAATAAAGGCAAACTATAACAGAAAATGCACAAGAGAACCAAATTCCAGCCTTTGGGAGAATTTGGCTTTGGAGCAGGATGGAAGGAAAAATATTTCTAGCAGGAGGAGAAAAATATGTGTCCATATAATAATTCACATTATACAAACAAGCCTATCCAAACTGGCTCATTCTACTAACAATCTTCCTCATTTTTTTTGTTGTTGTTGTAGATGGACACAACACCTTATTTATTTTTTATGTGGTACTGAAGATTGAACCCAGTGCCTCACACATGCTACTAAGGCAAACACTCTACCACTGCGCTACAACCCCAGTCCTTCCTCATCTTAATCTAAATGGAAATAACCTATACCTAGGTGGTGACTTCTAACTATAAAAAATAGAGGCATTACCTGGCAAGGAAGATATGCTAAAGTAACTAAGTTACTTTTTTTGAAACTAAGTTTCAATATCAATTATATACTTTTTTTGGGGGGAGGGGGAGTTGGTACACTAGGGACTGAACCCAAGGGGGCTCTACCACTAAGCAATGTCCCCATCCCTTTTTATTTTTATTTTATTTGGAGACAGTGTCTTGCTAAATTGCCAAGTCTGTCCTCAAACTTGTAATCCTACTGCCTCAGTCTCCTGAGTCACTTGAATTATAGGTGTGTGCCCCTATGCCCAATTATACACATTTTTTTTTTTTTTTTTTTTTTTTTTTTTTGGCGGTGCTGTGGATTGAACCCAGGGACTTGGGCTTGCAAGGCAAGCACTCTACCAACTGAGCTATATCCCCAGCCCTATACACATTTTAAAAGACATGCAGCAGATACAATTGAAGTTAAGACTGCTTATGTGATAACTTAAACATCTCAATTGAAACAAGAATAAATTACTCTCTACCCTACTGAAAAGTGTATTAAGAATGAGTAAGTATAAGTTTCTTAAATGTGCTATCTTAAAACAAAATGCTTCCCAGGTTAAAAAATAGAGTACACTGACAACCAGCTTTCAATGATACCTTTGAAAAATCTCTGTGAAAAGACATGTTGGTTAGCAAATCATTCCTACACCTAAATAATTCAAGACTCCATAAGATTTTCACTCACAAACCAGAATTAAAACTCAAAGTCACACTAAGGGCACTAAAGGGAATGCCTGTGTGGTATATTTTTTCCTAATCCTCAAAATGACTGCTCCATCTTTTGCTATGGTTTAGGATATTTAGGTTGTGTGTTGGGAAGAGAAGGGATAAATAGTTAATTTCCCATATTGATGGGATAGCACATGGTAGGAAAAGTAAAAAGATAACATCCTGAAAAAGTTTCACACACATGGAGAAAATGAGACAGCAAACTTGTGAATCAAGCATGATTTGGCATCTTTAAATGCAGAGCCAATTTTCTTCTAGTGCCAAAGCCAATGGCTTCTCCTGTAGATAAAATGGCACAGTTCCTGAAAAAACCCTGGACGCTGTTTTCCCACAATCCTATAATCTGTCAGAAGACAGAAAACAAAAAGAAGGCTATGCCAGCCAGAAAAATCAAATTATAGCCAACAGAGAGTCAACACTTTACTTTAAACAGAAGGAGCTTTTCTATATATCTCTGGAAGGAGAAAGACAAAAGAAGCTTGCCATTGTTTTATAAATAACCAAAGCAAACAATTAATTTAACCAAACACCATCTTAGACTATCATCTGATTGAACAGCCTGGCTTTTCACTTCTTATTCATACTTTTGAAGAGTATGTGCAATGCTTATTAAAAAGAGTTTGAGGGCTGGGGATATAGCTCAGTTGGTAGAGAGTTTACCTCATAAGCACAAAGCCCTGATTCAATCCCCAGCACCGCAAAAAAAATAAAAATAAAAAAGAGTTGATGACTACAATATACAAAGAACTTATACAAGTTAGTAAAATAAAGAAAAAAGTCAAACATGAAAATATTCAAACATCACGAACAAATAAGTCACCCAAGGAAAAGTCTAAAAGACCTATACTATATTCTGCATTGTTAGGTAGCGATTGAAATTTGTTTTCTCCATATTCGGGAGGTTCAGCAATTGAGCAAGAAGGATAACAAATTTGAGGACAGCCTGGGTAATTTAGCAAGAGACCCTGTCTCAAAAAAAGTGAAAAGGGGCTGAAGATAAAGCTCAGAAGTAGAGCACTTGCCAAGCATGGCAGAACACGCCAGTGATCCCAGCAATGCAGGAGGCTCAGGCAGGAGAACCACAAATTCAAGGCCAGCCTCAACAACTTGGTGAGACTCTCAGTAACTTAGCATGGCACTGTATCAAAGTAAACAAAAGGACTGGGGATGAGTCAGATTTGGTGGCACACCCTTGTAATCCCAGTGATTAGGGAAGCCGAAGCAGGAGGGTTGCAAGTTCAAGGCCAGGCTCAGAAACTTAACAAGGCCCTAAGCAACTTAGTGAGACCATGTCTCAAAATAAAAATATGAAAGGGCTGTGGACATGGCTCAGTGGTCAAGTGCCCCTGGGTTCAATCCCCGGTATCAAAAATAGTAGAGCACTTGCCAAGCACGTGTGAGGCCCTTGGGGTTCAATCCCAGTACTGCAGAACAGCCCCCCCCCAAAAAAAGTTCTTTCTACAAACAATCCTAAAGATATTTTGTCTTAGTGATATTACCAAGTGCAAACTTGAAGAGAAACTATGACTAGTCTAAATTTTAAAAATTAAAAAAGGATATCTACCATAAATAATACATTCCTAAAAATATGTAGTATAATCAAGCACAGCAGCACACACCCACAGTCACAGCTACTCAAGAGGCTGAGTCAGAAAGACTGTGTGAGCCCAGGGTTCAAGGACAACCCAGACACCATCTAAAAAAAAAATAAAAAATAAAAAATCTTAGTAGAGAAGCTTTGTGAAATACAGGATAGAGATGAAGCTCAGTGGCAGAGCTCTGTCCTACTGTGTATGAGGCCCTGTGTTCAATCCTTAGCACGGAAAAAAATAAAGCAGTTTTGTGAAATGCCCACTCTGAGAAGGAAGCTACTAAACATAATGGATAGAGATAAATTACAAATCCAATCCAAAGGAACTACAATAAAGACGTAGGGTAATCCAAATTTGTAATCCCAGTCACAGGAATCAAAGGCAGGAGGATCAAAAGTTCAAGGTCAGCCTGGACAATTTAATAAGACCCTGTCTCAAATAATTTTTTTAAAAGGGTTGAGGATGTAGCACAGTGGTAAAGGTCCCCAGGTTCAATCCTTGGTACCCACCCCCCGAAAAAAAAAGGAACTAAAATAAGAACATAAGATGAACCTTTATATATGAACATACTGCATTTGAAGACAATCCTCATTCTACAAAGAACAAGAAAAATGATGGAAACAAAAAGTCTCAATACAATCATCAAAATATCTCCAAGGAAGTAAGCTTACTCAAATGCCTTTGCTGTGCAAGGAGGCCATTCAGGGACTACTTTTCTAGTCACCAAATGTGAAATAAAAGCAAATAATGCTGGTATGAAAAAGTATGCAGTTTTCCCATGAAAGAGGAAAAGAAACCCAACCCTTTGTCCTACATACAAAGATGTAATAGATTATAGGAGAACATTAATCCAGAAAGATTCAATTCCAACCTATTGTAAAACTAGTATCTTCATGTCACTTTGTTCTAAAATTAGCAATATATAGGTCACTATACCAAAAGTGATACACAAGATCCCAAATGAGCTGTCAAAAGGGTAAAGTTCTAAGTACTGTATCACTTCACCATTTCAGTTTTCCCTTATCAGTTTTAGACCATACCCTGATTTTTCCCTCTATTATTTTTTGTTTGTTTTTGGTCCAGGGATTGAACCTAGGGGCACTTTACCAATGAGCCACATCCCCAGGCCTTTTTATTTTTTATTTTGTGACAGGGCTTTGCTAAGTAACATAAACCGTCACTAAATTGCCGAGGCTGGCCTCTCCAACTTGCGATCCCCCTGCCTTTAGCCTCCCAAATTTTGGGGATTATAGGAGTGTCACCACACCAAGCTCATCTATTGTCAATGCCACTTTAGAAGCTAAGAAAAATTTAGATTCAAATTTCAAGCATTTCCAAGTACATTACAGGTAATGATGCCACTGAATCTATATTTAGACTCAGGAATGGAACAAAGAGTACTAGTTTTACCTGAAATGGCACCATGTTCCTCTTCAAATTCTAATTGAAACCATCACCTAACCCTGCCTAAAAATGTCTGTATGGTGTTGCCTGTGATAAATTAAAATGCTTTCTCAAAAAATTTTTGAGCCAGGCACGGTGGCGCACACCTGTAAGCCCAGCACTTGGGAGGCTGAGGCAAGAGGATCAAGAGTTCAAAGCCAGCCTCAGCAACTTAGCGAGGCCCTAAGCAACTCAGTGAGACCCTGTCTCTAAATAAAAATACAAAATAGGGCTGGGGATGTGGCTCAATGGTGGAGTGCCCCTGGGTTCAATCCCCAGTACCAAAAAAAAAAAAAAAAAAAAAAATTTTGAGTAGTTCTATTGATTGACTATGAGTCACATTACAGACAATAACTCACCCCCACCAGTACTTTAAACAGCATTTTTAACTACCACAGGGTGGCAATCAAATCCCCACTAGCACCAAATAGCCAAGATAATAAAACTATTTTTTAAATATTTTTTATTTTATTTATTTTTACATGGTGCTGAGGATCAAACCCAATGCCTCACACATGCTAGACAAGTGCTCTCACTGAGCTGCAGTCCCAGCCCAATAATAAAACTCTTATAAGTTTGTTTTGTTTTGATTTCTGTTGGTACTGGGGATTGAACCCAGGAGCACTTAACCACTGAGCCAGATCGCCAGTCCTAAGCACTGAGGTGCTTAGGGCCTCATTAAGTTGCTGAGACTTAATTTGAACTTGCAATCCTCCTTGCCCCAGTCTCACTGGCTGCTGGGATTACAGGCATGTGCCACCATGCCAAGAATAAAACTCTTATAATAGGAACCCCCTAAAGTGGTATTGTAATAAATCTTTAGGCAATTTTTGTTTGTTTTGTTTTGTTTTGTTTTTGGCAGTGAGGATTGAGCCCAGGGACAATGAACCACTGAGCCCACATTGGCCCTTTCATTTTTTATTCTGAGACAGGGTCTCAGTAGATTGCTTAGGGCCTTGCTAAATTGCTAAGGCTAGCTTTGAACTTCTGATCCTCCTGCCTCAGTCTGCCAAGTGGCTGGAATTACAGGGGTGGCACTCAGCTGGGAAATATCTTCAATAACAAGTTGTTCCATTATGGTTTCATGATTGTGACATTCCAAAAATTAGGGTAGCAATATCTTCTCCCTAAATCTGAGCTATTTTTTCCTTAAATAGTATTTATAAAAATGTATCACCTTGTGGGCTGGGGATACAGCTCAGTTGGTAGAGTGCTTGCCTAGTAAGCACAAAGCCCTGGGTTCAATCCCCAGCACCGCCCAAAAAAAAAAAGTATCACCTTTCTCAAAAGGAATTTAAGGCCTCTAAACAGATATCATGTTGCTAATTTTCACAACATCCCAATAAAGAACTATTATTTAACCTTTATGTCACACTTGAACTTGCAAAAGTGTTTTAGAATTATTTTCATTAGTAGTCACGGCTCACAACCAACCACCTGAGGGCTAAACTGGTCCTGTTAGCCTCATTTAACAGATAGAAAACTAAAGCATACTAAGGCCAACGTCAAGCCAATTTGCTTTTCCAAGGTCAAGGACCCTAACCCATGAAAACAGTCTCATTCACTCACCAGTTATCTATACTGCTTATAACAACACTAAACGAGTTTTTGAGGAGCAGGAATCCAACTAAAATAATGTCACAAAAATATTAAGAGATTATGATAATTCAAGGTTGGCCAAATTGTACTGTCACATTGTGCAATGTAAGAATATGTAATAGCAGCTGGGCTGAGTGGTACATGCCTGTAATCCCAGCAGTTCAGGAAGCTGAGGCAGGAGGATTCTGAGTTCAAAGCCAGCCTAAGCAAAAGCGAGGTGCTAAGTTACTCAGAGACCCTATCTCTAAATAAAATAGAAAATAGGGCTGGGATGTGGTTCAGTGGCCAAGTGCCCCCGAGTTCAATCCCCGGTTCAAAAAAAAAAAAAAAAAAATGTGGGGGCTGTGGCTGTAGCTCAGTGGCAAAGAGCTTGCCTAGCATGTGTGAGGCACTGGGTTCAAACCTTAGCACTACATTAAAATAAATAAAATAAAGGCATTCTGTCCATCTACAACAACAACAACCAAAAAAAATTTTTTTTAAATATGGAAAGAAACATAGAGATTAAAATAATTCACAAACATCATTTACAATCAGAATACTAATAAATAAAGATTTAATAACAAGGGCTGGGAGGTAGATCAGTGGTAGAGCACTTGCCTAGCATGTATGAGACACTGGGTTCAATTCTCAGCACCACACAAAAATAAAATAATAATTTTTTAAAAAAGATTTAAGCCGGGCGTGGTGGCACATGCCTGTAATCCCAGCAGTTGGGAGGCTGAGGCAGGAGGATCACGCGAGTTCAAAGCCAGCCTCAGCAACTTAGTGAGGCCCTAAGCAACTCAGTGAGACCCTGTCTCTAAATAAAATATAAAATAGGGCTGGGGATATGGCTCAGTGGTGGAGTGCCCCTGGGTTCAATCCCCAGTACCAAAAAAAAAACAAAAAAAACAAAGGACTGGGGCTGGGGTGCTGGCTCAGTGGTAGAGCACTTGCCTTGCACGCATGAGGCACTGGGTTGGATCCTCAGCATCCCATAAAAATAAATAAATAAAATAAAGGTATTGTGTCCATCTATAACCAAAAAGTAAAAGAAAAAAAAAAAAAAAAGACTGGATGGGGATATAGCTCAGGGGTATCGGGGCTCAGAGTTTGATCCCCAACACCCCTCAAAAATAAAGAAATTGGCTTCTGAAAACTTGTCATCCAACAAGTTTTAAAATGATTAATTTCTTCTTCATCTAATTTTCTTCATCTAAATCGACTACACTCAGACTTTTGTATCTGTCACCCCACTGAATGAGTTTAGTCAGAGTCACCATTAATCTGTATGTTGTCAAATCCTATGTGTACTTCTCTGTTCTTATCTGACCTCTCAATAGCACACAATTGACCACTCTTCCTAAAACATTTCTTTACTAAGTTTCTATAATGACACTTTCCTAGTTTTCCACTTACCTCACTGGCTGCTCCTTTCTAATTGAAACCTCTATGCTCTACCCACAAACAATCCCCAGGTTACCTCCTGAATGAATTCCATGACTTCAAATTTCATCTACAAGTTGATGACTTCCAAGGATATAATTCCAGTCCATGCTTCTCCTAGGAAATACGAGGATCTTCTATCCAACTGTCTATCTTACACCTCTACTTCAGAATCTCAAATTTGGCATGACTAAAACAATTCTTGACAAATATGTTCCGCAACAGTTTTATCTATCTCAATAAAAAACAAGTTCATTTACTTACCTACTTGCTCCACCCAATTATTTTAGATATTATCCACGACTTCTCTGTAGGCCTCACTCCCCACCTATGACAAATCCAGAGTAAGCCCTGTAAACTTCATTCCCAAACACCAGCTCTCCTAATCACACCTGTTAAAGTTACCATCAAATCAATGTTCATCTGAATTAATCCAAGAGTCTTCTGATTTTGTTGCCTCTACTCTTGACCCCCCACTGCAATTCCTATCCATGCAGCAACCATAATATTCTTCATAGTCACAAATCAATTCACACCATTCCCTGCTTCTAGAGGAAATACATTAACCTAGTTTTGTTTTGGGTTTTTTTTTGGTACTGGGGATTGAACTCAGGGGCACTCGACCACTGAGTCACATCCCCAGCCCTATTTTGTATTTTTATTTAGAGACAGGGTCTCACTGAGTTGCTTAGGGCCTCGCTAAGTTGCTGAGGCTGGCTTTGAACTCTCGATCCTCTTGCCTCAGCCTCCCAGGTGCTGGGATTACAGGCATACGCCACCACGCCCAGCTAACCTAGTTTTCAAATGTTATTATGAATTGTTTTCTGCCTTGTTCATCTCACACCACTCTCCTTCTTACCTACCACAATCAAATCACAATGATCACAAGCTGGGCATGGTGGCACACACCTGTAATCCAAGTGACCTAGGAGTCAAGGTAGGAGGATAGCAAGTTCAAGGCCAGCCTCAGCAACTTAGGGAGAACCTGTCTAAAAAATTAAACAAACAAGCCAGGTGTGTTGACACACACCTGTTATCCCAGCAGCTCCAGAGGCTGAGGCAGGAGGATCAAGAATTCAAAGCCAGCCTCAGCAACTTAGCAAGACCCTAAGCAATTTAGCAAGGCCCTAAGCAACTCAGTGAGACCCTATCTCTAAATAAAATATCAAAAAGGGCTAGGGATATGGCTCAGTGGTTAAACATCCCTGTGTTTAATCTCCAGTACCAAAAAAAAAAAAAAAAGTCATGGGTGAATCAAGGTCAAATCCAAATTTTTGATACAGGCAACTGTGTGGTTACTGACACCATCAGAGATGGAACTTAGAAAGCCTACATTTTGTGGGGAAGACAATAACTTCTGAGGATAGAAAGGATCCATTCTACCCATGAATGGATTTTGGAGAAAAAGATACAAACTAAATATGGAGATATGCAGGAATTACATGTACAGAATTGAAGAAGGGATTCGAGTTATAGCTCAGTGGTAGATTGCCTGCCTATCATGCCTGAGACACTGACAGGAGGAGGAGGAGGAACAGGAAGAGGAAAGGGCTAAGAGCAGAATCATTGAGAACAGCAACATTTAGGGAGTGGGTAGGAGAAAAGGAGACTAACAAGGAATAGGAAGTAAAAGAAAAAACGAGAATGGACATTATCATAGTTTAAAGAAGCTGGGGATATAGCTCAGCAGTAGAGTGTTTACCTAGCATGCAAAAGACACTGAGTACCATCCCCAGTATCACAAAAAAATTAATAAAATAAACAAGCAGAGAGTTAAACTAAGGACTAAAAGTGTTATCTGGGTTTAACAATTAGGTCACTGGGGGGGGAGGGTAATAAAGGAAGAATAGAGGAACGTTCAATTGTGCAGAGGGAAATGAGGGGAGGGGCCAGGGGAAGGAAAGATAGTGGAATAAGACAAACATCATTACCCTATGTACCTGTATAATTATTCGAATTGTGTGACTCTACATTGCATACAACCAGAAAAATGAAAAGTTGTACTCTATTTGTGTACAAAGAATCAAAATGCATTCTGTTGTCATGTATAACTAAATAGAACAATAAAAAAAATAAAATGAAATAAAATAAAAATATCTTGATGAGAAAAAAAACAATTAGGTCACTGAGCAGAACAATTTCAGTGGAGTGGTGTAGACAAAACAAAATTGAGAAAAACAGGAATTGAGAAAAACAGACTGTGAAAAAGTAAAGAGAGCAGGGGGAAACTACTTTTAGGAACAGAAAGTGAGAAACAGCATTAACTGGAGGGATAGTGAGGACAAAAGAGGTATAAAAAAGAGGTAGTAGAGCTGGGTATGTACCTTGGTGATAGAGCACTTGCCTAGCATGCATGAATGAGGCCCTGGGTTTGATCCTAAGAACCCCCCCCCCAAAAAAAAGAAAAAAAGATGAAGATTGAGATAAAAAGGCAAAATGATTAAAAAAAAAAAAAAAAGGCAATAGTGATACAAGGTCAAAGAAGGATTAACAGTATAAAAACAAAACCAAAGGATGGGGCTATAACTCAATTGGTAGAGTGCTTGCCTTCCAAGAACAAGGCCCTGGGTTCAAGCCCCAGCACTGGAGAAAAAAGAAGCCAACATGAACACATGTAAACTCATTCAGTAATTCAGAGTATCTCATGTAGGTAGGTAAGAAAGAAGTAAACATAGTTTCCACTATATAATCTTTTCAGACAAATGTTAAGGAAAAGAAAAAAAAATGTACTTACTAGCTGGGAACAGTGGTGATATCTATAGTCCCAGCTACTTACAAGGTTCAGGCAGGAGGATGGCTTGAGCCCAGGAGTCTTGAGTACAGCCTAAATACAGTGAGACCCTGTCTCAAAAAAAGGTTGAGGGGGGGATGCAACTGTAGTTCAGTGGCAGAGGGCTTCCCTAGCATGTATGAGGCACTAAGTTCAATCCTTAGCACTGGATAAAAATAAACACATTAAAAAAAAAAAGTGGGGGGATGGGATAGGGATATAGCTCAGGGCTATTCAGGGGTACAGTACTTGAGGCAGGAGGATTACAAGTTCAAAGCCAGTCTCAGCAACTTAGCAAGACCCTAAGCAACTTAGGGAGACCCTATCTCAAAATAAAATATCAAAAGGACTGGGGGACTGGGATTGTAGCTCAGTGGCAAAGCGCTTGCCTGGCACATGAGGCACTGGGTTTGATCCTCAGGCACCACATAAAATTAAACAAATAAAATAAAGGCATGGCCAGGCGTGGTGGTGCACGCCTGTAATCCAAGCGACTTGGGAGGCTGAGTCAGGAGGATCCCAAATTCAAAGCCAGCCTCAGCAACTTAGTGAGGCCCTAAGCAACTCAGTGAGACCCTGTCTCTAATAAAATACAAAATAGGGCTGGGGATGTGGCTCAGTGGCCAAGTGTCCCTGAGTTCAATCCCTGGTTCAAAAAAAAATAAAAAATAAAATAAAATAAAAGCATGCTGTCAATCTACAACTACAAAAAAAAAATTTTTTTTAAAGGGGGGGCTGGGGATGTATTTTGGTGGCTAAGAGTCCCAGCATTTGGAGGAGGAGGAGGAGGAGGAGGAGGAGGAAGGAGGAGGAGGAAGAGGAAGAGGGGGAAGAGGAAAAAGAGGAAGAGGAAGAGGAGGAAGAAAAGGAAGGAGGAGGAGGAGGAGGAGGAGGAGGAGGAGGAGGAGGAGGAGGAG
>JAJEJO010000741.1:427928-524994 GCA_020662805.1 Glaucomys volans
TGGGACACTCGGCCACTGAGCCACATCCCCAGCCCTATTTTGTATTTTATTTAGAGACAGGGTCTCACTGAGTTGCTAAGGGCCTCGCTAAGTTGCTGAGGCTGGCTTTGAACTCGTAATCCTCCTGATTCAGCCTCCCAAATCGCTTGGATTACAGGCGTGCGCCACCACGCCCAGCCTGAGACCCTTTTTTATAAAAAATTAATTTTAAATGAACACAATGCCTTTATTTATTTTTATGTGGTGCTGAGGATCAAACCCAGTGTCTCACACATGCCAGGCAAGTGCTATACCACTGAGCTATAACCCCAGTTCCCTGAGAGTGGCGCACGCCTGTAATCCAAGCGACTTGGGAGGCTGAGTCAGGAGGATCGCTTCAAAACCAGCCTCAGCAACTTAGCGGGCCCTAAGCAACTCAGTGAGACCCTGTCTCTAAATAAAAATACAAAATAGGGCTGGGGTTATGGCTCAGTGGTTAAATGCCCCTAGGTTCAATCCCCAGTACAAAAACAAAACAAAACAAAACAAAACCCCTACAATATAAGAAATTGCCTTGTCATAGAAAGGTAAAAAGGTCCTACAGAATTTAACCAGCTGGGCACAGCTAACACACCTGTAATTCCAAATACTCAGAAGGACAAGGCAGAATGATGGCGAATTTGAGAAGAACCCAGGCAATTTAGCAAGACTCTGTCTCAAAATAAAAAAATAAAAAGGTTTAGGGATACAGCTTAGTAGTAGGGCACCCCAACAGTAAAGAAAGAAGAAAGGAAGGAAAGAAGGAAGGAAGGAAGAAGAAAAGAAGAGGATTTAAGCAGTAAGTGAAGAAAAAAATCTATTAGAGAGTCTGGAAGTAAGAGTAACAGGCAAACTGGAGAATCTAAAAGATATTTAATTGATCAGGAAAAAGTGAGTGAGTGACAAGAGAATGGGACTTACAAATAAGCCAGACTAATGCTAATTGGTTTGTAATTTATTTTCAGGGCAGTGAAACAATGGAGTGACTTGGTCAGGTTGGGGCCATGGGGAGATTGGTAAGATCAAAGACAGGAAGACCCATTTTGATCATTTCAGGTAGTAATAAAAGCTATGAAGAAGAGCCTCTTTGAGACAGTGATATTTGAGCTGAGACCTGAATGGGGAACAGATATAGGATCTGGAAGAATGTTAAGAGGCAAAAGTAGTAGGTTTTAAAGGCTCTGAGGCACATATAAGCTAAGTATTCAAAGAATTCAAAGAAAAGACCAGTGTGGCTGAATTAGAGGACGGTTTAAAGCACAAGCTTTTTTTTTTTTTTTTCCTCAGTACTGGGGATTGAACCCAGAAGCACTCTACCATTGAGCCACATTCCCAGTCTTTTTAAATTTTTTAAATTTTGAGATAGGGGCTTGCTAAATTGCTGAGATTGCCCTCGAATTTGTGATCCTCCTGCCTCCCAAGTCACTGGTTATAGGCATGGGCCACCATGCCCAGCACAAACTACTGATTCTGTCACCTTAAATCTCTGGAATCCATCTGCCTCTCTCCACCATTTTCACTGCACTTTCTTCACAAATTAGTGACAAAAATGAGTGACATGTATTTGGAAAAGGATTTGGAGTCAGATAAGTTTTTAAAGAGATGAAACAGTTTTAACTTAAGTGCTAATGGAAGGAATGCAATACAGACAAAAATTCTCTGCACAGAAAAAAAAAGAGATAATTCATGGAACTAAGTCCCTAGAGGAGAAAAATTATTAGCCTTAGGATAAAAACATGTTGAAAGCCTACTTTGTTCTAAGTCCTGGATTCAAATGAACATACCTTCCATTTGATGTTCATGTCATCATCTTCATTTTATAGATGAGAAGACTGACAGAGAATTTAACTCATCTGAACTCACAGTTAATAAATGGCAATGCTGGGAAATGAACCCAGATTTCATTTGATGAACCTATCCTAATCCAACAACATACAAAATCCCCTATGTTATCATTTGAGGGAAAATCTCTACTTACAAAAAGAATTTCTGGGAATATGGTTCAATAGTAGATTGTTTGCCTAGCATGTGAGAAACCCTGAGAAGGATTCCCAACACTGCAAAAAAAAAAAAAAAAAAAAAAAGGCATTTTGACTCATTTCACAATTTTATCTGTTGCTAGCCTACCAATACTTAGTATGTGTTCCTTGGATGATTTTATATTTATGTAATTAAGCTCTTCATTCACTTAACATATTTAACCTGAAAATTTCTCTTCACTTTAATTACAATTGCAATGGCATTTCACCAAACTGTTCATTTAATGCATATCTAGGAAGATTCATATTTTTCTCATTGCTGGCTGTCCCATATATTTTATTTATTTATTTATTTATTTATTTATTTATTTATTTATTTATTTTTGGGTACTGGGGATTGAACCCAGGGGCACTCCACCACTGAGCCACATCCCCAGCCCTATTTTGTATTTTATTTGGAGACAGGGTCTCACTGAGTTGCTTAGAGCCTCGCTAAGTTGCTGAGACTGGCTTTGAACTCGTGATCCTCCCGTCTCAGCCTCCCAAGTGCTGGGATTACAGGCGTGCGCCACCGCGCCCGGCCTCCCATATATTTTAGTAGCATTTTGTTCCCTGGGTACCTATATGCCCAAAGAACACCCAGAATGTAATGTTCCAAAAAGGCTATTCCTTCCACTAACAAAGCAGGCAGCCTGAAAGCTGGAGCTGGTGCCATTTGCAGAGCATCAGTGCACTAGGTGTCCAAGCCTCTGTCAATTCTGTGTGATTCAGATTCTCTGGATACTAATTCTCCATACTTATAACAGCAACCTAGCCACTAAGTTCTTTCCACCTCCAAAATTCTCACCTCTGTCCTATATCATCATTTTTTCCCCGTCTACTGGGTGATGGCCATGAGCAAACAAAAATGTTCCATTTCAGCTTGGTGGTGGTGGTGCACCCCTGTAATCTGAGTTGGGAGGCTAAGGCAGGAAAATCGCAAATTTAAGGCCAGCCTCAGCAATTTAGCAAGACCCTGTCTCAAAATCAAAAGGACTGGGAAATGTCTCAGTTGGTAAAGCGCCCCTGTGTTCAACCCCTGGTACAAAAAAAAAAAAAAAAAAAAAGTCGGGGCTTCTGGGGATGTATAGCTCAGGGGTACAACAACCCTTGGTTCAACCCCCAGTGCTTAAAAAGAAAAAAATAATTCCATCTTTAAGCCGGGAGCAGTGGCTTTCCCTTGTTTTCCAACAGACTCGGGAAGCTTAAGGCAGGAAGACTGCAAATTCGAGGCCAGCCTGGGCAATCTAGAAAGACTCAGTCTTTTAAAACAAACAAACAACAACAAAAAGGCCGGGGACGGGCGTCTGGGGATGTAGCTCAGTGTAAAAGTGTCCCTGAGTTCAATACCAGTACCAAAACAAAAAAAGCCCTTACGGGGGCTGGGGATATAGCTCAGTTGGTAGAGTGCTTGCCTATCAAGCACAAGGCCCTGGGTTCAATCCCCAGCACTGCAAAACAAACAAACAAACAAACAAAAAAAACCCTTATGGGAACAGCCAGTTCAGCGTCCCCTTCCACCACCAACACCACTATCTGCCAGGATACACGAATTCCTCCCGCTGGGTGACGCCAGTAGGGAGGAAGCGGATTTCTGCCGCTTGGCCATATGGGAGATGTAGTCGTTCAAGTGACGGGGCTAGAAATACCGTTTACAAAACTTTGTCTGGAGAAGACAAATAGTTCACAACTATTGTCATGCTCACACAGACCCTAAATACTACCCGTGGTTCCCCTTTCCTTAGCCTCAGTCAGTCTCCGGAGCGTGTCCTCTCCCACCAAACCTCCAACATCCCGTGCACCTCTGTTCTGTTTGGGCCTGTCTAGCTCTCTTCTACTCGCTCTTTTGCCTGCCGCTCTGTCCAATCGTAGGTGCGCTCCTGGTTGGTTCCCGGAGTGCATTGCAAGGGCAATGGCTGCCCCTGGCAGGTGTGGCGCCGGGCTTGTTCGAGCGGGGTTAGGAGTCTGGCAGCTGGGTTCCCACGGAGTGAGGGAATGGGTGGCCCCGCTCCGATCGCTCTCAGGCTGTCAAAGGAGGTGCGTGTCCTGTGTGGGGGCTGCCGCTTTCTCTAGTCACCGCCTGGCCTCAGCCTCTCGCCATTATGGCCAGGGTTCAGCTATGGACCACTTCGTCGGAGTCTCTCAGTCCGAGAGTTCGCTGACTTCATGTGCTCCCGCGGTATCCATGTATAGAGGTAAAAGAATTAGATAGGTTTTCCTGGGATTGTCATGTTTTTGACACTCGAAGTTTTTTGTCGGGAAGACTCTCTGGGGATATCGACTTTGGCTCGTTTTTATAAAAAATTAATTTGAAGCCAGGCGCAGTGGTGCACGCCTGTAATCCCAGCAGCTCGGGAGGCTGAGACCCTAAGTAACTCAGGGAGACCCTGCCTCTAAATAAAATACAAAATAGGGCTGGAGATGTGGCTCAGTGGTCGAGTGCCTCAGTTCAATCCCCAGTACCGCCCCCCTCCCCGCAAAAAATGAATTTGAGCTGGGCGTGGTGGCAGACGTCTGTAATCTCTGTAATCTCTGCTACTCAGGAGGTTGAAGCAGGAGGATTGCAAGTTCAAAGCCAGACTCAGCAACTTAGCAAGGCCCTAAGGAACTTAGGGAGACCCTATCTCAAAATAAAAGTTTAAAAAAGGGCTGGGGATGTTGCTCAGTGGTTAAGCACCCCTAGGTACCAGAAGAAAAAAAAAAAAAAAAAAAGAATTTGAGGCTCTGAAAATTTTGAGGTAGGGGACCTGATTTGGTCATAACCAGCAATGCTCACGAAAGAGCAGTAGGCAAGGCAGAGTTATGTTTCCCTGCCTCCAAATAGCAAGCAAACTTGATCCAATAAATGCATGTGGAGCCCCATCTATTTGACCTCCATCTACAGTGTCAAGACACTGAGTTACACCTGGAAAATAGCACACTTTATTCTTCAAGTGGCATAGACTAGAGTCTGGTAGCATGGCTGGACATAAACTGTTAATAGCAATACAATGTAAGAAGGAAAGACGAAGTTTGCAGAGCCTTCATAGTACCTCTTATAAAACTTTGATAGGAGAAGAAAATATGATATGTGGTCCACAAATATTGTCATGCTCACACAGTCCCTAAATACTACCTGTGGTTCCCTGTGATTATATATCAGAACTGGAGAGAAAATTTTGACCTTGTCTAATCAAGCTGAACTTTTTTTTTTTTTTTTTTTTTAAACTGGGTCTCCAACTCTTAGGCTCAAGTAGTCATCTCACCTCAGCCTCCTGAGTATCTGGGACTATAAGAACACTGCACTTGCACCCAGCTATAACACATGCTTGTTTTCCAAACACAGCTACAAAGTACAATTGCATGCAGTAATTGAGTATCTGTTAATTGTTAAACATTATTCTAAGTGGTTTTACACAATTGCCAGTTGTTAAAAGAAAGTTATAAGTAGGTAACATTAATAACTCAATTTTACATATGAGAATATTTAAGAGGCTTAGGTTAGAAAACATGATAAAATTGCATGAACAAATTAAAGACCAATCAAAGTCTCAAAGTCAAGTGTAGATGGCTTCAGCCTAGCACATTAATTTTTTTAAATATTTTTAGTTGTAGATGGACACAATATCTTTATTTTATTTATTTTTATATGATGATGAGAATCAAACCCAGTGCCTTGCACATGCTAGGCAAGTGCTCTACACTGAGCCACAACCCTCGCCCATGGTGCACTAATCTTATATCTCTTTCTTAAAAGTACTTTTTTAGTTGTAGATTAACACAATACCTTTATTTATTTATTTTTATGTGGTGCTGAGAATTGAACCCAGTGCCTCACACATGCTAAGCAAGTGCCTACTGCTGAGCCTCAAACCCAACCCTTTAATCTTATATCTCTTTTTTGGGGGGCAGGGGGGCAGTGTACCAGGGATTGAACTCAGCGGCACTTGGCCATTGAGTCACATTCCCAGCCCTATTTTGTATTTTATTTAGAGACAGGTTCTCACTGAGTTGCTTAGCACCTCACTTTTGCTGAAGTTGATTTTGAACTCTCCATCCTACTGCCTCAGCCTCTGGAGCCACTGGGATTACAGGCATTCACCACCACACCCAACTTAATCTTATATTTTTATTTCTTTTGTGGATGGACAGAGCTGAGTACCTAACAGAGAGTCCAGATCACACTCTGTCTCATTTCTTTCCCCACTTAAACACAGATGAGCAGAATCTCCTCTTGGTTCATCCCCCTGATATGCCTGAGAATCCGCGGGTTCTACGAGTGGTCCTCCTGGGAGCCCCCAATGCAGGGAAGTCAACGCTCTCTAACCAGCTGCTGGGCAGAAAAGTATGTTACACTTTGATCCACACATACAACCGCCCACCTGGGTTTTTTTGTTTGTTTGTTTGTTTTTCCTTGCTTTGCCTTCATGAATGGTCCTAGGGAGATCTGGTATCTCATTGGAATACCTTTGTTCCTGACAGGTATTCCCTGTCTCCAAGAAGGTGCACACTACTCGTTGCCAGGCTCTGGGGGTCATCACAGAGAAGGAATCTCAAGTGGTAGGTACCTGCAAAGGGAGTGCTGGAAACAGAACAGAAGTAAAACTAAGCAGGTCTTTCCTACCATTAGACTTCAAGAAAATGATACAGATTCACTTGTCTGAGGGAAGGGAGTCTTCCCTTCCTTGAAGTTCAATGCAGTTCTATCTTTTCTCTTTTGCCATCTAATCTAAAGTTACCATTCCTTCTTTACTCTCCTACAATCTTATATTGATTCACTATCTTCATCTTCCTCTAGGATCTCATCTAGAATTAAAACATTGCTAAAGGGTAATAAAGTCAGACTAAGTGCAGTGGCATATGCCTGTAATCCCAGTGACTCAGGAGATTGAGGTAGGAGGATCACAAGTTTAAAACCAACCTCAGCAACTTAAATGAGACCTGTTCTCAAAATTTAAAAAATATTATAAAAAGTTAAAGATGTTGCTCAGTGATAGGGAATCTCTGAGTTCAATCCCCAGTGCCAAAACAAAATAAAAACAAAAGAAACCTAAAGTCATTAACAGCTTGGCTAAGAAGGAAGGACAGGCTACTAACATTAAAGATGGCCTCTCTCTCATTCCTCAGTCTTTTCTTCTGGGGGCTGGATATCTTTCTTTTCTGATTCTAGATTCTACTTGACACCCCTGGAATCATCAGTCCTGTTAAACAGAAGAGGTAGTGGCTGTGAAAATGGGTGGTGGTAGAGGGGAAGATATTGAATAGGGGGTGGGGATATTCCATCATAGGGGCTGGAAAACCCTCTTACCACACCATTCTTCATGAAGAATGCATCAGTCATGAGATCTTTCTTGACATATGTCTGTCCCCCAGGCACCATCTGGAGCTCTCTTTGTTGGAAGATCCATGGAAGAGCATGGAATCTGCTGATCTTGGTTAGGCTCAGGATGGGAATGTGAAACTCAAATATACAGGGGTCCTGGCCTTTCATTCCTGGCAGTTTGGGGGTTGGAGGCTGGCCAGAGCCCATACTATGGAAATTTTTGTGGGGATAGGAAAAAGAGTGGTCATATCCTAATTCTTCTACCTGTCTTGCCATCGTCCAGTTATAGTTCTCGTGGATGTCTCAGACAAGTGGACTCGAAACCAGCTCAACCCCCAGGTGCTCCAGTGTTTGACCCATTTCTCCCAGGTCCCCAGCATTCTTGTCTTGAACAAGGTAGGCACTGCCCACCTGAGGAAGGGATCTTCTCTCAAAGGGCTATGGTCTGCAAGACCACACACTTTGTTTATTCCTCCATGCTTAGGTAGATTGCCTGAAGCAGAAGTCAGTTCTCCTGGAGCTCACAGCAGCTCTCACTGAAGGTGTAGTTAATGGAAAGCAGCTTAATGTGAGGCAGGCCTTCTGCCCACATCCTGACACCCATTGTCCTAGACCAGCAGCCAAGGACCTAAACACACAATCTGAGGAAAATTCTCGGAGGATTGGCTGGCCCCACTTCCAGGAGATCTTCATGTTGTCAGCTCTAAGCCAAGAGGATGTGAAGACACTAAAGGTCAGTTAGCCTTGGCCCTTGGTTTCTATGGTTGTCTCTAGGCCTCAGATTTCTTTCTAGGAGCAAGAATGAATAATAAAATCCTGGTTGGGGTTAAGATGCCACATATTCCTTTGTGTCCACAGCAATACCTCTTGGCACAGGCCCAACCAGGACCCTGGGAGTTCCATAGTGGAGTCCTCACTAGCCAAACACCTGAAGAGATCTGTGCCAACAAAATCCAAGAGAAACTCCTGGAGTACCTGCCCCAGGAGGTACCCTACAATGTGCAGCAGGTTCGAGCAAAGTGAAAGGATCTGGGGCATACTCCCAGCACAATATAGCTGGGCATACAGGAAGCAGAGAGATGGACCTACCTGACTAGTCATATTTCCCTGTACAGAAGACAGTGGTGTGGGAAGAAGGACCAAGTGGGGAGCTGATAATCCATCAGAACCTTCTTGTACCCAAAGAATCTCATGTGGTAAGTGAGCCTACGCTCATGGAAGAGACAAAGGCTATGTTGGGTAGGGGTTCTTCCCCCCAGCCTGGGAGCCCTGAGACCAGACCATGTTCCTCTCTTTTACCCATTCTCAGAGGATCCTGATTGGTCAGAAGGGCCACCTTATCTCCCAGATTGCACAGGAGGTGGGTCATGACCTAATGGATATCTTCCTCTGTGACATTCAGATACGCCTTTCTGTGAAGCTACTCAAGTAACAACCCCTACTGCCCTTTTCAGGGCATCCCAGCTCTAGCAGAAGTCACTGACCAGAACTGTCCCTGCTGAGGGGACCCCCAGGGCCTAATGAGTGGCATAAACACTGACTACTGGCTGGTTTCACTTTGCCGAGTCTACACAATCCCTGCCCAGCCATGTCTCCTGTTGGAGAAAGGAACCCGTCTTGGTTCAGTTTCCAGTTTGTTACTTTCCCTAGGCTAATAGCTATGTTGGTCTCAGAGATTGATCCCTTGGTAGGAACTGGGCCACCTTCCCCTCAGAGTCATTGGGCCCAGAATATTGCCCTAGTTACCAATTCTTAGCAGGGAAGATATCTTTTTCTTTATCCCCCCAGTTTCTGCACCTTGAAATCGTTGAAAAAAACAAAACAACAACAACAAAAACTTTATATCAAAACCAGTGCCTCATACATGTTAGGCAAGCACTCTACCACTGAGTCATAACCCCAGCCCACCCTGAAATCTTACCTGTGTTGGGGCTGGGGTTGTGGCGCAGTGGTAGTGTGCTCACCTAGCATGTGTGAGGCCCCGGGTTTGATCCTCAGCACCACATAAAAATAAAATAAAGGTATTGTGTCCATGTACAACTAAAAATATTAAAAAAAAAAAAAAGACCTGTGTTTCCTGAGTAAGATAGTGCCACCCATCTGCTCCCCCAAGTTCTTGATCCCTTCCACCCCATTTCTTTCCCATTGTTGGATACTAATAAAATTGAAAGACAATTGTTCTGGTTCTCATCTTTATTTCTTCAGAAAAGGGAAGAGAAAACACCCATTCCCTCACCCCTTGGCCCCTGTTGGAGCTGGAGTCTCTCCCTTCCAGGAGTCTGCTCCAGGGTCCTTAGCACTCTTTCTCGCAGTTTCTGGGAACAGCAAGAGAACCGTTACCATTACTAAACTCAGTAATGGTAACGGTTTGCTCGCCATTCCCAAGTAGTCAGCAGTCTGAGTGGTGAGCGCCTTGGGTTTGTAGCATCTCCCCTGTTCTCTTCATTAGGTTCCAAAGCTGGGGGTACCCGGACTAGTACATCATCTATACTGTAGTGTCTCATCACAAACTTACAGTATATGATGATATCCCAGCCAGGGCCCTGCAGGAGGCTCAGGAAGCAGGCTTGGAGAGCACTGTGGGCAAGAAGAGCTAGGGGCTGAGGATAAGGTAGGAAAGGTCAGAACTGGACATACACAGCTTTCTCCTCCCTGTTCCTCTGCTCCCTCCCAAGTGAGCCTCTCCTTGATTCTGTAGTCTGACAGTCCAAGTGGCTTAGGGGAAGAGGACAGGCCTGAGGAAGCGGCTATAAAGTAGGGTCTGTCAAAATCCCAGGGACCCAGGACCAGAGTAATGCAGAGATAACAATGAAGCAGGTTTCCTCTGGTCAGGCTACCAGGAAGACAGGCTGAGCCAGAAAGGAGCACTTACCTGGAGCTGGAACTGCACACTGGGGAGGCCTTTGGATGTAAGGAGGCCCTGTCTCTTCCTCTGCACTCAAACTGCTTGCCTTTTAACCCACTAGCCCCTCCCCTGGGTGGGGCACTTTACCAGGGTTCTAGAAAGCCTAGCCTCTTAACCCCTCCCTTGCTGGGCTTCAGGAAGCAAGGGTCACTGTACCACATTCCAGCCCTTTTTTTTTTTTTCATGTGGTGGTGGGGATAGAATTGCTATACCTCCATCTGACCACTGTTTTTTTAAGGATTTTACTAAACCCTTCACACCGCTCCCATGGAGCTAGTCATCTGTCTGCTGAGCTAGGGAGTGGAAAGAACAGCCTCTCTCCATCCTTCAGGGCTCTGTTGTTGATCAAAGCTCTGGTGGAAGGGTTTGTTTTGGGTTTGAATTTCTACAGGGCAGGGAGGGTCCCAGCAGCTGGATCTGTGTGAAATTGGGGAGGTGGTTCATAGGACCATTAGGCCAAATTTAATTCCCAGCCCCTGTCTGTGTTTATGCTGAGCCCAAGGTGGCCAGACCAGGCAGACAGATTTCTTGCCTACTATTGCCCTGGCAAGATCTCTTTTTTTTTTTTTTTTGGTGGGGGGGTACTGGGGTTGAACCCAGGGGCACTTGACCACTGAGCCACATTCCCAGCCCTATTTTGTCTTTTATTTAGAGACAGGGTCTCACTGAGTTGCTTAGGGCCTCGTCATTGCTGAGGCTAGCTTTGAACTTGTGATCCTCCTGGCAAGATCTCTTGATTGAAGGGTGCTGCTGGGAGATTTCAAAGCATCTGAATCCCCAACTCTTGTGTCAGCTAGTATAAGTGCGTGGGGAACTGGCACAGTGGTGCATGCCTGTAATTGCAAATATTTGGGAGACTGAGGCATGAGGATCTTAAATTTGAGGCCTCAACAAGACAAATTACAGGAGACTTTATCACAAAAAAAGTGTGGGGGGTGGTATGGATGTAGTTTGGTGATAGAGTGCCCCGGGGTTCCATCCCCAATGCTATAAAACAAAATTGTGGCTAGAGGCCCATTCTCCGAAGTTCAAGGCACTTACAGTGAGAGCCCAACACTGTTTGGTTCTCTGCCTCTAGGATTCTGGGTTCTCTGGGAGAATTCTGAGGTAGAAGCTCCTCAAAGTAGGGCTTCTACTATTGAGACTCATTCTGAGGGAACTGCCTCTCCTCTTCCCTTATCCTAGGCAATCTGGTCTATCCCTCTCCTCTGCAGGGGTAGACAAGATCGGGATGGGGAATAGGAAGAGAGACCCAACCTTTTTTTGATAGTGATAATTTTTTAAATTTTTTTTCATACATGTATATAGGGTAATAATGTCTGTCTCAATCTACCACCCTTCCCATCCCCACCCACCCCATCCTCCCCTCATTCCCCTCTGTACAATCTGAAGTTCCTTCATTCTTCCCTACCACCCGCCGCCCCCATCATGGATCAGCATCTGCTTATCAAAGAAACATTCGGCTTTTGGCTTTTTGAGTTTGACTTATTTCACTTAGCAGGATATTCTTCAGTTCCACCCATTTACCTGCAAATGCCATAATTTCATTCTCTAAGACTGAGTAATATTCCGTTGTGTATACATACATTTTCTTTATCCATTCATCTGTTGAAGGGCATCTAGGTTGGTTCCATAGTTTTGCTATTGTGAATTGAGCTGCTATAAACATTGATGTGGCTCCATCACTGTACTACACTTAAGACCCAACCTTCTTTTCATTCTTTGAAAGCATTCTATTTCCTTCTGCCATTGAAATGTGACATATGTTCTACCCTTTGCTTACCATAATCTTCCCTTCATTCTTGTCCGGTTAACTTCTGTTCCCTCTTCATATCTGTGTTACTTCTTCATGGAACTCTTCTTGGTATTTCTATTTATATCCCCATTATTGCATGGTGGTGCCTATAATTCCAGCTACTCGAAAGGCTGAGGCAGAAGGATCACAAGCTTGAGACCCGTCTCAACAACTTAGCAAGACCTTGTCTCAAACAAACAAAAAACCAACAACAACAAAAAACCCAAAAAACAAAACTGGGGATATAGCTCTCAGTGGCAGAGCACCCCGGGGGTTCAATCCTAAGTACTGCAAATAAACAAATAAATCTCCCCATTATGTGCTTTTTTTTTTTAATTTTAAGTGCTGGGGTGCTTTCAGAATTCTAGGCAAGTGCTTTACCACTGAACTACACACCCACCCCTATTTGTGTAAGTCAATAATCATGAGGGCTGGTTTGTTCACCAATGTATTTCTACCACACACTCACTACTAAATTTGGTAAATGTTCCTATGTGATGGCTAACATTGAGCTGAGCCTACTATAATGAGGACAGAAGAGAGACAAATCTGTGACTTTCTCAGAGAAGCCACTTTCTCTCTTGGACCCTCCCTCTTTTCATCTATAAACAGGCATAATAATAGTCCCTGGTTCAAAGAGTTGTGAGAACTAGGACATCAGCTGCTAGTAAAGCACTTTACACAGCCCTAGTGCTGGTCTACAAGAGTTCAAGTTAATTCCCATGTCACCTCCTTCTGACAGGAACCCACTGAATGCCACAGAGAGGGCTGTTGTTGAATACCTAAAAGACCCCCTCTTTTTTTTTTTCTGATACCAACAATTGAATCCAGGGACACAACCACTGAACCATCCCAGCCCTTTTGACATTTTATTTTGAGACAGGGTCTCTCTAAGTTGCTTAGGGCCTCTCTAAATTGCAGAGGTGGGCTTTGAATTTATCTATCTATCTATCTATCATCTATCTATCTATCTATCTATCTATCTATCTATCTATCTATTTTTGGAACCAGGGATTGAACTCAGGGACACTCGGCCACTGAGCCACATCCCCAGCCCTATTTTGTATTTTATTTAGAGACAGGGTCTCACTGAGTTGCTTAGGGCCTCGCTAAATTGCTGAGGCTGGCTTTGAACTCGTGATCCTCCTGACTCAGCCTTCCGAGTCGCTTGGATTACAGGCGTGCACCACCACGCCCGGCGGGGCTTTGAATTTATAATCCTCTTTTGTCAGTCTTCTGAGTCACTGGGATTACAGGCATGTGCTACCATGCCAGACCCCATGGAATAGCCTTGAAAGCAGGTTGGGACCATAGAGGGAACCCAGGTTAGTGGTGACAGGCGTTGAATAACAGTTTTAGCTCACCTTGTACAGCTTTGTGCTCTCTGCCTCAGTTTCCTCAAATGTAAAATGAGATTAATCGATACCTACTTTATATGATAATTATGAGAATTCTATGAGCACTCTTCTGAAGCTTCCAGACCAGAAACTAGCACACAAGAAATAATGCAATGAGATCATGCTCATTGAACTGTAGGTGTATTTTGTGTCATTGTGTGTACACGTTCATAGATCAGTTAAAAGAAGGAAATTTTTATAATTTATTTTAAGCGAAGCTATGTGGAAATGAAAAAACAAGTATTAAACATTAATTTGTCTAAGAAATTAAGATATAAAAAGAAAAACTTTAAAAGAAAAAAAAAGAAATAGTGCAGGTTTCCTTTCCTTCTTTGTTCTCTCACTCACTAGCTGCGTGCCTGGGGGCAAGTTGCACTTCTCTGAGCTTCCCTGGTGATACATACTTTACCAAATTTTAAGAATTAAGCGTGGGCTGGGGATTTAGTCCAGTTGGTAGAGTGGTTGCCTCGCACGCACAAGACCCTGGGTTCAATCCCCAGCACCACACACACACACACACATACACACACACACAAGAATTAAGTGGAAAGTGTTTGGGTGAGAAATCATCATCAGCCCAGGTGCTTTAGCTAGGTGAAGAATTATTTGTCTGCTCCTGCCTCCTTATGTAACACACCTCCCAGTCTACCCCTACTCAGAGACCTCACAGACAGACTCCTTTACTAAAGTGAGGGCTTCATGCACCAGGACCAAAATTCTTTCCACACTTTGCCTAGACTTCTGCCTGGTCTCTGGGGACCAAGTCTAAAGGTGAGCATGGGTAGAAACCAGGGATCTGAGAAGAAAGGAACAGAGATATCTCAACAAGTCAGAGATCCTATAGTTGTGGACCCTAGCTGGGCGTGGGGACTGCCGTGATCAGGGTGTGAGCTGGAGGACAGTCTGGGCCTGGGTGGAGTAGTCTGGAGACCTAGATAAGTAGACATTATGCTATCAGGGTGGGGCCCAGCACCTTCTGCATATCAGGAACCATCAGGGCCCAGAGCAGGACCTGAAAATGCCTTCCCATCCAGATCTGTCTTCCTGAATGACTGTTCTTTCATTCCTCTGCCTCCCTAGTGCCTCACACTTGCAGATACATAGACACCCACACCTGCAGACATGCATACAAATGTGCGTATGTACAGTGCCTACATATACAGAGATACATAATCTACCCACTGAAAAAATAGATTCTGCTGGTAAAATTACTCTTATAACAGTGTAATTATAAGTCGGGCACGGTGGCGCACGCCTGTAATCCAAGCGACTTGGGAGGCTGAGTCAGGAGGATCGCGAGTTCAAAGCCAGCCTCAGCAACTTAGCGAGGCCCTAAGCAACTCAGTGAGACCCTGTCTCTAAATAAAATACAAAATAGGACTGGGGATGTGGCTCAGTGGCCGAGTATCCCTGAGTTCAATCCCTGGTTCAAAAAAAAAAAAAAGAGTATAATTATAAAGCAATTGTTGGTTGCTTTACTAAGTTTTATAAAATTAGCAATTTTATACAAAGATAAAAGAAGACCCTGGTAGTGTCTGTGTTGCACACTTGTAATCCCAGCTACTTGGAGGCTAAGGCAAGATGATTATAATTTTGAGGACAGCCCAGGCAATTTAGAATGGAATAAATAGAAAAAAGAATTGGGGGACTGGGGTTGTGGCTCAGTGGTAGAGCACTTGCCTAGCATGTGTGAGGCACTGGGTTCAAGCCTTAGCACCACATAAAAATAAGTAGATAATAAATAAAATAACGGCATTGTGTCCAGCTACAACTAAAAATATAAAAAAGAAAAGAAAAGAAAAAAGAATTGGGGGCTGGAGTTGTGGTTTAGTGGTAGAGCACTTGCCTGGCATGTGCAAAGCCCTAGGTTCGATACTCAGCATCACATATAAATAAATAAATAAAAGATTCATTGACAACTAGAAAAAGAAAGAAGAAGAAGAAAAAAAAGGGGGGGGGCAGGTACCAGTGTTTAAACTCAGGGGCACTCAGCCACTGAGCTAAATCCCCAGCCCTATTTTGTATTTTATTTAGATACAGGGTCTCACTGAGCTGCTTAGCACCTTGATTTTGCTGAGGCTGGCTTTGAACTTGGGATCCTCCTGCGTTAGCCTCCTGAGCTGCTGGGATTACAGGCATGTGCCACCATGCCAGGTGAAAAAATTTTTGTAAAAAGAGCATGAAGCCGGGTTCGGTGGCGCACACCTGTAATCCCAGCGACTCAGGAGGCTGAGGCAGGAGGATTGCGAGTTCAAAGCCAGCCTCAGCAACTTAGCGAGGCCCTAAGCAACTCAGTGAGACCCGATCTCTAAATAAAATACAAAATAGAGCTGGGGATGTGGCTCAGTGGTGGAGTGCCCCTGGGTTCAATCCCTAGTACCCAAAAAAAAAAAAAAAAGAGCATGAGTATAGTTTTATATATAGTTATATATGTACATAGGGTAATAATGTCTGATTCATTCTCCTATCCTTCCTATCCCCATATCCCCATATATGACTATACAACTGATGAGATTCTACATCATGTATAACCAGAAGAATGAGAAATTATTCTCTATTATATATGATGTATCAAAATGCATTCTACAGTTATGTATAACTAATTAAAACAAATAAAGGGCTGGGGTTGTGGCTCAGTGGTGGAGTGCCTGGCATGCGTGAGGCCCTAGGTTCGATCCTTAGCACCACATATGAATGAATTAAATAAATAAAGGTCCACTGACAACTAAAAAAATTTTTAAAAAATTTTAGAAAAAGAGAAAAAAAGCATGATTGACATAGCTCAGATGTAGGTACTTGCCTACTATGTTTGAAGCCCTGAGTTTGGTTCTTATTGCTGCAGGAAAGGAGGGAAAAAGGTAACTAAATAAAATGATCATTTAATGCTTTACTCATTCAATGTCTCACTCATGGCACAGTCAACATCAGATATCAAGGACTTTGAGAAGCTCTGGGGGTTCCTGCTCTCCTGTTATGCTTTAGATACACAGGATCCAAAGCAAGAGACTAGTGTGGATCTAGGAGTCAGCAAATGTGGAAAAACATATGTGTAGCATTCAGGAGACTCTGCGTTTGGGCTGGGGATGTGGCTTAATGGTGAAGTGCTTGCCTAGTATATGCAAGGTCATACATAAGTTCCACCCCCAGCCTTGCAGTGGGGAAAAAAAGCTAGAAAACTGTAGCTTGGGATTTGGAGGGGGTGTCAGAGATGAGTGTTGAGGTTGCCTGTTTATCCCAGCTCTGGTTCATCTCCTTTCCTGCTCCCCACAACCCCTGCTGGGTACTGGGGAGTGAATCTAGTGATGTTGTATCACTGAGCTATATCCCCAGACCTATTTATTTTATTATTATTATTATTTTTTTTTGGTACTGGGAATAGAACCTAGGGGTACTTTACTACTGAACTACATTCCCAGCCTTTTTTATTTTGAGCCAGGTCTCACAAAGTTGCTTAGCTTTGCTAAATTGCTGAGGTTGGCCTTGAACTTGCGAGTTGCTGGTCTTAATAGGTATATACCACCACACCCAGTTCCTCCACATCTTTTAAGCCTCTTTCAGTGCTGCTGGTGGCAAGCTACAATCCAGGAACAATCCTTTCTCCTTTCTCTGAACTTTGACTTGTAAGCACCTCATGGAGCTTCTCTGTTCTGAACTTACAGGCCATTCTTGGCTTGAACCAGAGCTTCAGCCTTCACAGTTCAGAGGTTGTGCCTTAGAGCTATTGTTTGTTTTTCAAACCATCTTTCCAGAATGGACTCAGAGCCAGAAGGAAAAACGTGCAGATTTGCCAGTTTGGGTTCCACCACTGCTAGCTGAGTGGCACTGGGTCCTGGCCCTGATCTTGCAGCCTTGGTTGCCTCATCAGAAGAATAGGATTGAAATGCCTTCTTTTCCATAACTGTTGTGAAGATGAAATGAGATAGTAAAAGTGGAAATTTCTAACCTAGAGCCTGGTTCATATACAGCAGGAACTCAACAAGTGCTGGGATCTTTCCCTTTTGGTTTTGCAATGGACTTTCCCTGCTCTTCTCCCCCAGTGGTGCTTGTACAGTAGGCATGTGTGCTCAGTGATAGCTGTGTGGGTACACATAGTAGTGTGCCCCTTGCATACCTGCTGAGACACATATTAAATATTAGAAATGAAAACTTTCAGGGGAGGGAGAAGGGAGGAAAAGGGGAAGTGACATTGACCAAATTACACTTTTATATTGTGTGCATGTAAGAATATGTAACAACAAATCCCACCATTAGGTACAACTATAATGCACCCCCCAAAAAAACCAAAATATGGGAAAGCTAGGTGTGGTAGGTAGCACATGCCTGAGATTCCAGTGACTTGGAAAATTGAGACAGGAGGATTGCAAGTTCAAGGCCAGTTTGAGCAAGTCAAAATAGAAAATAAAAAGGGCTGAGGATGCCAGGGGTAGTGGTACATATCTGTAATCCCAGTGGCTCGGGAGGCTGAGTCAGGAGGATCAAGAGTTTAAAGCCAGCCTCAGCAACTTAGCAAGGCACTAAGCAACTCAGTGAGACTGTCTCTAAATAAAATACAAAATAGGGCTGGGGATGTGACTCAGTGGTTAAGTGTCCCTGGGTTCAATTCCTGGTACTTCCCCCCACAAAAATAGAAAATAAATAAATAAATGATAATAAATTAAAAAAGGGATAGGGATGTAACTCGGTGATAAAGCACCCCTGAGTTTAATAAGAAAGAAAGAAAGAAAGAAAGAAAGAAAGAAAGAAAGAAAGAAAGAAAGAAAGAAAAAGAAAAAGAAGAAAGGAAGGAAGGAAGGAAGGAAAGAAGGAAGGAAGGAAGGAAGGAAGGGAGGGAAGGAAGGGAGGAGGGAGGAAGGGAGGGAGAGAGGGAGAGAGAGAGAAAGAAAGAGAGAAAGAAAGAAAAATAAATAAATTAATTAATTAATTAATTAATTTCCTATCAACAATTTCCTGTCTGCTCATCAGTTCTCAGTTCCCGTTCTCTACTTCATTGGGGACCTCCATGTCTAGACAAGGGCCATAACTTCTCCTGTCTCCAGTTACAACCCTGAAGGTAGTTTTGGGGTAGAAAAGTAGATCCCCAGTGAGCCTGGGAACCCCCACCTTTGCAAATCCTTCCCGCCATCAGCCAGGCCCTTACCTCCCTCCCTTCCTGCCAGGACAACCTGTCAGCCTCACAGCTGCTGTGGAAGAGATAGGCAGCCTGGATTATCAGGGTAGACAAGGCTCCTGATGACAGTTCCCACCCACTCCAGAGGCAAAGTTTCCTGGGACCTTAACCCTCTCTGTGCTGGGCCCTCAAGGCCTAGGGAGTAGGAATAGCAGGGAAGGTGAGTAGGCCATGTGTTCCCCTACAAAACTGGGGTCAGGAATAGCAGAACGTGGGGAACAGCATTGACTGTGCCCTCCAGCAGGCCAGTCTGTATACTGGGCTCTTTTCTGTCACATTCTGGATCTATTGGAAGCCTAGGATAAAAAGAGGCAGCCAGATACACCTCTGAGGGTACTGGCAGAAGGTCCTATGCCATTCATTTCACTTTACTGAGGTTGATTCCAGGTCTCTGTTCCCACTCTAGGAATCCATTGGCTTCAGCACAGGTGTTGATGCATTCTTTCTTCACCACTGATCCCCAAATCATTTCCTATTCCTCCTCTCCAGCGGCATCCTGTAGGACTCTGTCAGCAAGGCCCCACCTGTCTTCTTGCTGACCACCTTTTCCCAAACCCTTCTGCTCAACTTCCTGGTTGGTCACTGTCTCTGACACTAAGGTCAATCTGGCCCGTCTCCTACTTGGGTCCCCTTGTAGCCTCCACCCTGGCTTCCTTTTCTGAAGGTCTGTAGGAAGCAATGAAAGAGTAGGAGCTTCAGAGTCTAGAAGTCTGTGTTTGGTTCTGGTTCTGACTCAGACACTATGATGTGACCTTGAGCAAATCTCTTCGTTTCCATATGCCTCAGTTTCCTCATTTTATTAAACAGGGCAGTAGCTATTTTCATAGAGTTGATTTAGAGATTAAATGAGTAAAACATTTGATGAGGGTTTCTTTTCCATGTATTGGGGATTGACTCTAGGTGTAGATACCACCAAGCAACATGACCAGCCCTTTAGATTTTTTTTTTTCCTTTTTGTATCAGGGATTAAACCCAGGGGCACTTTACATCCCCAGCTCTTTTCATTTTTTTTTTTTTTTGGAACCAGGGATTGAACTCAGGGACACTCGGCCACTAAGCCACATCCCCAGCCTATTTTGTATTTTATTTAGAGACAGGGTCTCACTTAATTGCTTAGGGCCTCGCTAAGTTGCTGAGGCTGGCTTTGAACTTGCGATCCTCCTGACAGCCTCCCAAGTCGCTTGGATTACAGGCTTGTGCCACCATGCTCTTTTCATTTTTTACTTTGAGACAATCTTGCTAAGTTGTTCAGGGACTCATCAAATTGCAGAGGTTGACCTTGAACTTTTGATCCTCTCGTCTCAGCCTTCCCAGTCATTGGAGTTATAGGCATGCACATCAGAAAAGTCTAATTAATAGATGGGGAAAAGACCAAAAAGCCTGTGAAAGGGGCTTGATAAGCCAACTACTAATCAAATAATATCAATTAACTCTTTATTTATTTTTTGGTCCCAGAGATTGAACCCAGGGGCACTTAACCACTCAGCCCCCAGTCCTTTTGTTATTTTTAATTTTGAGACAGGGTCTTATTAAGTTGCTTAGGGCCTTGCTAAGTTGCTGAGGCTGGCTTTGAACTGCTATCTTCCTGCCTCGGCCTCCTGAGCGGCTGGGATTACAGGCATGTGCCACCATGACCAGCCCAATTGGCTTTTAGGAAGAGTTCTGCTTGATGTTGAACACATGCTATATCATTAGTCCTTGCAACCCTGCCTACAGACCTCTAAACCTCACCAGGCTCAATCACTGGCTGCCTCTACCTTCTTCTACACTCATTCCTTTGAAGATGTCACCTTGTCCCATGGCTTCAAATGTTGTCTACACTCTAGTGAGACTATTTTTTTTTTGTATTGGGGATTGAACCCAGGGGCATTCTCCCATGAGCTACATGCCCAGTCCTGTTTTTCATTTTGAGACAGGTACAAAGTCTTGCTAAGTTGCAGAGGGCCTGGCTAGTTGCTGAAACTGGTCTCCAATTTGGGATCCTCCTGCCTCAGCCTCTGATTGTGCCACTGTGCCCAGCTCCTCTGGTGACTCCTTAATCTATGTCTCCAGTTCACTCCCCTAAAGTAATTTGCAGAATGAAACTCCTACTTGCTAATTTCTCTAACAGGCACTTTGGGTTCCTTTGGCGGGGGGTGGGGCGAACAATGGGGATTGAACCTAAGAGTACTGTACCACTGAGCTACATTCCCAGTTCTTTATTTTTTTGGTGGTGGTGGGGTACCGGGGATTGAACTCAGGGGCACTGGGCCACTGAGCCACATCCCTAGCCCTATTTTGTATTTATTTAGAGATAGGGTCTCACTGAGTTACTTAGGGCCTCACTAAATTGCTGAGGCTGGCTTTGAACTCGGGACCCTCCTGCCTCAGCCTTCCCAGTCCTTGGGATTACAGGCATGCGCCACCGCATCCGGCCCCAGTTCTTTTTATTTTTGATTTTGAGACATGATCTCACTAAATTGCTGAGGCTGACCTTGAATTTTCGATCCTTCTGCTTGAGCCTCCCAAGTAGCTGAGGATTACAGGTGTGTGCCACTGCACCAGTTCTTTTTTCTTTTCTTTTCACCTTTCCTTTCCTTTCCTTTTTCCTTTCCTTTTTCCTTTCCTTTCCTTTCCTTCTTTCTCTTTCTCTCACCACATCCCTAGCCACATGTATATATTTTTATTTTTTATTTTTATTTATTTTTTTGGTGGTGCTGGTGATTGAATCCAGGGCCTTGTGCATGCTAGGCAAGCACTCTACCAACTGAGCTATATCCCCAGCCTTTTTTTTTTTCCATTTTTATATTTTATTTTGAGACAGGGTCTTATTAAGTTGCTTAGGGCCTCCCTAAATTGCTGAGGCTGGCCTTGCATTTACAATTCCCCTGCCTCAGCCTCCTGAGCTGCTGCAATTACAGGCATGCACCACCATGCCTGACCACTGCACAAGTTTCTAATAGGTACCTTAAATCTGACATGTCAAAAATTGAGGTCCCAATCCTACTTGAAATCTCCTTCCACCAGGTGCAATGGCATATGCATATAATCCCTCAGGAGGCTGAGGCAGAAGGATGGCAATTTTGAAACCAGTTTTAGCAATTTAGTAAGATGCAAAGCAAACTTAGCAAGATTCTGCCTCAAAATAAAACATAAGAAGGGCTGGGGTGTGGATCATTGGTTAGTGCCCCTGGTTTCAATCCCTGGTACCAAAATACAAAACAACAGAAAAAAAAAATCTTTAAAGTGATTTTCCCATTTCAGCAACTAACTCCTTTCTTCTATACATGCCAAAATCTGGAGGGAACTTTTTTTTTTGGTACCAGATATTGAACCCAGGGGCACTCTACTGCTGGGCCATATTCACCAGCCCTTTTCATTTTTTATTTTGAGACAGAGTCTTGATAAATTGCCTAGGACTTCACTAATTGCTGAAGCTGGCTTTGAACTTGCTATTCTCCTGCCTCGACCTTCAGAGCTGCTGGGATTACAGGCATGTACCACTTTGCCCAGTTTCCCTTCCAGTAGTACTAGGGATTGAACCCAGGGCTACATTGGGTACCACTGAGTAGTCCCACTGAGCTACATCCCCAGCACTTTTTATTTTTTATTTTGAGACAGGGTCTCACTAAATTTGTCAAGGCCATCCTTGAATTTAAGATCTTCCCACCTCAGCCTCCTAAATTGCTGGGATTCCAAACATGTCCAACTATGCCTGGCTATCAACAACATCTCTAGTAGCAGCATAAGAAAGTTCCAATTGCTCCACATTCTCACCCATACTTGGTATTGTCACTCTTCTACATTTCTTCTTCTTTTTCTGATCTAGGAATTGAACCAGGGGTGCTTTGCCTCTGAGCTAAATCCCAGTTCTTTTAATTTTATTTTTAAATTTTTGGTACCAGGGATTGAACCCTGGGGCACTTAACCACTGAGTCATGTCTCCAGCCCCTTTTATTAACTTTTTTGAAACTGGGCATTGAAATCAGGGGCACTCGGCCACTGAGCCACATCCTCAGCCCTATTCTGTATTTTATTTAGAGACAGGGTCTCACTGAATTGCTAAGTGCCTTGCCCTTGCTGAGGCTGGCTTTCAACTCTCGATCCTCCTGCCTCAGCCTCCCAAGCCACTGGGATTACAGGAATGTGCCACCAAGCCCAGCCCCTTTTATTGTTTAGTTTGAAATAGGGTTTCACTAAGTTGCTTAGGGTGTGCTAAATTCCTGAGGATGTCTTGAACTTGTGATCCTCCTGTCTCAGCCTCCTGAGTTGCTGCAATTACAGGCATGTACCACTGCTTTTCTTTTTTCAGTGCAGGGGATGGAACCCAGGGGCTTGCACTTGATAGACAAGCATTCTTCCATTGAGCTACATCCCATGTCCTTAAACTTAGAATCTTAAACAACCAATAGTCCTTTTAATGCCTTTCATAGTTTCAGAGATCTGGGTTTTAGGAATATGGCTGGGCAGTCCTTGCTTGGGGTCTGTTTTGTGGATGCAGCCCAGATGGAGGCTACAGCAGCTGGGGCCTAAGTAGGTAGCTATTACTCTCTTTTCATCTAATTCAGGGTGTATCCCTGTGATCTCTTTGGATGTCTTCATGCTGCTTACATAGTGGTTGAGGTTTAAAGAAAGAATATTCCAGCAAATAAAGAGGAAGCTAAATATTTTATGATCTAGCATTGGAAGACACAAAACATTCCCTCTTCAATAGTCTATTAATCTAAATAGTCACAAAAGTGCACCCAATTTCAAGGGAAGGAGTCATAGACTAGCTCTAATTGGAAGGATGTCAAAATTACACTGCAAGGGGAACATGTGAGAAGATATTATTGCCACTATCATTGGAAAACATTATCTGCTATACACATTTTCATGTATCTATTAGTCATTCTGTGTAGTGCCTGACCCTATCATTTTTCTCCTTATCTGTATCTTTTTTCTTACTTATTGGTAACATGTATTCTGGATTCTAGTTTTTTTCCCCCCCAGACATATATATTGCAGTTATCTTTCCCCATTACTCTAGGGCATGACTTGTCTATCTCCCTCAACCTTCATTTTTTTTGTACTGGAAATTAAACCCAGAGGTACTTTACCACTGAGCTATGCCCCTAGCCCTTTCTATTTTTTATTTGAGACAGGGTCTTTCTAAGTTGCTGAGGCTCGCTTTGAACTTGCAATGCTGCTGCCTCAGCCTCCTGAGTCACTGGGATGACAGGTGTGTCACTGCTCCTACTATTATTTTTCTTTTTGGTACCAGGGATTGAACTCAGGGGCACTTAACCACTGAGTCACATCCCCAGCTCTATTTTATATTTTGTTTAGAGACAGGGTCTCACTAAGTTCCTTAGCAACTTGCCGTTGCTGAGACCAGCTTTGAGCTTGTGATCCTCCTGCCTCAGCCTCCCAAGTCACTGGGAATCCCAGTCACAGGGATTTTTAAAATTAATTAATTAATTAATTAATTAATTTTGGTACTGGGGATTGAACCCAGGGGCACTCCACCACTGAGCCACATCCCCAGCCCTACTTTGTATTTTTATTTAGAGACAGGGTCTCACTGAGTTGCTTAGGGCCTCGCTAAGTTGCTGAGGCTGGCTTCGAAGTCGTGATCCTCCTGCCTCAGCCTCCCAAGTGCTGGTATTATAGGCGTGCGCCACCGCACCCGGCTGGGATTTTTAATATTCCAATTTATAGACCTTTTCATTTATGTTTTTAAAAATTGTGTTTTAAAAAATCTCTGTCTAGGGCTGGGGTTGTAGTTTAGCGGTAGAGTGCTTGCCTAGCACATGTGAGGTACTGGGTTAGATCCTCAGCACTACATAAAAATAAATAAAGGTATTGCATCCATCTACAACTAAAAATATTTTTTTAAATCTGCCTAAAAATAAAAAAAAATTTGTTTAGGAATGGGGCTGTAGCTCAGTGGTAGAACGCTTGCCTAGCAAGATTAGGTACTGGTTTTCATTCTCAGTGGAAAAAACAAAAATACTTATCTACCTTGAGATCATGATGTTTTATTGTTTTACTTTTCACATTGAGGTCTACAGTCCATTTGGAATTGGTTTTTGGTAGTGTGAGGTTAGGCATCAAGAATGATATTTTCCACATGGATATTTGGTATCTTTTATTGAAAAGTCCTTTCTCCACAGCTCTGCCTTGTCACTTTTGTCACAAAACAAGTGTCCATGTGTATGTGGGTCTATTTTTGGACTATTTTTTTTTTCTATCAGAGATTGAACCCAAGGGTGCTTAACCACTGAGCCACATTCTCAGTCCTTTTGGTATTTTATTTTGAGACAGGGTCTCCCGTAGTTGCTGAGGCTGGCCTTGAACTTGTGATCTTCCTGCCTCCTAGTTGCTAGGATTACAGGAGTGTACCACTGCACCTGGCTGGATTCTTCTATTCCATGTGCCAGTATCACACAGTTTTCATTACTATAACTTTAAGACCTGGTACTTGATAGTTTGAATCCTCCAATTTTGCTCTTCTTCTATTTCATCTTTTTCATGTAGTGCTGAGGATCAAACCCAGGGCTTCATGGATGCTAAGCATGTGCTCTATTACTGAGCTACACCCCCACCCCAGTTTTACTTTTTTTCAAGTTTGTCTTGCTTATTCTTAGTTCTTTATAGAACTTTCAGAATTTGTTTGTCTATTACATATCTGTTGGGAAACAGGCCTACCTGTAATCCCAGCAACTCAGGAGGCTGGGGCAGAAGGATAGCAAGTTCCAGGCCAGCCTTAGCAATTTAGTGAAGCCCTAAGCAACACAGTGAGACTCCTGCTCAAAAAAATTAAAAAAAAAAAAAAAAAAAAAAAAGGTCTGGCGACGTAGCTCAGTGGTAAAGCACCCCTGGGTTAAATCCTCAGTACAAAAAACAAAATTTTTTTGTTGGAGCTGGTCATGGTAGGGAATACCTGTAATCACAGACATTTAGGAAGCTGAGAGAGGATCACAAATTAGAGGCCAGTCTCAGCAACTTAGCAAGATCCTGTTTCCAAAAAGACCCCCAAATAAACAAACATTACAAAACAAAACAAAAACAGTCTGGGGTTGTAGCTCAGTGGCAGAGTGCCCCTGAATTCAATACCCAGTACCATAGAATGAAAACAAAACAAAACAAAGCAATCTTTGGGGGCTTGGGGCTCGGAAGATGTAGTTCAATAACAGACCACTTGCTTTGCAAGTGGGAGATTCTGGGTTGGATTGCTAGCACTGTGAAACAAAACCAAAACCACCAAAAATTTCAAACAAAAAATATCTTTTTCTTTTCTTTTCCTTTTTTTTTTTTTTTGGAACCAGGGCTTGAACTTAGGGACACTCGGCCACTGAGCCACATCCCCAGCCCTATTTTGTATTTTATTTAGAGACAGGGTCTCACTGAGTTACTAAGGGCCTCCCTAAATTGCTGAGGCTGGCTCAGCCTCCCAAGTCGCTTGGATTACAGGCGTGCGCCACCACGCCCGGCTCTTTTCTTATTTTTAGGGCAAGGAGGTCTTTGGGCATGATGTAGATTTTTTTTTTTTAATTTTTTACTACCAGAGATTGAACTCAGGGGTGTTTAACCACTGAGACATATCCCCAGCCCTTTTTATTTTATTTATTTATTTATTTATTATTTTTTTGAGGTGCTGGGGATTGAACCCAGGGCCTTGTGCTCGTGAGGCAAGCACTCTACCAACTGAGCTATATCCCCAGTCCCAGCCCTTTTTATTTTTGACACAGGGTCTCATGAAGTGGCTTAGGCCCTTGCTAAATTGCTGAGGCTGGCCTCAAATTGTGAGGGGATGCTGTGGATCATACCTGCTAGGCAAGTGTTCCACCACTGAGTTATGCCCTCCAATTTTTGCTTGGGGTTTTGTTTGGGGGTTGTATTGAACCCATAGATCAATCTGGGAGAATTGATATCCTTGCAATACTAAGACTTTGAATTTACAGATGTTGCATATTGGAGGCATTTGATTTCTTTTTTCTCTCATACCAGGTATGTTAGTACCTCTTGTCAGTTACAAATATATCCAGAATCTGAGTACTTCTCACTACCTTCACTGGTTCAGGTCTCCATATTTCAACTGTATTATTCTAACACTGATGAGAAACAACTGATCTCCCTGATGCCTCCCTTTCATTCTTCCCTCAATAAGGAGTTCAGGGTGATGCTCATGTTGGGTTGCCTATTACTGACTTGTAGGAGTTCTTTTTATATATGGGATTCAAGTCCTTTGTTAATGCATTGTAAATATTGCTGACTGTACTTGACTTACCATTAATTATTTTTAAGGCTATGAACTTTTTTTTTTTTAATGGTCTGAACTGAACTTCATGGCATTAAATGTAACTCATACTAACCAGAGGCTTGTTTTTTAATTTTTTATTTGTTCTAATTGGCTATACATGACAAAATGCATTTTCACACATTCTACACAAATGGAGCATAACTTCTCATTTCTCTGGCTGTAAGCTATGAACTTTTAACTTTATTTATTTTTATGTGGTGCTGAGGATTGAACCCAATGCTTCACACATGCTAGGCAAGCACTCTACCACAGAGCCACAACCCTACAGCCCCCATTAATTTTTTAAATATTTTTTTAGTTGTCAATGGACCTTTATTTGTTTATATGTGGTGCTGAGATTTGAACCCAGTGCCTCACACCTGCTAGGCAATCAGTCTACCACTGAGCTACAATCCCAGGTCCATTAATTTTTTTTTTTTGGACAGTGCTGGGGATTGAACCCAGGGTCTTGTGCTTGCAAGGCAGGCACTCTACCAACTGAGCTATATCCCTAGACCCTCTCATTAACTTTTTGATGGAGTTATTTTGATGATTGAATGTCAAACTTTTCTTTTATGACTAATCTTCCTCCTCCTCCTCCCCTTCCCCCTCCCCCTCCTCCTCCTCCTCTTCTTCTTCTCTGGGGGTTGAACCCAGAGTACTCTACCATTGCACCACATCCATCCCCATCCCTTTTTATTTATTGAGACAGAGTCTCATTAAATTGCTTAGGGCCTTGCTAAATTGCTGAGGCTGGCTTTGAACTTGCAATCCCCTCCTGCCTAAGCCTCCCTAGCTGCTAGGATTACAGGTATAGGTTACTGTGCCAGGCCAGAATATTTTTAGATGTGTGAGATAATATCACTTCTTTTTAAAAGCCCTTCAGTGGTTTCCCATATCAGAACAAAGGCAGGCCTTATTAAGGTTCTCCATGCTCTTGAAGTAGGTTTCCACCTTGACCTCATTCGCTAATACTCCACTCACTCACTTTTCACTTCCAACATGCACTGACCCTTCTTTGATGGTACCACACACACTTTGGATGGAAAGCTTTCCTTTCGGGTGCCTGCACAGTTCATTCCTTTGCCTTTGTCAGGGCTACCTTCTCATGAGCTCTTCCTGGCACACCCTAAAATTTCAGCACACCCCAAACTTCCTATCCATTTCCTTATTTTCCTCCTTGCTATTTACCTTTATCTAACATACTGTTTATTTATTTTTTTCTTATTGTTTCCATCTGAATGCAAGCTCTAAAACCTAGGCATGTCTTGTTCAGTGCAGTCTCCTTAGCATGTAAGACAAAGCCCTTCACGTAGCAAGCATTTGATAAGTTTGTAAAATGAATAAGAATATGGAGGCCCAGGAAGATGAAGTTACCCAAGATTACACAGGTAATACACAATAGAGCTGAAATTTAAGCCTGAGTAGCCTTACTTCAGAGTTTATGCTATTAAGCCTGAGAAATGGGCCCCAATACTAAGTAGGGCTCAGCACTGGCATAGGCGTCACAAACCTGGTGGCAATAGGGCCAGGTCTCCCATGTCTCAGGTCTGACCTCACCACATGGCCTGTTGCTGCCAGGTCAGTGGTAGCTATTGTGGGCAATACCAGTGTGCTGATGCCCCCCTGTGGCTAGGGTGGGGAAGAACAGGCCAAGAGCAGCTTTGACACTAAAAGTGTTAGGAAGGGAGGACCTGGTTGGTTCTTGGTTCCCAGTCTCCCCTCACAGAATACACAATGCAGGGGGTAGACATAAGAGTTCTTTATTTCACCAGAGGGGACAGGCAGTGGGGCAGTGCAACATCCAAGCCCCAGACCAGACATGCAGCATCCACATGCAGAACAGCTACACAGGCTGGGGCAGGGCCACAGGGACTAGGACCGTGGGACACTGATAGCACCCCTGGCAGGATGCTTGGGCCCTGGTTTCTTCTGTCTCCACTAGTGCAATGAGACAGAAGACTGCTGCTTCTGTCAGAGCAGAAGAAGCTGCTTCCCACAGCTGGAACCCCATCACTTTGGCCAGGAAGAAAGATGGCACAAGGGGAATGGGATCTGGCCAGTTTACGGCACTTGGTTCTATATAGGGTTGGCACAACTTTGCCCACTGGAAGGGCTCCATACCCAGGACAGTGCAGCACTAGCAGGAACAGGGCCTACACATGTTCCTGTCACCAACAGGTTCAGACCCTGACCCCAAAAAGGCTTAGTGGAGTTGGGACCAAGACCTGCCACAGCTAGGGACTTTTTCATGATGGGAATTGTGAGCACAAGCAGGGCCTCCTAAGGCAGTAGTAAACTGAGGGAGCTGCTATAGACAGGAGGCCTTGCCTCTGTGCCCCTGGGGTCAGGGAGAAAGGTGTAGGTATAAGGGCAGACCTGGTCTAGGGAGGGAAGAAATAAAGGGCAATGGCCCTGGGCCCTGTAGGCCATGGCTATGCAGGTCTAGAGGGGCAGAAGTGGATGGTCTGCAGACTTCTTAGAGGAGGATTCAGGGAAAATCAGGCCAGGAGAGGGGAGAGTTGTTGTCCTACCCATAACCCCTGTACCTATGCTGTGCTCTGGCTAGGGATACAGGGAGGACAGATGGATACAGGAAGAACTTCAAGGCACCAGGATTCTGAGGAGCAGTAGGGCTACACCCCACAGACAGACAGTGATTGTAATAAACATTTTCAGCTTAAACTATGTGATGAGCATAGAGGGAGGGAAGACTGGGGGAGAAAGACAGAAAGAAACACACGGGGGATGAAGGAGGAAAGAGACAAATCAGATGAGTGTGGCAGTGCAAGTGAGGGTAGAAGAGAGAAAGAGACAGGAGAGAAAGGAAGACAGCCAGAGATGGCCTGAACACGCAGCACTTCTGGTCCCTACAAAATAAGGCACCAGAGTCAGTAACGTTCCCGTCGTCCCTGTGGTGTTAAAACAGGTGAAGGGAGGGGTGGGCAGCTGCTGAAGGGTGTGGGCTTGCAGGAGCCTCACACCTGTGCACCAGTGGCTTTCTTGATCAAGGGTATCTGTAAAGATGGGAGATGCCATGAGGCCTTGGCTGTGGAGGTCCTGGACCCATATGCCCAGTCCACTGGGCTGTCCAGGTAACCCCACTGCAACCAAGCAGATACATACCTTTGAGAGGTCCACACCCGTGAGGGCATGCACAGAGGCAGGCAGCTCAGCCAGTAGCCGGTTTACTTCTGATGTCACCTTGCTATTGTCCCCGCTGAGAACTACAATCTCATCAACTTTGGTCAGTGGGGCGGCAATTTTGGCAGCAATCTAGATGGGGAATGAGATCGTGGTTAGATTCTGACTTCATCCATCTACCCTGTCCAGCACCTTTCCCTTCCTTCTCTTATTTACCCAAACCCCCAAACAGCCTGGGTGGCCCTAATTTGCAAGCCATAGTAGGAATGCCCAGGGGCCAGGGATGGCCTGGGCCTGTTGGAGGGTTCCTGACCTCCGCTGAGTACTTTTCCTCTTTAATCCTTCCAACTGGCCTGTGGCTGTGTTACTGACTAGGCACAAAGTGTTGTTCTGGCACTTGTCCTGCTAATCAGGTAAGAAGACTTGAACTTTGGGTGCCAGCTTGGGGTGGGAGCCTCACCTGGGGCAGGGCCTCCAGCACCAAGGCCATCTTGGCTGCATCTCCATATTTCTGGTAGGCCTCAGCCTTGAGTTTCATCCGCTCAGCCTCTGCCTTGCCCATCGCCTCGATGACTGCTGCCTCCGCCTCCCCGATTTTGCGGATCTTCTCAGCCTCTGCCTGTGCCAAGAGGACTTGCTTCACCCTGGGGGAGCCCAGGCCAGGCTGATCAGCAGGAGGTGCCAGGGTCCCCATGAACCTTGTATGAGGTCTGGCAAACCCTTTAGCCCTGTTCTGTTGGCTCAGGTCAGGGAGAGGTCACAGGGTCCCAGCATGTGGGAAAGGGGACTAACCAGGAGGCCCTCTGGGCCAAATACTGTACCAGGCATGCACTTGAGCCGTTTTTACCTCATTTAGTCTTGACTAAATGAGGTAGAGCAATGCTGCTTCACAGGAGGGACAAACATGGGGAAAAGTGGTTTCCCCAACTGTGGTCAGAGAGAGCACACTGACAGCAGAAGAGGCTGACTAACCCCGCCCTAGCACCTGGGCGGTTCTCACTTTTCACCCTCTGCTATCTGCTGAATGCGATGGGCCTCGGCCTCGGCTGGGCGGCGCACAGTGGCGATGAGCTCCTTGTCAGTGCGCAGTATCTCCTGGGCCTCCACTGCGATCTGCTTCTTGCGCTGCACAACTTCAATCTCAATCTCTTCTTGCCTGATCTTCTGCTGTTCACGGGCCCCTTGCAGCTCATAGGCCAACTGGGCCTCGGCTGTCTGTGAAAGAAAGGTCAACACATTAAGAGACTGGCCACCAGGTTCTGAGTCCTCAGCCCCACGATGGGGTGCCCTGGCTTCTTACCTTGATGTTGACTTCTTCACTGAAGGCAGACTTTTGTAGCTCGAAGGCTCTCTTGGAGTCAGCAATCTTGGTGTCTGCCATGAACTTCACATCCAGCATCTCCTTTTTGCATTCAGCTTCCTGGGAGGAGGGGTAGGTGCTGAGGGTTCCCTGAGAGACCATGGTCCCATCATCCCTGAGTTCCCTAATCCCAGGGGTAGAAAGGAAATCCCAAGTACCCGTATGCCTGCATCCCGCTCGGCCTCAGCCACACCGATGTCAGCATCTCTTTGTACCACAGCAGTCTGAGTCTTGCCCAAGGAGCTCAGATAGTTCACTTTGTCATATACATCCTGGGGAGGGAAGGGAGAGTTATCCCAGGGAGCAGCCATGGGCACAAAGTTGCCCCTCCACCCCCCAGCAAGCCCCCATCTCCCAGATGGACACTGAACATACAAACTTTCTGTCACAACTCACCTTGATGGTGAAGCTGAGGATCTCAATGCCCATGCGGCCAACGTCGGGTGCTGCCACCTCTCGCACCAACTTGGCAAACTGGTCCCGGTCCTGATATATCTGTTCCACAGTCAAGGTCCCTGGGGGCAGAGAGATCATGGGCTTTCTCCCCAGGGCCCCACACAGCTGAGAAAGGGAGGAAGCATGCAAGTAGAAGTCTGGTGTGCATACAGTGGTCATACAGTCTGAACTGGGTCTTCTTGGGGTTTCTTCTCAACAGTGTTTAATACTGAGACTTATATGGAATCCTAGAGGATGAGGAAGTGTCCCAAGTGACACCAGATGTCTAACACTCTGCCCTCTATTCCACCCCAATGCCCTACATCATCCTAAGTTTTTAATGTTTCTTTTTGGCCCTGGGAACTGAATCCAGAGTCTCTTGCATGCTTAAGCAAGTACTCTACCACTGAGCTACATCCCCAGCCCAAATGAAATTTTGAAATGAAATGCTTGAGAAAAAAGTTTCAGCTTAAAACCTCAGAGGAACAGGTTCCCTACATAGCCCTGCCACCTATCCCTGGCCCTGGCTTGAGGACCATGTGAGGCTGGGCAGGGCCTTACCTAGGATGGAACGCAGATGTCCCTCTAGGGTCTGGAGGACAACATTCTTGATGTCCTGTACATTCTTCCCCAGAAACTGCTCACAGGCCACGGCCAAGAGTTCCTTTTCTGTCATGATTTTCACCTGTCAGGGTCACAGACCTGAGTCAGGCTGGAGGGAAATAGATGGAAGCCCCAGACCCAGAAGTACAGAGGCTGGTGGCTGTGCCCTCCCCTTCTTTGTCAAACCTGTAGGCCCTGGGAATAGGAGGTGGGCTGATATATTTTGAGTTCTTTAGTGGGGCATTCTTCACTGGCAGCTGAGGTTCTGACCCAGTCTTTCTCCTGGGCATTTGGGGCTCTTCTCCCTCTCTAGCCTACTGTTCACGCATTAGCCAACTCCTCCCTCACAGACTCCCCACATGTGGGAGACATTCAGGCTAAGGGGCAGAGAATATGAAAAGGAGAATGAGCAATAGGGACATAGACAGACAGATGGACTATGAAAGAGCCTTGACGGGGCAGGAGACAGGTCCCAGGGGGGTACAACTTTGCTTCTGGAGGTATTCAGCCAGCTTCCTCATCAGAGGCCCGTAACACAGTAGAATCTTGCTGCCCTGGAAGTCCAGAGGTGGATTAGGGTGGGGTGCCTCCCCTAGGCTCCTAGATGGGGATATATCACAGTCTCTGACCCCCAAAAGTCCTCTGCCTCAAAGGGCCTCTCCTTTTGGGCCATCCCTCTCACCCCCTGTCCAGGGAACAGGTGAAGCCTGGATTTTGGGGTGGTCGGGCATGTCCAACACCTGCAAAGAATGGGGCTGCATTAGAGAGACAGGAGCCCTCAGCACTGGTTCTGTCCCTTGAGGGCCACTGAGGAGAGAAGGGGTATCTGTTAGTTCTGCTGGGTGGCCAAGGGGGCCAAGTGAACATGTTCCAGTGGTCATGATTCTCTTGTTGCAGGGTAGGGTGGCAGGGGTGCTGGAGAGACTACCCCTGGCTGCTGTTCTCTCCTCCTCCCACCAAACCCCAGCATGGGGATGAGGCACCTCAACAGACATGCGCAGGGCTGCTGAGTTACTATACCTGGGCGACACCCGTCACAGTTAAAGCTACCCCCTCGGCCGTCTCTACGTCCTCGCAGCGGGGCTGCAACGTCATAATCTCTAGGGAAATCCTGCCAAGAAATGCAAAACAGGGGCATGGGTCTGGGGGCCCAGGGCCTGGGGTGTAGGGAAAGAATCTAACACCTCACTACTCCAGATGGGACAGACCAAGGATCCTGATGAGGAGGATCTCCAGGGTTTGTAGCTGGCAGTGTGTAAGAAGCTGGGCAGGGTGGGTACAGGCAGCTCCAGGGGAAGGAGGGTAAGTAGGCTACATGTGCACACAGGTCCTCTGCTCAAGTCAGCTTGGTATGAATTGTGAGAAAAAAGAAGTAAGAAAGAAGTGGCTATGGTGGTCTGGGGCTGTTAGGAACAGGGAGAACCCAGGTATAGCTGTGTGTGTATGTCCTAGGACAGCAGGTAGGTGCTGGTACTCCAGGCTACAGCATGGAGACTGTCATGGATGACAAGTGAACATACCTCAGTTGTCCTCACTTACTCTCTGGGTCTTCTCAGCACCCCAGAATGCCCCAAGATGCTGCCTAGAAAATACTACCTGGCAGGTGGGCATACTGGGAGTATGCCTACTGTTAAAACAAGATGGAAGTGATTTCTTCCTTTGCCAGGAAACTTTGTCTGATCCCTCCAACTGGCCAGAGACTATGACTTGAAGTCCACAAGGCTATGACTTGGGTCCAAACACGTCACATGGGGAACACTGGCTGGGGTCACACCAAAGCCTCCTAGCTAAGTAGCCCCTCAAAAGAGTTGTTCTGCCCAGGCAATCTTACTCCTCAAGCATCCAAACTCACTCAGCTTAAAAGGGACCTGGGAATTGGGAGATGTTTTAAGTATGGTGTGGGTTTGGAGGGGTTGGGGCTGCTTCAGTTGGGGTACTGAGGGAGGCCTGGACCCTACCCATTTCACAGAGGTGCTCTAACTCCCTTAAGGCCATTACACTGCAGCCTGCCCTCCATGGCTCAGGAGATGGGATGCTTTCTTTCTTGACTAGAGCCGGAAGAATGGGTGAGAAAGGGAATGGTGGTGCTGGACCTTTGCCTAAGAAGGCGGCAAGGCAACTCAAGGCTGAGGAAGAGAAAAGTGCAAGATACTGGTAGGCCTCTTCCAGCCTGGGCACCTGTGGGCAACGGGCTCTGAGGAGAGGGGCTTTTGGATGCTTGCTGCTGCATTCTCAGTGCCTGACTAAGAAAGTGCTTAACAGAGAACTGGCGAACGAAGTGATGAGGATAGGAACCTGCACATTATAGAGAACACACTTGGAGTTGCTGAACAGTCTAGCCAAGAACAGATTTCACTAACTATGGCTGCATGGTAATAAGGCTTGGCATTCAAGGACACCTACTGGCAGACTTGGGCTTTCAGAATCCCTTGCTCTTTCCCAACTCACAGCCCCAATGGGCAAAGAAAACTGCCCTGGGGATCTATAGGGATCCACCCTGGCACCCAGAGCAGCAGAGATGGGGACAAAGGAGGGCGAGGCACACTCTCAAGAGGGGAGTCCATCCAGTTCCTGCCTGCTAGGCCCCATAGGGCAGAAAGAGAGAAGGTTAGACACAGAAGAGGAAGCAGGTGGGTTATTACCTGTGCAACCCCTGTTACGAATAGCGGGACCCCCTCCGACGTCTCAATATTCTCACAGCGACACAGGATGGTCATAACCTCCAGAGACAGTCTGAGGAGCAGCCAGGGGGTAGGGAGAGGTAGGGATAGGAAGGGTAGGAGGGGACACAGCAAACACACACAGTGGTTACCAGATAAGCACCAATGCCTGACATGTGGGGGCAGGACAGGGGTGCTTTCAACACTTCAAACCCCTGCCAGCTCTCTCTAGGGTTATGGAAGAGCAGAGGCAGCCCCTTGGGGACCTGAGGCTTCTGGGTCTCTTCTCTAGCCCTCATCCCCTTCCAATGAGGAGCTAATAGACTGGGGAGATGTTTGCTGGGGGCCCAGGGCCTGATATGGTGAGGCCTGTAGGTTGGACACCCAGGTTGCTCACCACCTCACATTCCCAGGAGATTCCTGCCACAATCTGGGAAACAGCTTTAGCTTTACCCTCCTAACACAGGCAAACCTGTGTTTCTAGAAATTGGGAGAGGGTAGCCACTCTGGGGATTAATGAGCCACAGCAAAAACTGAATCCTACTTGGGGTGCAAACCCTTAAGGTTTGTGCTACTACATACCATTAGAAGGTAATTTAGGGTCAGAAAAGCCCAAAGAAAAGTTTGCAAGTGATTTTGGGGTGCAGGGGGTTAAGGAAGGTTAGGGAAGAAAGTATTCTCCTGCCAGAATATTCACTAGGATGGATGTGAGACAATGGAATTACTCATTTTGGAATTTCCAAAGTTGGGCATAGGCAAAGAATATTGGCAAAGAAAATAAGGTGCCTTGCAGTTACTTGGCCCACCCTAACATGTATGTATATGTGTATGTGTGTGTGTGTGTGTGTGTGTGTGTAGGGTAGTAGTCCAGGCAGAGGCAGACTGTGCATATAGTGTGGAAGAATTCCTTAAACCCAAAGAAGGAAGGGGAGACAGAGGCCGAGGCTAACAGGCAGAAGCAGGTAGGTGGGGGATGAGGATCAGTAGGCAACATGGAGCCCCACATTAACTCAGGGAGAGGTCACATTCTCAGTGCCAGCCCTGGAGGCTTGGCTGTGCAGACATGCAAAGGTTGCTTTCATTTGAGTCCCTAACACTAGTGCCCTTGGGCCTAAGAGGACTCTTGACCCAGCATAGACAGAAACCCACCAAGGTATCTTCTGGGGAAGGAAAGAAAGAAACAGGAGAGAGGGAAGGAGGCAGGGAGAAGGGAAGGAGGGTAGATGGGAGGCTGCAGCTCAGAGGCCAGAGGTGGAAGACTTGCTCAGGTAAGGGAGAGAGAGCTGCCCACATCAGGGACTCAGATAGTACAGGGTGTTGCAGCAAAGTACAGCAAGAGGGACTTCACTGAGTCTGGAGGAAGAATGACTGACACCATGGGTGGGTGAAATACCTTGAAAGGGAGGCTAAGTATGGAGGCTGAGTTAGAAGCCTCTATTCTGACTTGAGAGGATCCTACCAGCCTAGGGAAATAAATGCCCCATTCTGTGGACATGTCCCCCAAGTAGGCTGGGGGCAGGGGAAGAAGCTGTCTCCCAGAGAAGGGAACAGAGTAGAAGGGCTGCAGGGACAGACTAACCAGCAAGTGGGACCAAAGGGAGGATGTTGAGTCTGAGGTCAGTTTCCTAGGATAAAGTAAGGCCTCCCATCTCTCACTTCCAAACCTGTTGTCACAGAGGCCTGGCCATTCCATCCTGGGGCTTTGCTCCCTGGAGCAAAAAGTGGGAGAAGGAGACCAAGGATGTGAAGAAGGTCTGCAGGGGTGTTTCCCCAATAGTGGATGCCCACTCTGGACAGGTCTCTGGGCAAGTCACAAATTGTCTGGGCCAGGTTATAAGTTGAGGTGTTTGAATAAGGTACTATGCTGTGCTAGGATTGCATGGTGTTTGGATGGCAGTGTCTCTGGAAAGGACTCCCATGACTTCTGGCAGGCCAAATGACCCACTCAAGTGTGCCTAAGACCCTCTGGAGTAGAAATCATGACCATTTTTGATCACTCTCTATATTTTTGGTCTTGGATCAAAAGTTCCCCCAATCCATCAGCTCAGGCAGGGTAAAGTGAAAGGAGAGAAGGGAGAGTGAAGGGGGTTACCGGGAAATCAGTGATGTTAAAAAGTTGTGACATACTTCCCATGCCCCCAACTCTAGTGGATACCCTTAGACTCCCAGGAGCCTCAAGTACCAGGAACTCAGTGCAGACTGGTGCTTCTCTCTGCTGACTGATTCGGATGGAATGGAGTGGTATTTTGTTTGAATTTCTGTTGCTTCCTTTTGGGATGCCTAACCCCCTCCAACATGCCCATACCCTTACAGCTCTGCTGTCCTTGTTGCCTGGGTCCTAGCCTGGAAGACTCTACCCTTCCCTAATTTCCCATTAGGAAATGTGGCTGGACAGTGAGGTAGCAGGAGATCCCAGGTCTGGCTCTGCCCTGGGTTCTGAAGGCACCAGCAGGGAGAGCTAGATGGTGGGCATTCTGGGGCATCAAAACCTCCTTTCTTTTAGTAAATCTTTCCAAGACAGATTTAGGAGATCTGTCTTGCCTGGTGTCAGACCTTTCCTTTAGATCACTACCCCTTGTCTCTAACTCACTACTATCGCAGAGGACTTCTAACTATACATCCATTCTCATTTAGCCTCTGCTCGAATCCTTCCAGGACCTTCAAGGTGAAAGGGTGTGTACAGGCTTTCCTCAGGCTTTTCTCCTTCAGTACACCCCCTCCAAATGTGGTGTGTAATTAAGACTTCTTGAATAACTTTGAGCTAGAACTGGGAAATTGAGATATGACCTGGAATCCTCTGGGACAGAAAGTAACGTCGCCTCTAGTGCAAAAAAGAACACAGAGAAAGGAGGACGTGACCCCAAACAGACCTCCTTTTCTTTTCTTTCTTTTTTTTTTTTTTTTTTTTTACTTGGGGTTGAACTCAGGGGTGGATTACCATTGAGCTATATACTCAGCCCAGCCCTTTTTATTTTTGAGACAGGGTCTCACTAAGTTGCTAAGGCTGGCCTTGAACTTGCAATCCTCCTGCCTCAGCTTCCAGAGTCACTGGGATTACATTCATGCACCACCACATCCACCTAAGACAGACCTTCTTGAAGTGTGCCTCCTGAGCGCCTATATAGCCCAGTTCACCTATTCCTTATAGGACTCCTCCTGCCAGAACAGAGGTGGCAAATGGCAGGTGTTCTAGCTGATCTGTAAGGTGAAGGGGTAACAGTGGAAACTGTTCTCTCCCTTGCCCACCAGGATGACAGTTTCCCAAGCCCTCAGGTCCTTACCTTTGAGTGTCGGAGATACACCACCAGGCCCAGGCCCAGCCGCCAAACACATACTGTTTGTAGTCAGAACCACAACAGCCCCCTGGGGAGCAAAGCAAATCACTCATGGTCAGGTTTGTCAGTTCCTAGGTTTGTCTAACCCCACCCCTCAAACAGCAACTCTGACCTTTTACTTGCTCTGAGTTTTTTTTTTTTGGAACCAGGGATTGAACTCAGGGACACTCGGCCACTAAGCCACATCCCCAGCCCTATTTTGTATTTTATTTAGAGACAGGGTCTCACTGAATTGCTTAGGGCCTCGCTAAGTTGCTGAGGCTGACTTTGAACTCACGATCCTCCTGACTCAGCCTCCCAAGTCGCTTGGATTACAGGCGTGCGCCACCACGCCCGGCTTTGCTCTGAGTTTTGACATCAGCTACTCTTAGGTTCCAGGTGCTGAGATTATACATAAATGGGAGACAAGTTCTCCCTGACCTGAAGGGATTTAAGAACTTAGAATCTAGACAATTTACATAAAAAGGATATCCAATGAGTAATTCAGAGTATAAGAGCTTCCAGAGGACACAGTGGACAGGGATGGTCTGGAAAAGTTTCCATTTTTCTTTTCTTTTTCATAATACTAGGGATGGAATCCAGGGATGCTCTACCACTGAGCTACACCCCCAGCTCTATCTATCTATCTATCTATCTATCTATCTATCTATCTATCTATCTATTTATTTATCTATCTATGTACTTACTTACTTACTACTTATTGGTACCAGAAAGACTTATTCGAGTCTTTTTTGTGTTAAGGACATAGATATGAAGATACAATTCCTTTCTTGCAGGAGGTGAAATAAGGGATGATCATAATACCACAGAGCTCACCTGCTATCATGGTAGGACAGACTACTGTCAACTAAACAGACAGCTAACTCAGTCAAAATCTAGATCCAGGCCAAGGATGTGCTCAGTGTATTCTCTACCCAGAAATGACAAAAATTAATTTCTGAAATTCTTGTAGTAAACTCTCCTGTTAATGCCAAAATTACTCATCAAGTTTAAGGAAATTTGAACAAAAACTGGAAAGGCAGTTAACATGCAATAAGAAATGTACTAAAAACAGATGAATTGAAGGAAATGGAATTTGGAAAAAAAATCAGAGGGTGTTGTCATTTCCATGTTCACAGAGTTGTTTCATGAAAGCTTCAGGATGTTTGCCTCCCAAAGTCAAGGATTTGGGTAGTTTCATGCAGCTAAGTTATAGCGTTTCTTAGGACCCGTGGCAGGGAACAAGGCAAGTAGAGGGGCGAAGGGCAGATCATAAGTATCTTTTGTGCAAGCCAAGAAGCTGTACCTGTTGAGTGTGTAGGAGTAATGGGGAGCCATATGGGGATCTAAGCTCGGAATTGACAAGACATTTTATTTATTTTTTTACTGGAACTGGGACTTGAACCCAGAGGTGCTTAACCACTGAGCCATGTCCCCAATCCTTTTCATTTTGAGACAGGGCCTCGCTAAATTGCTGAGGCTGGTCTCAAACTTGCAATCCTTCTGAGCCGCTGGGATTACAGGCATACACCACTATGCTCAGCCTGACAAGACATTTTAGAAGCTGGGTGTGGTGGCGCATGCCTGTAATCCCAGTGACTCGGGAGGCTGAGGCAGGAGTATCACAAGTTCAAAGCCAGCCTCAGCAACTTAGCAAGGCCCTAAGCAACTCAGTGAGACCCTGTCTCTAAATAAAATACAAAATTGGGCTGGGGATGTGGTTCAGTGGCCGAGTGCCCCTGAGTTCAATCCCTGGTTCCAAAAACAAAAACAAAAAAGACATTTTAGAAACAAATACCACTTGCGCATGGAAGATATTGAAACCAGAAGACTGGGTAAAAAAGGCCTTTTGCAGTAACCCAGGCAAGGCATTGAGGATGATATTTAGCTAATTGTTAAAGCAAGCAACCTTGTCCAAGAAATTTTTCTGTGTGGAAATGTGTTTTATTTATGCTGTGTAGTATGACAGCCAATAGTCACATGTGGTTGTTGATTGACTACTTTGTGTGTGGCTCATACCAATTTTTTTTTTTTTTATACTGGTGATTACCCAGTGTCCTTTACCACTGAGCTACATCTCTAGTCCTTTTATTTTTGAGACAGGGTTTTGCTAAGATGCTGAGGCTGACCTCAAACTTGTGATCCCCTTGCTTCAGCCTCCTGAATTGCTGGGGTTATAAGTATATGCTAACATGTCCAATTTCATATGAAATTTTAATTATTACTAATTTTTTGCAGTGCAGGGGATCTTGTTTATGCTAGGCAAGTGCTCTACCACTGAACTACATCCCCAGCCCCAATTTACTGAAATTAGAATGACCACCTGAGGCTAGTGGCACCCACACCAGAGAGTGTACCTAGAAAATCCAGTTTTGGGCAGTTGTGAGGCCAAGAACTGAAACAGATAATGTAGAAAACAGGAAAATGGGGACACGTTTTCCATGGGGATAGGCAAAGAACAAAAACCCTCTTCACTCCCATTGCCTCTCAAGTCCTGAGAGCTTTTAAGATTGGAGCTGGCACCTGAGACCACTGTTTCCTGGGTTAGCTATAGTGTACACAGTATTAGTGAAAGTTAAGTTTCCCTAATCTAAAAATCCAAAAATTGGAGACTCCAAAATTGAAACTCTTTTTAAGAATATACATTTTTTAGTTGTAGGTGGACCCAATACCTTTATTTTATTTTTATGTGGACTGAGGATCGAACTCAGTGCCTCACGTGTGCTAGGCAGGCACTCTATCACTAAGCCACAACCCCAGCCTCCAAAATTGAAACTTTTTGAGTGCTGGCAGGATGTCACAAATGGAAAATTCCACATCTGACCTCATGTGACACATTGCAGTGAAAACACAGGTGCACTAAAAATACTGTATTAAATTACCTCAGGCTATGTGTGCAACGTATAGATGAGACAAATGCATTTAGTGCTTAAACTCTGGATCTCACCTGCAATATGTCTCATTATGTCATGGAAATATTTTCAAATTTAAAATAATCTGAGATCTGAAACCTACTGGTCCCAATTATTTCGGATAAGGGATATTGAACCTGTAGCCAAACCAGAGGTCCAAGGATCACAGAACAGCTTCACAGTGTGGGCAAGACCAGTAAGAGATCTTAAGTCTCTCTCTGGGGTGGAAATATTCCACAGGGCTGCAGTTCAAGGTGAGCCTTTAAGGGCTTCTCTGCCCTGGGAGGTATAGGGGAGGCCTCTGAGGACAGGCACTCAATCTGAAACCCAAGTCATCTTGGGATCAAGTGAAACTGGAAGAGGGCCAAAAATCCTTGTTCTGCATCTTGTGGTCTGGTGGGGGCTGGGGCACAGCTACCTCCAGTCAACTCCAGGGGACTTCTCCATGTGCTTAGGGAGGAGGTAGGAGTGGCAGAGTGGGGTGGAATAGGGTGGATGTCCACCCTTTACCTTTCAGTTATTTGACCTTGGGAACAGACTGCCACAGCTCAAGCTGGGCCTTGGCCAAGGGCAACATGGCCAGGTTCCCAGGGGCAGCAACAACAGGAAGTTGGGACTGGCCAACCGCCCCACCCCCAGCAGCCTCCTCCCCTGGAAGGCATCTTCCTCCTAAAAGCCTCAATACCACTCCCCAGAGGATAGTAAGGTGCCTCTTACCCCACCTCCCTAGGTCTCACTCATCTTAAGACTTAGAAGTTTCTCCTAATTTCTTTCTTTTTTGTTTGGGAAGTGTGTTGTATCCCCAGTGCTTTTTATTATTTATTTTTTGTGTGTGTGGTGCTGGGAATTTGAACCTAGGGCTTTGTGCTTGCAAGGCAGGCACTCTACCAACTGAGCTATATCCCCAGCCCTTATTTTTGATTTTGAGACAGGGTCTTGCTAAGTTGTCCAGGGCCTTGCTAAACTGCTGGGGCTAGCTTTGAACTTGCAGTCCTCCTGTCTCAGCCTCCTGAGCTGCTGGGATTACAGGTGTGTGCCACTGTGCCCAGTTCTTTTTATTTTTTGAGAGTGTCTTTCTGAGCTGTGGAGACTGGCCTCCAGCTTTCCATCTTCCTGCCTTAGCCTCCTGAGTAGCTGGGATTACAGGGGTGCACCACTCCACCCTCTTCTAATTTTCTTAACTCACTTTCCCTTGCTCTGGGCTCTCTCAAATTGAAGAATCACAAAATACCCCATGATAACTTCTCTTCTCCCAAAATAGCCTGCGATAGAAACTTGAGGATACAGAGAAGGAAAGATATACTTAGTCTCAAAAGGGAAGTGCCCACCAACTGATGGAATACAAAACAAGCAACTCATGACCAACCCACCTCTTGTCCTGGCCTGCAGAAAATAGTATGATGTAAGAGCATTGCACAAGCACAAGGAAAAGTAGTTAGAAATTGTCTAACCCTGTCCTGACCCCATCTTTAGTTCAGCCCCTAGCTCTTATCCCTCTAATAAATATTAAAACCTCAGGCTAACCAGGTGTGGTAGCACATGCCTGTAATCCCAGGGTGGCTGAGGCAGAAGGATCATAAATTCAAGACCAGCTTCAGCAATTCAGCAAGGCCCTAGCAACTTAGTGAGACCCTAAATAAAAAATAAAAAGTGGGGGCTGGGGTTGTGTCTCAGTGGTAGAGCGCTTGCTTGCCTAACACGTGAGGCACTGGGTTTGATCCCTCAGCACCACATCAGTAAATAAATAAATAAATTATTAAAAAAAAATAAAGAGCTGGGGATGTAGCTCAGTGGTTAAGTACCCTTGGGTTCAATCACTGGTACCAACAAACAAACAAATGAACAATAACAACAATAAAAAAACCCCCAAAACACTGCCTGGGAATGAAGTGCAGTGGTAGAGTGCTTGCCTGACATGCCTGAAGCCCTGAGCATTAAAAAAATTATGTGAATAATAAAATCTCAGATGAGGTGTTGCTTTTCACCATTGAGATAGTCTGCATTCTCCCTTGAACTCTTGCTTTCCTAAATAAATCTTTGTACTTCAATATCAGATGCATGATTATTATTATTTTTTGTGGTGTTAGGGATTGAACCCAGGGCCTGGCACATCCTAGGCAAGTGTTCTACCACTGAGTTATACCCCCAGTCCAACATGCTGAAATTCTTTTTTGCTGGGTACACCAAGGACCATGCACTCCTGAGTGGAGGTCTCCTTCTCTGTGACTTCCTCAGATCCTCCTCTGGTGATAAGCCTATTGCTGCCCTCTCAGGAGCAGTCCCTTTCCTCTTGTCTCTCGTCAATCCTCTTCTACTTGGAAGACCATATCCTCAAGGGGGTTTTAGTCTTTTATTGGGGGGGGCAGTACTGGGGATTGAACTCACGGGCACTGGGCCACTGAGCACATCCCTAGCCCTATTTTGTATTTTATTTAGAGACAGGGTCTCCCTGAGTTACTTAGTGCCTTGCTGTTGCTGAGGCTGGCTTTGAATTTGTGATCCTCCTGCCTCAGCCTCCTGAGCTGCTGGGATTACAGGTGTGCTACTGTGCCCAGCAGTTTCAGCCTTTTATGAGCCACAAACACTTTTAGTAGTCCGCAAGCCTAAGGACCCCTTCTTGGGATGTGTATAAATTTATAAAATATAAAAAAAATTGAAAATAAAATGCTAAGACAATCAAATGTGTTATAATATGTGCATCTTTATTAATACATTAAATAATAAGATTTAGTGATAGCTCTAATTAATAGCTTAATTTCAAAGTATTGATGAATATAAATTATTTTCAAGTTACCTGCAATAATTACAGTATGGTTGGAAAATACTGCTAAGACTATTTTGGATTGCTGCTGACATTTATCAGTTCCAGTTAGTGAAAATGTATTCCTCCCCTTTTCAAATGAAGAGGACTTTTAATTTTTTTTTCTTTTTCTTTTTTTCGTTACCAGGGATTGAATGCCCAGGGGTGTTTCACCACTGAGCATGTCCCCGCCCTTTGTATTTTTATTTAGAGACAGGGTCTTGCTGAGTTGCTGAGGGCCTTGATAAATTGCCGAGGCTGGTTTTGAATTCGAGATCCTTCTGCCTCAGCCTCCCGAGAGGTTGGGATTACAGGTGTGCACCACCACTCGCAGCTTCTTTTAATTTTTTTTTTTTTTTTTGGAACTGGGGATTGAACCCAGGGGCACTCCACCACTGAGCCACATCCCCAGCCCTATTTTGTATTTTATTTGGAGACAGGGTCTCACTGAGTCGCTTAGGGCCTCGCTAAGTTGCTGAGGCTGGCTTTGAACTTGCGATCCTCCTGCCTCAGCCTCCCAAGTGCTGGGATTACAGGCGTGTGCCACCGCGCCCGGCTTCTTTTAATTTTTGAAGGTAGAGAGAAAAAGATTTTATGTTACAAACTAAAGGAAGGAATTTTGATAGACAATTTAAAAAAAAGATGGAAAACATGACCAGGAGACCTATCAGAATCCTCTTGAAACTGGGCTGAGTGGGCTGCTTCTGGACATAATCCATGTCTAAGGGGCTCTGGCAGACCAGTGTAGGCAGGAATGGGAGTAGCTGCTCTGTTCTCCTGGGAGTCCACATGCAGGAGGGAGCTGAGACTCAGCTGGATCATCTCAAATCCCAAGGTACTGTTATGCCAGGCATTATCCCTCCCTCTCCTTTGCTGCCTGTCCTTGATTCTGTCACCCTCAATTCTTAGCATGGGCTTCCTCTCACGACCCCTAAAACAGCTTCTGTGCCAGCACTGTATTGGCTCTGGCCTGAGGAACAAATGCTCATTAAGTGCAAGGTATAGAGCAGCCTGTCTCAGGGCGTCCTCTCACCCTGTAGTCTTAAAACACTTTCCACCAGGGCAGAAGTGAAATTTTTGTCTCCTCAACCCAGAGTCTGGACTTTCTGACACTCCATAAGAAAAAGATAGTGCAGTGCAGATTTGGGTTTCTAAAAGCCTTCTCTAGAGGTGGGGGCTGGGAGGCAAGGCCAGGATTTACAGAGAGCTGGCCTTTGTGCTCTCTGGGGGTCTTCCTCCTGACCCTAGGGCTATCGGTGATCTTGGTGGGGGTGGGCGTTGCATGTGGCAGGGGTGGTGGGGATTGAATTTAGGGTAATTATAACTGAGCTACAACCCCAGCTTCCACCCCACCTTTTTTGAGACAGGGTTTCACTAAGTTGATGAAAAGGAGATCCTCCTAAGTAGCTGTGATTCCAGCCATCCACAGAGGCAGGTTTGAGTATGGGGTATTTTATTTCCCCTGCAGAAGCAGGGTCCTGGTCAGGAACAGTGATGTCCCAACGCAGAGACATTCTGAGATCCAAAATGAGCCTACGACTCTGTTTTAGGGTGAAAGTTCCCAATGGGTTATCACAGCTCCTCAAGGGTAGGCAACTATAAGCCCTGACGCAGGTTTTTGCCTGTTTGGGTAGCCACCCTGCCAACTCTGCACAAAGCTGAAACTCGGACTGAGTGGGAAATAGACTTCAATTTCAGGGATTCCTACAGCTGTCAGGCAACAGGACCCGTCCCCTAGGAGCTAGGGGCTGCACAACCTGGTGCCTTGAAAGACCTCAACTATCTCCTAAGACATTCCAAATATACAACGTAAATAGCAGAAACCCTCCCCTTCCCCAGTGCTGCAGTCCCCAAACCCCACCTAGGCAGAAATTCTGGAGCTTGCAGCATTTTGCAATTCCGAGCCGCACAGCCTAGCTGGGTTTCCCAACCTGTAGAGGCCACAAGCCGTGTCTCCGGGGAGGGCAATGCCAGTAAACCCCAGCAAGTCCCAGCCTGCTCAGAAATAACGGGTCTGACTGTGCCAGGAGAAAGGACCCATACATACCTCAGGGTCCCTCCCCATTCAGGCACCTGCCCTTCAGAGCCGCGTGACCCACCCCCAGTCCTGGGCGCTGGAATCCAGCAAAACTGCTGAGTTCCGGGAACCTCGCGGCATGAGTTCGCGACCCTTTAGCCCGTGGTGTCGTGAAGGGAGGCCCTGCTTTGGGAGGAGGCGGAGGAAGAAATGAAAACAGGGAGGCTCGCAATGGGAAGGAGAGCTTCTGGTGGGTACCCGAGGGCTCGGAGCCGGAAAGCCAGAGTAGGGGGTTCTTCTGGAAGGGGTCTCAGGTGTGGCAGTGGAATCAGCGCCGTGCGCAGCGCGGAAGGCTGGGACCCCGCACGCTGCACCCCACCCTCCCAGCACTTCCCCGCTCCCCCATACCGCCAGTGGGTGGCCCAGAACCCATCTCCGCCGCCACCCCTCACCTGAAACCACTAGCGCTTCGTTGGGCCCCACCGTGTGGCAATTGCCCATGGTGGCGGTGGGACGCAGCGGCCTTGGCCACCGGACCTGGACGGCAGCAGCGGGTCCGCAGCGTCAGCCGCGCCCAGCCTATTCCTCCACCCCCAGCGGCCGCCCGCCCGCGCCCCTCCGTGGTCGCAGCCCCGCCGGAAGTGTGGCGGCGGAGGGCGGGGCCCGCTTGTTGAGAGAGGCAGGAGCTATGCGTGAGCCTCGGCAGTCAACTCGCTTTATTACAGGGGGCTCCAGATCACGGGGCCCGGCCCCAAAGCACCCCGGAAGGCATCCCCGTACTCCCTCGGGCACCTGGATTACAACTCCGTTGCCCTGCCCCACCTCCCATCACGCACCATACAGCCCTGGTATCAGACCCCTGGGTTCACCCATCTTACTAGTTGAGACCTTGAGTGAGTCTTTCACTCAGGAACCTAATCCCGTTAATTGTAAAATGAAGGTAATTTAACTACCGAGCTAGATGGTTCAGTACTTCTTAGCTTTGGGCAATACATTAAATTACAAATTTCCTGGCTTGCCCAAGAGCTGATCAGAACCACTTAGAGCAGGGCCTGGAAATCTGAAGCCCAAATTCCTGACAAGCTGTTTCTGGCACATTATCCTCCACCCCTGAATCTGGGGTTACTGCCCCTCTCAGGAAGAAGTAGTCATCCATTATTTCCTTCTACCAGGAAAAGAGCTGTCCTGGATACACCTAGAGGCTCCACAAAGTAACCACAAAGGAAAAAGAGGAAAACCCCCCAGTGCCCAGGGCATGGGCTGGCACACCGCTGAGGTTTTCAGCATCAGAAGTGCCATGGAAAGCATCCAGGTGTGGGTGTTAGGAGACGTGGGGCTCAGGTTCAGCTTTAACCCGAATTCGATGTGTAACCTTAGACAAGTCTGGTGAATTCTGGAGGCCAGAAGGTTCAGAAACTGGGGGTGCCTCAGAGTGGGGAGTGTTTGGAGAACAACCTGGGTCCTCAGGTTGGAGTTCTTCATCAAGTTCATCATCCTCCCCTGGTCCAAGCCCTGCCAGCCTCATGCTGGCCTCCCACAGTCGGTGGGCTACACGGTCATCTCGGGCAGCTGGGGGCACCTCCTCCACATGGCAATTGGCAAAGTATCTTCCACTGAGGGGCTCAATGCCCTCCTGTAGAGCACAGTACAGGGGAGTCTGGGCACCTCCTTTGGGTGCCCGGAGTACCAGCCAAGTCAGTGGGCGCAAAAGCGGTCGCAGCCATCCAGGAACGTGGCGCAGGAATAGCTCTGAATTCACTGGCCCTGAGGGTAGGAAGAAAGGATGGTGGATGAGGGCCCAGGATAAAAGCAGTTAAACAGAGCTAGAAGGGAAGTGGGGACAGAATTCCATTTCAGGGAAAACAGAATAGTATCTACCATGCATTCAGGGGCCCCCAGGTGAGTTCACTCAGTTTCCAGTAGGACACCTCCTTCTGTCCATCCAAACTGATTGCATATGTCCATCTCCCAGATTTGGTCATGCTGTGTCTCTTGCCTCCCAGGCTCTCTCCATCTTTCCTAATAGCTCAAGCCCCATTCCCTTGTTTAACCAGCATTTATTAAGTACTTATGGCATATCAGGCACTGTTTTGGACATTAAGGATATGAAGTTTGGACATCAGGGATATGAACTTGAAAAGCTTCATAAAAGCTTAATGAAGGCTAGTTGTATAATTATCACTATTATAACTGCTAATGAACCTTAAGCAATGATTATCTAAAATGCAGTCTGGAGTATCAGCAGGGCAGATCTTACTATCCTGGTGTAACCTATTCTCTCTTTTTTGTTTTCTCACTGGGGATTGAACTGAGGGGTGCTTAACCCCTGAGTCATGTCCCCAACCTTTTTTACATTTTATTTTGAGACAAGGTCTCGCTGAATTGCTTAGGGCCTCGCTAAGTTGCTGAGGCTGGCTTTGAACTCACAATCCTCCTGCCTCAGCCTCCTGAGTCACTGGACAGGCGTGTGCCACTGTGCCCAGTTTATAAACTGCTCTCTAAAGGCAAGGGTGAATCTATTTGCCATTCAAAAGTTAAATTGCCAAGACTGGCTTTGAACTTTTAATTCTCCTACCTCAGCCTCTGGGATTGTAGGCATGCACAACCATGCCTGGCTTTCTTTTCTTTCTTCTTCTTCTATTTTTTTTTTTTTTTTGTACTGTGGAGTGAATTCAGGAGTGCTTTACCTCTGAGCTACATGCCCAGCTCTTTTTATGTTTGAGACAGAGTCTCCATAAGTTGCTGAGGCTGGCCTGGAACTTGTGATCCTCCTGCTCCAGTCTCCCAAGCAGCTGGAATCATAGGCATATATCACTGTGCCTGGCTGCTCTGTTGTCTTTCTAAGCTCTCCCAAAAAGAACAGTTCATTTCTCATCTCTTTCAGGCCTCTGTTCAGATGTCTTTTTGTGTGTGTATGTGTGGTGCTGAGGATCAAAGCCAGAGCCTCATAAATGCCAGGCAAAATGTTCCACTGAGCCACATCCCCAGCCCCAAACGTTACCTTTTTTAAAGCACAGCACCAACTGCAGGGAGCTGACAGTTCATTTATTTATTTTAGTGGTTTTTTTTTTTTGTGTGTGTGTGTGGCACTGGGGATTGAACCCAGGGCCTTGTGCATGCAAGGCAGACACTCTACCAGCTGAGCTATATCCCCAGCCCCTATTTATTTATTTTTGTAGTACTGGGGATTGACCTCAGGGGTGCTCTACCACTGAGCTATATTCCCAGCCATTTTTATTTATTTTTATTTTTTGGAACTGGGGATTGAACTCAGGGGCACTCGGCCACTGAGCCACATCCCCAGCCCTATTTTGTATTTTATTTAGAGACAGGGTCTCACTTAGTTGCTTAGCACCTTGCCGGTGCTGAGGCTGGCTTTGAATTTGTGATCCTCCTGCCTCAGCCTCCCGAGTCTCTGGGATTACAGGCGTGAGCCAGAAGCTTGGCAGGAGTTTTTTGTTGTTGTTGTTGTTGCAGTGCTGGGGATTGAGCCCAGGGCCTGTGCTTGAGAGGCAAGCACTCTACTAACTGAGCTATATCCCCAGCCCTGTATTTTATTTAGAGACAGGGTCTCACTGAGTTGTTGGGCGCCTTGTCCTTGCTGAGGCTGGCTTTGAACTCATGATTCTCCTGCCTCAGCCTCCTGAGCCGCTGGGATTACAGGTATGTCTTGCTTCAAATGTCACATTGTCAGATGTCTTCCTTGATTGCAATTGACAAAATAGGATCTTCTGGCATTCTATATTCCCCTTACCTTGTTTTATTTTTTTCTATAGCTCCCCCGCCCCAAACACCAACAAATTTTAAGGAAAGCAAATACACATTCTTGGGAGAATGTGGGCTGTCTCAGGGAGAGACATCTTTTGGGGTAAAGTAAGAAATACACATTCAGGGGAGAATGTGGCTATCTTGATGGTGAGAAGCTTTGGGGGAAAAGTGAGGAATTCACACTGAAGGGACAATGTGACCCTCTCTAGATGGAAAGATAGTAACCCCTTGGTTTGGGGTGTTAATATTATAGAGGGTTGGTTGCTGGGGCTGTACTATAGGTGGAATCAGGGGAGTTACACAATTTTGAGCCAGTTTCTGCAGCATTTGCTCATCACCCTCATGTTTCTTTTTTGCAGGCAAGGGCATGGGTCAAGGGCATGAGCCAAGGACATGGGTGGGTTGCTTATTTTGTTGCAGGTCTGTGGGGAGGGAAAGGAGACAGGAATTTGGGGATACAGAAAAAGAAAGATAGACTGAGCCCCTGTGTTCAACCCCCAGTACTAAAAAAATCAATAATTAAACAATTTAAAAATAAATTTAAATTCATTTTTTAAATTGTAAAAATTAAAAATAGAATGAACCTATTTACAGTTATACTACTCTCTTTCTCTATAGCATTTTATCACCACCTGCCTTTGGCATGTGTTCTTACCACTGAGTTATACCTCCAACCCAGTGTCTGTTTTGTTCAGTATTATATCCCCAGTGTCATGAATAATGCCTGATATGTAGTAGGTACTTAGTAAATGCTCCTTGAATGAATGAGGTTATTATTAGCTATCATAATCATCATGTTATGCTCAGTTTAGTCAGTATCAATGCCTCCATGGGGTGAAATCCCAGGTCTTACTGCCATACACCGTCTAGCACTCAGCACCCATACCTGAGGTGTGACAGGAAGAACCCACCTGGGGAGAGCCTAGTTCCATGATTAGCAAGGAACAGGTCTCCTCCTTGGACCATGCTTTTCTCCTGCTCTGAGATTCTGTGACTCAGTGGGAGGCTGGGGAAGTTCAGGATGGGGCCAAGGAAGGGAGAAGGAGAAATAGGAGCAAAGAGCCAGGCCTTACCTGGGTGGGCTGCATAGCAGGTAACACCAGTGCCTTCGAGCTGGGTGGCAAGCTCTCGGGCAAACAGTACATTGGCTAGCTTACTGTCGGCATATGCCCGCAGCTCTTGCTGCCAGCCCACCACTGGGCAGTCCAGGCGTGTGAAGTCAAGGCGTCCACGTCGGTGGGCAGCTGAGGATACCACCACCACGCGGCTAGGGGTGCATGTCTTTAGGCGAGGGAGGAGCAAATGTGTCAGCAGGAAGGGGCCAATGTGGTTCACCCGCAGCAAGAGGTTAAAGGCCTCTCGGGTTCGGCCACAGGAACTGATCCCTAGGGTAAGGGCTAGGTCTGAGTAGTTGCTCCTGAAGGAGCCCCACAGGCCTCAGCATCCCAGTCTCTGAGATGGAAGTAGGGGCAACCTTCCCATGTGTCTATTGGCCCCTGGCAGGGTCCAACTGGAGGGGGCAACTCCCCCTGACCACCCCCAACCCCCCTACAGGGCCTGCAGCCCCTCACCGGCATTGTGGATGAGGATGTCCAGCCGTGGCTCAGACCTCAGGAAGGCAGTGGCAAAGGCCCGCACCGAGGCGAGACTGGCCAAGTCCAAGGCCATGAAGATGACCTCATTGTTCCCACTCTCCTGTGGAGCAGCAAGGGCTTGGATTGTCACCAGGCACTTCCCTCCTTTCCCCTTTCCCCAGGCACCTAATTCTAAGAATCCATTTCCTGCTATTACTAAAATCTGCCCCCTATGTATTATAGTGTAATGGATAATGGATTCAAATCCTGACTTCACTTCTTACTAGAGTGTGAACTTTGGCAAGATACTTAATCCTTCTGGGCCTTAGTTCTCTCACTGTAAAATGGGAATCATAATAGTAGTAAAACCTATTTCATAGAGTTGTTGTGAGGATTAAATAAGTTAATATTGGGGCTGGGGATATAGCTCAGTTGGTAGAGTGCTTGCCTTGCAAGCACAAGGCCCTGGGTTCAATCCCCAGCATGGCAAAAAAAAAAAAAAAAAAAAAAAAAGTTATTATTTGTAAAATGCCCACAGTCAGCACTGTGTAGGTATTTGCTAATATTATCCCCTCTTCCCATTATCGCTTGCCCTAAAATCTGTAACAGACTTTTCATTGGTCTTTTATTACCCACTCTTGCACCACATTCACAAAGGTTTTATTAAAAAAACAAAAAACAAAAAAAAACACTTTTCTCTCAGAGCCTGCTGAGATCTGTTTATTGATCTCAGCTGCCCATCTTAAAAAGTCAAACTCCTCAATGGATCTATAAGAGCCTCCAGAACCTGGCCATGGCTCAGAGCCCCTTCATGTTGACCCTCTTCTTCAAAGGTTGTGCTTCAGCCTCTTTAAATTTTTTTTTTTTTTTTCAGTTTCTCTAATGAGACTTTCAGGGCCTTTGCATATGTGGTTCCCTCTGCTTTCCTCTTTCCTGCTGCTCTTCGTTAACTTAGCTCCTACTGATCCTTAAACATCTTAGATGAGCAATTTCTTCCTTTACAGGAAGACGACTCCACCCACCCCACCCCCGCCCTGACACTTGGTTCTAGTGCCCCTTCCTTTTGTGACCAGAGCACTGAACCCTCTTCCATACTTAAAGAACTGAGCTGCTCTCTCAGGAACTGGATCCCCTGAGCCGCTCGCCCCTCTGTGACCCGACGCGTCCTCAGCTCACCATCCCACCGGCTTCGGCTTTCCCTCACCTGGCGGAGGTCGAAGGCGGCCGCCTCCCCGCGCTCCCGGCTGCGGCAGGCAAGCACCACGCGCGCTCCCCTGCGCGCCAGCTCCAGCGCCGTCATCTTCCCGATGCCGCTGTTGGCTCCTGCAGGCGGCAGGCGGGAGCCAGCTGAGCCCCGCGGGCTGCCGCCCCGCAGCGCCGGCCTCCCGCCACCCGCGCTCTCGCACGCCGCACTCATCCCTGTACTCACCCGTGACCACGGCCGTGCGGCCCCGCAGACTGCCGATGCCGCCGCACGCCGGGGCCTTTACCAGGTTGTAGTAGACCAGCACGTAGGCGCCCAGCAGCAGCCCTGCGCCTAGCAGCAGCGCCTCCATTCCGACCGCGCCTGCTGACTCCTGGCAGGCTCCACGCCACCCCGAACGCCGCGCCGCAGCTGTAGCCGTTCTCAGCCCCGGCCTGGAAATGCACCGCGCACGCCTCGGCTTCCCGAAGGCGGAGGCGGCAGGAGGCTTGGGCAGGGGTGTGTGTGCGTGCGTGTGCGCGTGGCCCTGCGAGCGAGCGCCCCCTAGGTGTGCGTCTGAGTCCTCTGGCGGCGTGCCTGTGTGAACACCTGGGAGGTACATGTATGCATTTGGGCCCAGGGAGCGCCCCCTAGGTGCGTGCCCGTCGACTCCCTGGGAGTGCCGGCTATTGATACACAAGCATCTGCAACGTCTGTGGGTGTGTGAATGACTTGTATGTACCTACCCATAGGCCCTGGGGTCACCCTTCAGGTTATGTGGGTGTCTCTGGATCCTGTGTTGTATAAATACTTCGTAGGCTCTCTGCCCATTCATGCAGAGTCCCTCCAGGCCTGTGCATGCATCTGTAATCTCCACCAACGCCATTTGAATGAGCATCTGTTTACTCTAGGTGTGAGTATGTAGCAGTCCCTCCCTTCTGGAGACACGTGTGCATGAATGGGCTGTGTCTCTGAGTCCAACTACACGCCTTTTCCTTCAATGAAAAAAATCATTCAATTTCTCATCCACACATCCAGCTTCTAGAATTCTTCCCTGTCCTTCCCACACAGCCCAGAAAGGGAACAGTACTCAAGGTGGCACCAGCAGTTAAGACTGTCAGGATTCACTCAATCATTTCTTGTCTATATCCCCTTACCCTAAACCACTTCTGAAGAGAAGCAAAAAGATAGTAAAACTGTTACTGCTTTTCAGATGTCTCTGGACTAGTTCTCACAGATAGTAGAAACAGTAGACACTAATGATAGTAAGGTGGGCAGGGACAGCTAGGCAAGCACGGGTAAGGGCACTCTTGGCCAGGTAATTAGCAGGACCTTGTTTGAGAAAGCCAGTATGATTTCGCATCTGATGTTTGACACTTAACAGTGTGCCAAAATCTCAGGGAGGGTCCCCTCTAGAAAAGATGACAGTAGCACAGGGAGAAAATATGAAGTATATATTCTACTTGGTATTAAAAGTACTGAGCAGTAATAAAAATACTGTAGTAAGAAGAACCATTTCAATTACTGAGCAGAAAATAAACTGCCATTAGTGAGTTCAAGAAGTTCATTTTAACAGAAAGGGGAGCAGTGGCAGAGCCCAAACAAATGGGAACCAAGGACAGACCTGAGTCCGGAGGTTTCCTGCAGTTTAGACTCAGTACAATTACAGATGTTGTGGATACTTGTTCCCTAATCCTCAGGAAAAAACATAATACACAGATACTATGTGTGTAACACCACCTACTCAGTGCTGGAATACACAGGTGTTCTCTAGCAGTAGGAGACTGTCCTCAGGAAGACCTTCCTGGAGTCTCTCACTAGGGTCTGGAGAAGGAAAGGAGGGTTTGGTATAATGAGGGTACCACGGCTTTAGAATCACGATAATGCAGCAGACTTGTCTTCTGATGGGAACAGCAATTGTCAAGTTGGGATTACATGTCACACAACTAAAAGTGGCACAGTGGAGCCTACAGACCAAATTCTACTATATTAGGGTTCTCCAAAGAAATGACACTCCCTTAAGCAGATGCACCCCTACCCTTCCTTTGCCCTCCACCCTACTTAGGTTCATTCTTTTCCAACACCACCCCTCTCTCCTAGGTTTCTCTTGGGAAATGTCTGAGGATGAGACCTATTTAAAACGTCCCCTATCTGTTGGGTCCAAATCGCAGGGAGGGTCCCCCTCTGAGGGACATGACAGGTAGGACAGACAGGCAGAAAACATAATTTGAAGTATTTTTGTTTTTTTATATACAGAATACAGGAAAGTTTCTGTAAAGTCTAAAACATTACAATTACTATGTACATTGGTACTAGCTGTGGGGGTGAAAGGAGAGGAGGAAGCTAGGGGTGGGAGGAAAAGGAGGGAAGTGGCAAGAGAACAAAAAAAAAGACAAAACAGGTTTACGACAAAAACATTTTTGCTACAATAGACAATTTGAGAAAACGCTCTACCACATGTACTGTACACAGTTTTTAAAAACATTGAAAAAATGTCATCACTAGATGTATTTACACAAAATCCAAATACACTTTTCCTTATTTGAAATAAAATAGATGGACAGCCAGAAAAAGAATTCATTTCTCATTTGTCCATAATACACAGTAGCTACCTGTAGTGCAACCGCTGCAGAAAGGGAAAATAACTTGGAGGGTGGGAACCATGGAAAGAGGGTGGGTAGCGATCTTTATATTAAATAAAACAATGATATTGTATAGATTTTGCTGTATGAAAACTGTATTTTTTCTTTTAATATAAAACTATTGTCACTGCCACAAAATAGAACAAGTTTCTGATTATTTTACAACGGCGGGCGAGGGGGAGGGAGCAGGAAGTGGGGGAAGGGTTTGTGTTGGAGGAAGTGTCCAGACCCTGGATCTTCCCCTCCCTGCCCACACTGTTCCTCAGCTCGGGTCTGCCGCTTTCCCATGAAATGTTGAGTACAAATATATGTGCAAATGCCCCCTAGAACTTGAGAAAAGAAAAAGGATTTTTAAAAAAGTCAAAAGGTTTTCTTCATTTCATGCAAAGATTGTAGTTGAAGGGTTTCTGGTAGAGTATAGAAAACACCCGGGCTTGGTTTGTGTACATTTTTGCATTGCAGGAGTCTTGGGTGGGTGTACAGGCTGGTGGCAGGTTAGTCACCAGCCCTAGGGAACGGAGTTAGAGCGCAGCACAGGGCCCTGGTGGGACTTGAGAGACAACTTCTCCGCCAAGACCCCATCCTGCAGCAGGCTGGCATCGCCTTTGGGCTGTTTGGTCGCAAACTCAGTGATGCTGAAGACAAACTGCAGGCAGCCCAGCTTGATGTAGCTGCCATGGTGCAGTAAGGCCGTGCCCTCCCAGCCGGCCCCACTGCCCCCAATCAAGCTTGAGCTGCTGGCTTTGCAATTGCAGGGTCTCTGTGGTGGCCCCTGGGCCTGGGAACTCATCATGGCTGCCTCCACACTTGGCTCTTCATCCTGTTTCTGGTAGCGGCGGCGCCCTGGGAAAAAGGGGGATGGTCACAGGAGAGGAACACTGAACAGCTGCCCCATCTGGGCTTTTTGCCAGGATTGGGCCCCCATGTCTCCCCATTCCAACTGCTACGTGACTAGGGGTGAGGGATACTCAGAAAGGGCTGAAGAAATCTGAAGTATCTAAAGAGGTCTGTATATATGTGGGTGATCAGCACTTGGTTTCCCATGGCCTTCCCTGGGCCACCAGCAAGGAGAGCTTGGCCACTAGGACTACGAAGGCAAGAAACTGAAGGTCACTGGCAGTATGGCAGAACCACTGTGACTGGGACTTTGTGGCCCATCCACAAACCTAGCTTTGTGGCCACAGGCTTCTACTCCAACTTACTGATGACACTCTGCACTTTGGCAACAATACTGCTTGGGGGGGTTGGCGGGGTCTTCTCAGAGAAGTCACATGAATACAGCACATTGTCCACCGTTGTCCCATGCTCACTATAGTTTAACAGCTCATAATGTTTGGTATTCTGAGGAGGGGAGATAAGATATATGGTCAGCTGTGTAGGGACTGTGACTAAGGAGAGAGAGGACATATGGAGGCCACACTGCTCTACCTAGGGAGCTCATATTCTTCCCTAGTCACTTCCGCAGCCTTTCAGAATGGTGCTCAAGACTCACCTTGGGAAAACCTGCCTTCCTAGTGACCCACACCCCCTGCTCTCCCACTGCTCCTTTCCTCTGCCTCCTCAGCATTGGCTCCTGTTGGTAAGATACTCATGATGATGATCTCACAAGGACACATCCACAGAGCTTGCCTTCCTTCTATGCTGGTCCCTTCCCCTGCACCTAAGATTAACCTTAGTAGAAATGACAGCCCTGCCCCTGGAAGCAGGTAGCCATGGTAGGATGCCCTTTCACACCAAGACTTCTCCAGGAATGAGGAAGAAAAGGAGAGGCCTCCCAACCCTCTTCCCCTCCTCCCAGGCTATTGAACCAAAACCCAGTAAAAAGAAGAGGCCTCAGTCTGGGAAAATTCCCTCTCAACCCATCTCCACCCCTCACCTCATCGTAGAATATGCAGGCATGTTTCCCGGACACGTAGTTACAGTGACCATAGTTTGTAAGGCACACATCCATGTCAGCTCCTGCAAGGTGGCAGGAGTAGAGTAAAAGGAAGGCAGAAAACAGATTTTAAGATGTATGTGTGGGGGAGGAAGGGGAGGTGAGGGAGGTGATAGACGGAGGGAGGGAGTTAGCCTCTGGGTGGGTGCTAGAAGACCTCAAGGGGCAGGTAGTTCATGGACCTCTCCTTGTATTTTGTTGTTTTTGTACTGGGGATTGAACCCAGTAGCGTTTTACCACTAAGTTAAGTTCCCAGCTCTTTTTATTTTTTGACACAGGGTCTAAGTTGCTGAGGCTGGCCTTGAACTTGTGACTTCCTGCCTCAGCCTCCCGAGTCACTGGGATTACAGGTGTGTACCACCTTATATTTTTGGACAAAAGCTGATGCCTTTTCCAACACTCTGCTCAACAACTGTCCTTGTCAGCTAATCTGCTTTAGAACATGTGGCTGCTACCCAGAAGGTACATTGGGTTACTAAAGAGGAAGGGATACTTCCATGAAAATATAACATGGAAAAATCACATCACAGGAAATTTTTAGGCTGAGAGCTAATGTGTACCTCTGTACTAACTGCAGGGCTAACTGCAGACTTGGTGTGAGCCCATCACTTTTCAAAGACACCCAGGGACAAGCAGTTGCCCTCTGCTTGGGTCTTTCCTGGCAGTGTTTCAAATGACTGAGTGGTAGTCAAGCTGACTTTCATCCCTGATAAGGCCACAATAGGCACAGACAAAGCAAAGGACACAGACACAGAGGGAAGCACCTGTTTTGTTGCACAAGTCACTCTTGTCTGGACAGTCACTGGGTTACCTATCAACTCTAGAAAATGGCTTCCATCACTCCTTTCTAGCTTGTTGGTAAGAGTGCTGATCATTAGGACTGAATAGATTCAGTGCTTCTCCCAGCTTCCTGGCTGGCTTACCTGTCCCGATGTAGAGGGTTCGATAGCACATGTTCACAGCTCCTCCCAACCCTAAGAGGGGGTAGAACACAGCTCGGGCCTGTACCTCCTTTCTCTGCACTGCAAGATAAGACAGAGATGGGATCATTCAGAAACTCAGAAACTGTGACCCAAACATGAACCAATAAAACCTGGATGTTTGGCTTGTGGCCTAAAGAAAGTCCCAGTGGATGATTCATGTTTCCAAACACAACAGACACTGAGCTGCTTTAGGATGAGGTCTTCTCTCCCAATTCACATCATTTCCAACATGGGATAAGAAGAAAATGGTCACAATATTTGAGGATGTTAGTACTGTAAGCTCCTGAGCTGCTGGTTAGCTTATCAGGGACAATCCAGCTAGTATGAATCAGTGTTTCTAAAACTTTAATGTGCATATGAATTGCCTATGGATCTTGTCAAAAGGTAGATTCTGGGTTGGGTGTATAGTTCAGTGGTAGAGTACTTGCCTAGGATTCAATCAGAGGAAAAGAGAGTTGGGGGTGAAAGGAAGGAAGGAAGACAAGAAGAGAGAATGAAGAGTCTGACTCAGTATGTCTGGGGTAGGGAGCTAGAATTTGTCTTTCGTTGTAATGCTGGAGATTGAACCCATGGGCACTCTACCAGTGATCTATACCCCCAGCCTTTTAAAAATTTGAGACAGGAGCTGGGCGTGGTGGCGCACGCCTGTAATCCAAGCGACAGGGTCTCACTAAGTTTCTGAGGCTGAGCTGGGTCTGTAGCTTGCCAAGCACATGTGAGGCACTGGGTTCGATCCTCAGCACTGCATAAAAATAAATAAATATTGGGAGGCTGAGTCAGGAGGATCGTGAGTTCAAAGCCAGCCTCAGCAACTTAGCGAGGCCCTAAGCAACTCAGTGAGACCCTGTCTCTAAATATAATACAAAATAGGGCTGGGGATGTGGCTCAGTGGCTGAGTGTCCCTGAGTTCAATCCCTGGTTCCAAAAAAATAAAAAAATAAAAAAAAAATAAAAAACATATTAAGGGCTGGGATTGTGGCTCAGTGGTAGAGTGCTTGTCTCACATGTGTGAGGCTTTGGGTTTGATTCTCAGTACCTCATATAAATAAATGAATAAAAAAACAGGTCCAGCAACAACTTAAAAAAAAAAAAGTTTCCAAAGCTGGCCTAGAACTTGCAATCCTCCTGACTCAGTGTCCTGAGTTGCTGGGATTACAGGTATGCTTAAAATTTAGTTTTTTGGTCTTAGGAGATGCTGATGCTCCTGGTCTGGGGACCATGCTTTGAAGCAGCAAGGCTCTTAAGGGCTAATGTTCAAAGACAACCAAGTAGAGTTATCACTTGAGAATTTCTAAGAGGCTTACCCACTGTTATGTTATTTCTCACCTTGAACTCAAAACTTCCCTCTTGGGAAAAACACTTCTAATTCAAATATTAGGAAACAACTGAGCAGAGAGCATACCACTTACACCCCTAAGCAGTGGTAAGTGCTTTGCTGTGTTTCAAAGTGGACTTGTATGAAAGAGTGACTTCCCTAAGTCTGACCAGGGGAAGTGATTTCACCAAGCTGTGGTTGTCATCTCATTCCTGCTCTGAAAAAAAAAAAAAAAAAAAAACATAGTGTTTTATTAAGCCTATCAAAGGTAGACAGAAGGTTTGAGCTATCAAAAGCTGATTCTCCAGGGAGGCAAGGAAATTATTCACAAGATCCAATGGTGTGGTAGTAGGTATGTGCATGCGCACCTTCTGTGTGGTGCCCTCCAGAAGTCAGTGGATGTGTCCCAACACTGCCCGGTGAAGCCTGGACCCGGGAGGGGAAAAGCTGATGTATTCTCTGCAAGGCCAGAAACTTGATCAGCTTCTCGTCCAGCATATTTACCTCGATTTCTATCAATCAAAGAGAAAGGTTAAAAAACAGCTGGGATGGAAATGTAATGTGGAAGTAGTTAAGGGTCACGGAAATAGTTAAACATTTCTGAAATCCAGCAGAGTGATTTTTGCTCAAACAGCATTGAGTACAGAGTTCCAGAGCTGGGCATCTCACTTGCTATTCACAGTGAGAGAGTGCCCCAGTGTAGCCTGCACAGTTGTCTTCTGTAGTAAGGTGGACTATTTCAGGCCAAATGTACTGAAAAGGCAGAGTAAGCAGACCAATTGGCTTCTCTGCAGGGAGGACCTGGATATCTGATAGACTTGAATTTTCAACCCACCCTTTGTGCACAGAGATCAATATTTCTCCCTATTCTTCTTTACATTGGAGTTTCCCACAGATGAGACCCCTCCTCTGGGAGTGAGGCTCCTGATTTTGTTCTGCAAGTCCAGGTGATCTGCCTCAAGTGATTCTGTTCTTCCTCATTAATTAAGCACAGTTCTGTTCTCCCTTCATCTTGGATTATGTGTATGTGCAAATACAGAAGGCAGAGATAGGAGATGAAACCTTTTCTGACCCCACGCTTTTACCCAAATGGTACTCCTCTTCCCCCTGATCCTAGCTCTCTTAGATGCGGCAACTCTTTATCTCCCTTTGAAATGAGCTGAATGCTGCCTAGGGACAGCAACTTTACCACAGCAGCTCACTCACTCACCTCCATTGACATCCATAAATGCTCGAAGTGAGTTGGTGAGGTCCACCATGGCAGTAGAGTTGGCTGGGAAAGAGGGTACGGTTAAAGCGCTTCCTATGGATAACGTGCCGGGGCTGACCTTGCCATCTGGGGACGGAGCAGGAAGACTGTTACTTACGTCGCCTGAGGGAAACCCACCGGTCCAATCCCCCACAGCTGAGACAGGTCTGGATTTCGGACCCAAGGTGATGTTCCCTTCTTGATTCTCAACCCATAGGCTCTGGAACTCCTAGAGCTAAAAACGTGTGGTGAGGAAGGGCAGATGGAACGACAATGTACCCGGGCACGCAGGAGTTTCCAGAGTACTGAGAACCATTGCAATCCACTGCTCTGGGGAAAGTGGTGGGGTAGCTTCACTCCCTGGGCCATGACCACCTCCCTATTGCCTCTAAAAGAAGTGATACCTGCCCTTGCAACTCCTGCTTGCTGAAATATGATTCATAGCGTGCAAAAATCTATCCACGCTGGTATTAAGAGATGGTGAGAAACAGAAAAATAGCTTGAGAAGTAGGGCCATCCTGAGACCAGGGGCCCCCATGCAGAGAAATCACAGTCACCTGGTTACCGAGACTCCCAGCTGACTAGGAGGCCAGCTTCAGTTCAGACAGGAGAGACCACAGGGGGTTCCAGCAGCATCTGAAACCTGGTTCAGATGCTGGGGTCAGCAACCTTGAGGTCCTAAGTGCTGACTAGGGATAGCTGAGAGAGCAGGTCCAAACTGGGCCAAGTTCAGACTTAAGGGACTGCCCTTCGGCACGTGGCCTGAGGGCAAGCTTCTGGGCCAGACCAACCTCTGTGGGCATCCCATTTTGCAGCTACTCTGAAAGGCAATGCTGCTTTCTGTCCCTGCTTCCCTGACACAGAAGTTCCTCAAATGAGTTGGTTCTGAGAATCTGCATCAGGCGTGGCTTTAGTCTCTTATGTGGATCATGAAACACTGAGGTCGTTACCCAGAACCTCAGGCTGACCCCAGTGGTTTCCAGAGAGCATGCTGCCTTCTTCTAAGGTGACGAAACAAGACAGGCAGAAGACTAAGCCTGGAGGGTGAGAGAAGGAGTCAGGAGACCCAGGCTGTAGTTCCAGTCCTGCCACTGCCTTGGTAGGTCACCTTAAGGAAATCACTTAAGCTTTTAGAGCCCAAGCAACCCCACCTATAAGATGGGGACAAGTTAACATGTGCTTCCTCTTTTACAGCAGATATGGGAAGGACAAATAATGTAGAGATTAAAATCCTCTGAAGCATTCACAAGGATATAAATGTTTTAAGAATCTTAAGTCTTATTTGCCAGGAAAAGCATAAAATTATTCCAAGTCACTGGAGGCTGAGCAGAACTCACCTGATGACGGCGCTGGTGAGCAGAATCGTTGGTTGGCTCCTGTGGCCAAGATACCATCTCCTGTTGCTTGGGGGGGAGTGAGCACCCGGGTGGCATTTGGGGGTGAGCCCAGTGGCCTTGAATCTGTCAATGGAGGTCCTATCTGTGACTGGACAGTCTTTCTTTGCAAAGTGCTGGTGTTCTCGATGCTGGCACAAGAGCTGGGAATGGAAGGGGGCAGGCTTGGGACAGGAACCAAACTCCTCTGGGGGCAAGAGCTGGGGCCAGTGGCATTCTCGGTCTTCACAATGATGCCGACGTTGTGATTCTGAAGCCCCCCAGTCGCTGGTGGCGTGAGGGGCCGAGGCCAGCCTTGCCGATGTGAAAGGCCAGGTAGGGGGTTGTTGGCGCCTGGAAGTCGCCGGGGGTCCGTGGAATCAGTGGGGCTGCTGTAGAGGTGGGGGCCATTGGCTTTCACCTCTGTGTTCACTGGCCCGTTGGCAGTCCCACAAGGGGCTTTCTTGGATTTCTCCGCACAAGAACTGCAGTTGATGTCCTCTAGGGCTGGGGGCTGGTGGGGTGGAGAGCAGCTCAGGGAATTCTGGGTGCTAATCCCTGAGGGGCAGGACAAGGGGTAGTGGGAAGGTGTAGGTGCCTTGTCAGCGGTTTGCAGGGATGTGGTGATTGAGCTGTCAGTCACAATAACAGGCTTAATATCAGCCTTCTCTGTCTGTTCAGAGTCCCAATGCGAAGGCATCTGCTTAGCAGATAAATGTTTCAATATGCTGCACTGGAGCGCAACAACACTACAGAGCCACTGCAATGGAAGGAGAGGAGAGGAGAGGAGGGTGAGAGGCCCAGAAGGCGCCAGTCCATCCTGCCACAGTGGCCAGGGCTACAGCAGAGCTGACAAGCACTGTTTCAGAGGTCCCAGTGTGAATGCCCAGAAAGGGTATGCTTGACTTGTGATAGAATTCCATTTCCATTCCCAAGCAAGACTTGTTGGTATACTCGGCAGGCAACCCCTGGTCAGCAGAGCTTGGGATTCTTGTTTTGGCTCTGCCCCTAAGGCTCACCTTGTGACTAATATTCAGCAAGTACCCCAGCACCTGCTGTGTGTCCAGCACTATCAACTAACCCCTCTATGGATCTACTCATCTCTTTCTACAATATAGATTTGCCTGGCTCGCAGTGCACTGGGGGACCGATGGAGAGGAGCAGACCAGTCGACTCTGTAGTTCTCTTACTTGACTTTAGGATCTGAGCCAGAGGTTCTCTGTGGAATACTCAATGCTTAGGGGGGTGAGGGTGGGGGTGGAGTGGGAATGACAGACACTGAGGCTATTTCCAATAACAGCTATGATGAGACGGAAAGAAGATTGAATCTGGAATCCCAGTTCTGCCTTCACTCACCTCTTGCTGTTCTGCCTGAGTGGCTAAGTGCTCAGAGTTCAAAAGGTGCGTCTGTGATTCCTCGGGAATCCCATTGCAGATCAGTTCCCCGTCCCGAATGGCCGCGGGTGCAATGAGAGGGGGTGGAAACTGGTACTGAGATTTTATAGCATCGGGAACCTGTTCAGGATAGATAGAAGAAAGAAGGAAAGGGAGATAGTGCTAACATGTTTAGTTGATTCTGTCCTGGAACATCATTCTATTTGTGGTGCTGATGCCCAGGGGACCATTTATTCTGGGTCCACTAAGGACAGAGAGTTTCAGTGTGCTGCAACTGCTCTGTTGTCCCCACTGACTCTGACACATGCATACTGGCCTGAAAGGGCAAAGAAATGCAAATAGTAGGAAGGGCCTCCATTTTTCTTCATCAAGGTCAAAGGCCTGTAGAACTCAGAAACCACTGTATGCCGTCTTCTGCTTTGGTCTGAAAAGTGTAGAGCTGACAATGGACAGTGCTTCAGAGTGGTGCTTTAGGTTCTTACTGTTCAGGGTCAAGTTTTGGGGGGTAGGTGAGACATAAGAAGGTAAATGAGGCCACATTTATGGTGGGAATGCTCAGCATGAGGCCTGTCTAATAAAAGTACTCAATCAAGGTTAGGTTTTACCATTCATGACTCATGATACAACTGAAGACTTTTTTTTTCTTAAGACTTCTTTGGTGCACAAAGACAGAAGACACACTCTGACTCATACCATGTAAGAATGAGAGCCATACAAGCAACAAGCCATTCACACATTCAACCAACATTTATTGAGCACCTCCCAAATCTGGCACTGTTCAAGTACTAAAGGTCCAGGGATGAATAAAACTAAAGGTTGCCCTCAAGGAGCTCATAGCCTAGTGTGAAGAAAAAAACCAGAAATATAATACATGTAATGGATCCTAGAATAGAAGCATGTCAAAGGTGCTATCAAAAAAACAAAGGAGGGCTGGGTTGTGGACCAGTGGCAGAGCACTTGCCTAGCATGTGTGAGGCACTAGGTTTGATCCTTAGCACCACATATACATAAATAAATAAAAAACAAAAAACAAAACAAAACAAAACAGAAAAATAAAGGAGCCAGGCGCAGTGGTGCACGCCTGTAATCCCAGCAACTCGGGAGGCTGAGGCAGGAGGATCGCAAGTTCAAAGCCAGCCTCAGCAACTTAGCGAGGCCCTAAGCAACTCAGTGAGACCCTGTCTCTAAATAAAAATACAAAATAGGGCTGGGATGTGGCTCAGTGGCTGAATGTCCCTGAGTTCAATACCTGGTTCCAAAACAAACAAACAAACAAACAAACAAAACAACAACAACAACAAAAAAAGGAGAGTGCTTATTTTAGTTTAGGGGACAGGAGCTTGGGATTTGGGAAGATTTTGTAGGAAGGGTTTGAACCAAGCAAGACTTGTAAAGCTGAGAAAGAATTTCTATGCAGATAAAGGAGAAATAAGGATTGGGGAGCAACATGTAAGGCACAGAGATGTGAAAGTACTTGGTGGATTTGGAAAACATCCAGAGAACCAACAGATTGTTGACCAAGATTTTATGGAAGATGGGAAGAGCTGGAAATGGTTTGCAGAATTTTGGCCTCAGGGACTAGGTAGAAATTACTATCATTCACTGACACTGGAAATATGGAGGGGAAAGCAGATTTGGAGAGACTGAAGACTTATGGACTAGGGTAGGTTGAGACTGAGCTTATCTGTGGGATGGGCAGGCAGACATGCATCTGCATATGAGAAAAAAGGTGAAGAATATGGAGTTGGGAATCATCACCTGGTACCTTGGGCTTTTTGAGATCACCAGCAATTAGAAGAGGAGGATGGAACAGTGGGCTAGTCTAAGGCTGTTTCCTGAAGAAGAGTGAAAAGGTAGGTGGAGGAGGAACTCCTAACCCAGATACCAAATTCTGAGCAGATTTCACCTGCACTTTTATAATGAAGGATAAAGGCCACTGTCCTATGGTGCTATAGTCCTTATTACACTCTCAAACTGTCCAATAACAAAAGGCTTTTTAGGTGTCTCATGCCAAGTTGTTGATTTTCCTCAACAACAGGAAAACATTTGAAAACAGAGGAGGGAGCTGGGTGTGGTGGGTGCAGACTTGTAATCCCAGTGGCTTGGGAGGCTGAGGCAGAAGGATTGTGAGTTCAAAGCCAGCCTCAGCAAAAACAAGGCACTAAGCAACTCAGTGAGTTGAAATAAGATACAAAATAGGGTTGGGATGTGGCTCAGTGGTAAAGTGCCCCTGATTTCAATTCCCAGTACCAAAACAAACAAACGAATGAACAAACAAACAAACAGTGAAGGGGGAACAAAACAATGATGGGACTTAATCAAGATCCTCCTGGACTGTTCACTTTAGTAGCTAGGCTTGCTTTCCTATCTACACAGCAAATCACGCAGTCTAGATCACTTTTAGATTCATTTAACTGAGGTCTAAGATCCCCCACTGAAAACACTTTAATTTTAGAAAACTTGTGTTTCCACTGAAGTATAAATATTTATCCAGTTAAGAGTTTGTTATACAATTTCCAACAGTTAGTATCTTGCTAGGACTAACCCACAGGAGGTGATGGGTGTGGTGTGACTGAGTTTAAAGTGTGGCTGCCACCAAGTGGCCACTTTGAGAATTGCTGGCTTTTGTTGATATATTGGACTGTCTTGAGTTTACCTCAAAAGAAAGATCAGGTTCATATATAGGTATATAGGGCTAGGCCCTCTACATTATCTGAATTGGAAGGCTGAAGGATTTATGAGAAACATAAAGGAAGGAAATTTTTCTGTCAACCTTTGTGGACACAGTTTAGCAACTGTCAAGTACATACAAATGCTAGGTATTATCAATAATTAATTATTTTATATATTTATTTCTTTGTGGTGCTGAGGATCAAACTCAGTGCCTCACCTGTGTTAGGGCTCCATCACTGAGCTACAACCCTACCTCCTATATATTTATTTTTATATTAGGAATTGAACCCAGGGGCACTTAATCACTGCGCCACATCCGCAGCCCTTTTTATGTTTTATTTTGAGACAGGGCCTTGGCTAAATTGCTAAGACTGGCTTTGAATTCATGATCCTCCTGCCTCAGCTCTGGAGCCACTGGGATACACACCCAGCCAAATGCTAGGTATTAATGTAGCAATGCTACAAAAGAAGAGTATTGGTGATCTATTAATGAAAGCCTGGAAACAGATTTAATTCTCCTTTAGACATTTTCCTCTTAAGTTCCTCTATAGGGAACAGCTCCTCAAGTTCCATGTGACTCTCAATCACCTGCACATTCAACTCACCAAATGGCTCTTGGACAGGGGACATCTAATGGAAACAGACAGAATGACTATCAGGTGAAGAGGAAGTGACAACCAAGCACAACTTGGTTTGGTGGAATGGGCTGAAGAGTGCTTATCTTTAGAGAACCAGAAACTGCAGACTTTGAAAGCCTACTTGGGGCTTGGCCCTCACCATACTCAAATATTAAAATATAAAGTTGACATTCATTACTTGCTGAGATACCAAAGATGAATCTCTGTGAGGCTTTACAGTCTCCTTGTTTGAAAAACTGGGACAACGACCCTCTCTATTTATCAAATAAAGGCAATCAGATACCACCATCCTGCCTGCACCAGATCTGTGACTCACCTTCAGGCTTCTTCTTTTGACTGACTGGAGCACGCGGCGGTTAGGAGGGTGCTTCTTATGGATTCGGTTCAGGAAGTCCACTTTGACGACATGCTGTGAAATGGTGTCCTGGAAACGATCAAACACCTGGCACCGATTGCTCAGTGTCATATTCTTCTGGTTCAGCTAGAGAAAAATCAGAAACACCCCTATGGTGAACCTTGAAAGGTACTCCCACATTCAGGAAGTCCCATTCTCTGATATTAAAAATAACAACAACAACAAAGACCAGAATCTCTCAGTCAAATGGGTTCCTTCAGTCAGGGGCAAGATGCCAACACTCTTGCTAGAGCAAGGTAACATGGATGAGACTTTCCTTCTCAGCCTTGCCCAGATCAGTGGTGAAGAGCTGAGATGTTCCTGTTTCCTAGTGAGGCTCAAGGATAGGAAACAGGGAATTAGCTAAGAAGTACCCTTAAGAATTCAGCCTGACAGTCCTCAGTTCTAGTTTCAAGTACTCTCTGTTGGGGCATCCTCCCTGTAGCATCAAGCTTCAGAGGAGATGCAGACCTTGACCCTTAAGAGACCCAAACTCCCTTCCCAGAAAGGGACTCTCAGAGGAAGTAGGCTGTGTCCTACAGATGAGCTTGGCCAACAGCTGGATGAGAATCCTACATGCCCTGCCCTTTTTCTGCTCCAGGGTTCAAAGGAGCATTAATGAACCCATTCTGGTATCACAGTCTTCCTTCATGGAAGAGGGAAAACTTTGGACAGCTCATAAGAGGCTAACAGGAAAGAAGAGTTTCTGCAATAGTCTATAGAAGACACAGAGAATCCATGCCACTCTCCTCTCCTATATCTGCTCCCCTACACTTTAGTTCAAAAGAAAGAATCTCCTCTGGAAGCTTCCTAATTGGTAAATTAGGCACAACTTTTAAGTGGCTAATAAAATTTGCTAATTAGTAATTTTTTATTCACTGGAAAGTTGCTCCTTAAGATCTGTATTTGGGTAAACTGTTTATGGTCATTTTTTTTTTCTGGTGTGGCAGGAAGCAAAAAAAAAAAAAAAAAAAAAAAATGCTCACACTGAGCCCTAGAGAGACACTTCCTCTTAGATAAATCTTTCTGAGTGGCATGAGTCAGAAGAACACAAAGTAACTCTTCCATCTGTAAAAGAGATGAAACCCAGGGCCTCACAAGTGCTAGCTAGCACCTTACACTCCCAGACTCCATGTGTGCAAGTCTTTAACTAATTATTTCATGGCTAATATCATTTCGTAGATGATGTTCTTTTTTGTTTGTTTCCAGTGCTGGGCATTGAACTCAGAGCTAGGCAGGTGCTCTACCACTGAGCTGTATTTCTCATCCACATTTGACAATGTCTCTCTCTCTCTTTTTGGGGGGACCAGGGATTGAACCCAGGGAGTGCTTAACCACTGAGTCATATCCCCAGTCCTTTCATATTTTGAGACAGGGTCTCATAAGTTGCTTAGGGCCTTGCTAAATGGCTGAGGCTGGCCTTGAACCTTCAATCTTCTTGCCTCAGCCTCCTGAGTTGCTTGGATTACAGATGTGAGCCACCACGCTCAGAGACAATGTCTTAAGCAGCAAACTTTTTGGTTTGGAAAGGTTTTTCTTATGAGGAAATACCTCCTCCTGGAGCCCTGTCCCATTCCATCTTGTATCTGTTCAAACTGCCTAGAAGGACAAATCCTTTTGGAGATAGCTAACGACAGCTGTGTTCTAGCCTTGGAAAGCAGTGTAGAAAATGTATCCAAGACTCCTGGAGACAACATTCATTCTTCCTTTTCTTTTTCAGTTGTAGACGGACATAATACCTTTATTTTATTTAAGTTTATGTGGTGCTGAGGATCAAACCTGGTGCCTCACACATGCTACGCAAGCACTCTACCACCGAGCTGTAACCCAAGCCACACAACAGGCATTCTTTCAACAACTTATTTACTGAGCACCAATACAGGGAGTTCTAGAGAATTAAAGCTACAGAAGGAAAAGAATCTCATATGGTGACTGGGACATACGTACTCCAGACAACCAACCATTTATTTCCTTAATGTTAGATCTTCTAGGGCTGTAACATCAACTGCTTAATTCACAGCAAAAGAAATTACTCAAAAACAATGAAGTACTATGTATATGTAAGATTATATGAATCGTGTGAATCTACACTGTGAAAAAAAAAGATATATTCCCTGCTGTATAAAATAATTATATCAAAATGGGTTCTACTGTCATGTATAATTAAAAAGAACCAATTAAACAAAACAAAACAAAACAAAACAACAAAGTATGCTTTTACAGTCAAAACAAGGCACTGCAGGAAAAGGCAAAATGCACAGCTGAGGTATGTCAAAATAATCAGAAATAAGTAGGATGGTCTACAGAAACCAGCATCTGTGAGATTATAGTGAACTCTGGCACAAAGCTGACCTTAATATGCTTTCTACTGAACCAGTCCATGCCCCAGCTGTACCCAATGAGGATTGACTGGATACTGCTGTACTTACCACCACATGTTCAATGTGATTTGGACACATCCATCTGCCCAGGGGCATGGCAGTGAGCGGTGGCTCGAGGCAGTCCATATGAAACAGGAGAGGGCAATAGTCACACTGGATGAGAGGGGCCACACGGCAACTCCTGCCGAAAGACAAAAGAGATGTTGCCCATTTCTGAATCGAGATGGGAAAATTCAGACTAATTCCGCACTGTGGAACAACCTTCTTTTCTTAATCCTAACGATATTCTTCCACATCTTCCTACACCAATGATTCAGTTATACTTCTGATCAGAAAGATGGATGGATTTGGGGGCTACCATCAGGTTCTCCATTATTCTCTCTTCTGAGAAGAATGTCTCTTTGATGATGTAAATGTTTATCTGGAGTATCGCTAAAGTGGATTTCAGAGCAAGAATGGTCAATGCTCATACCCACCAGGTAAGACAGCCAACTGCTCTTTAAATTCCTTAAAAGAAAGCAACTACCTTGTTTAAAAAACCACGAGCAACTTTTCTGGAGTCTTCACTTCAGCAAGAAAAGGTTTCTCTTCTGCACAAAGCACTAGGCAGTACGGACAGTCAGAGAGGTATGTGGGCAAAAGATTTTATAAAGCATACACGTAAGTGCGATTCAAGAAGGGGGCTTACACAAATGCCAACTATGATTTTTACTCCTAGGGCTTCTGGGATACCACTGGAGCCATAATTTTGCACTACTGTCTAGTTCCCTGTAGTTTTTGTTGTGGAATACTTCTTTTTGTTGTTGATGTAGAATACTTTTCTTCCCCTTCAGTACTGGGGATTAAACCCAGGAGTGCCCTATCACCAAGCTACACTCCTTGTCTGTTTTTTCAAAAAATTTTGAGACAGTGTCTCCTTAAAGTCACCCAGTTTGGTGAGTTATGATCCTCCTGCTTCAGCCTTCTGGGTTGCTGGGATTACAGGTGTGTGCCACCATGCCCAGTGAATACTTCTTTTTGATAGTTATTTTCTCCTGTTATCTTGTTCTGACCATAATGTAGTTCTTCTAACACACTCTAGCCCAACAAGTTCACCATCAATAACTGAGGCAGCTGATTCCTGTCACTGAGATCCTTTTAGAAGGAATCCAGTGACCCAAGGAAGATATAACCAGGGTAGTCTAGGGGCTTTGAGAAACCATTCAGACCAATATATACCAACTACCATATATACTTGTACTACTTTTAAACTCATCTGTACTGATTTAAAAACGTTTTGTTTTTTCCAGGAACATGAGGCCTTGCTGGTCATAATTCTTCCTGTTATTCAATCTAAGTCATCTCATGCTTCCGTTTAAGTCCAACTTTTCTTGTTCTAGTCTCTACCAACACAGTTAATAGTATTCCGGTACTCTTATTCTTCAAGGAATCTGTTAATACTTTCAAGGCTCTGGTCAGTCAATTAGTCAGTTTCTATGTGTTCATACCATCAGTAAATAGGTTGTTCACATTTAACACATCTGGAAGAGGTGATGGAAGAGAAAAAAATGCATCATTTGCTGAATAAAAAGGAAGAGCCCCTTGGTATAGAAGAAAATACCTGTTACATGTGAAGCAGACTTTGACGGGTAAGGGAACAAGACCATTGTGATCTAACTCATGTTGTGTCTTCTTAACATTTTTCCCTGTGGTTTCCTCCTTTCTTCTCCTCTTGCTAGAACCTAGAAAAGAAATTGGTGGTGCTGAACTGTCCCTGGCTTCAGAGTTCCTCACCTAGGATATGGAAATAACATTAAGTGAAAGGAACAGATCTTAGGAAAACCATGTGCCATGGCCCAGTTTGTCCACCAGTCCACTGACATGGCCCATGGATGGATCTTTCTGAGGCTCCCAGGCTGGTTTCAAGTGAGAAAAATGAGCAGGAAGAGAGGAAAAAGGAGACTCAGATATAAGTCAGAACCTGTTCATGAGCGAGCAGAAGTACCTGATCTATGGCAGTAACACATCTGTTTTACAAACAGGAAGTGATCAGAAACCTGGGTTTGATACTGGCAACCTAAGAAATATATATGCCCAAGTCAAATGGTCAACAAAGACTATTCTGTGAAGGTAGCTGAAGAAAATACTGCAAATTTACATTTTTATAGAAATCAGAAATGCCTTGATTCCATATGCATCTTTTTAAGCTTGCCATTTTCTCTTTATCTGGCAAGAAAAATAGATTTAGAAGCTTTATGGTATCAATGGTATCAAATAGAAACCAAGACTTGATTTAAAAAAAAAGGAAGAAAGAGGGTAATTGATAATAGATAAATATTATAAATTGGTAATTTAGTAATATCTATCAGAACTATCAATCATACTGACCCAGCAATTCTAATATTAGGAATTTAACCTAAATATAATACCCACACATCTATTACAGTACACAATGATGTAGTTACAAAGTTATTTGTTGAAGCACTATCTTAGTAACAAAATATTAGGAACAACCTAAATGTCAGTTAATAGGAAACTGACTAAATTGTGGCACATCTGTACAATGGACCATTATGCAAACACAAAAAACTGAGGAACTTCTATATTAATATATTAAGACCTCTAGAATATATTGTGAAGTGAAAAAAGCAAGGTGCAAAACAGTATATCTAGTATGTTATTCAAGGAAAAAATACACACACATATCTGTATTTGCTTATACACGCACAAAGAAATTCTAGAATACACAAGAATCAACCACTGGTTTTCTATGAAGGGTAGGAAAGTGGACAACAGGAGTGGAAGGGTAATTTTTCACTGTAAGTCTTCATATTTTTAATAACATATATATATTTGTGTGTGTGTGTGGGTGTGTGTGCACGTTCTTGGGGATTGAACCCAGGGGGTACTTTACCAATGAACTACATACCCAGTCCTTTTAATTTTTTAAGACAGGGTCTTGCTAAGTTGCTAAGGCTGGCCTTGAACCTGAGATCCCTCCTGCCTCTAGAGAAGCTTGGATTACAGGAGTGCACCACCAGGCCCAGCTTATATTTTTTTTTTTGCACCAAAAAAAAGAACCACTAATAAAAAAAAAAAAAAAAGGGAAGATACTGAGAAGGGGCAGGAAAGGAGTTTGGAGACTCAGAAAAATGGAAAATTGAACAAGCACTGTACTAGCTAAAAACTTTCAAAGATCTCTCCAGGAAGAACCAGGAACAAGAAATGTGAGACAGTGGCTATACAGGCAACACTGCTCTTTCGATGGATGAAAATCCTTTGGGGAAGCTGGGGTGGGAGAGGAGATATGATGATGGTGTGGCTAACCTGGTAGTGCAGTGGTACAAGTCAGTTCATTGGGCAACTGAAATTGGGTGGGGTTCCGCTCCATAGCGGCAGCAATAAGCAGCTCAAAAGGCCGCCTCAGCTGGGGCTGCACATAGTCCGGCTCTGCTGCTACTGGCTCCTCATCCACGTCAATGATGTCCTCATCAACGTCGTTCTGCTCAGAGGTGGGGGTCTCTGTGCTGGCGTTGGATGTGGGGGTGCCAGGCCGGCTGGCTCTCCTTTCCAGAATCCGGGCATGGGCAATGGCCTTGAGTTCAGTTTTGCTAGCTGATCTGTCCAACAAGTCAGTGTCACTGCTGGGTGATGTAGTCCGTTTGCCAGTTTTGTCCACCAGTCCATTGACATGGCCCAGCTCCTTTTTCTGCTCTCGTTTCTGTGCAAATGAATAGGTGGGCCCATCATGAAAAGTACCACAAAATAGAAAGAGATGCGTGTACAATGTCCTGTTAGATCATTAACCAAAATCACAAAGTCCCTTACATATCACAGAATCATCCACCTTGGGACTTGGTCTGTTAAAGTTGACACACTATAATTTGAACTAAACTAAAGCTGAGAAAACTACGGCAGTGGGGAATCGCCAAAAACATTGGAAAATTAGAAACAATTATACAAATTACACATCATTAACACTAACTCATCATCTGATACATATCGTCTATACACAAAGTACAGGTCAAAGGGCTAAAAAATTAACACAATGAGAATAACTTTAGTAAGAATAACAGTGCAAATCAACAAGATCATTGTAGTTTGCTTTGGAGCATCCTGACTTTCTGAATGATTTTTAAAACTTTGCTCAAAATAGAGAAAATGTGCAAAAGTAAGGGTAAAAGGTAAAATAGGCCAGTAGAATTTCCTTTTCAGGGAGGCTGGGTGCTGGCATAGAAAAATAATTACACTATAAGGTAGAGCGATGGCATGTGGAGGGCAACCATGGTGTCCAAGAAAGATGGCTTTCAGTGTTTCGATTTTAACTAGAACTCCAAAAGTGATACTTCTTAGAAGGTGGAGATATGGAAAAAGCTTAAGTGTACTCAGTAGGACTAGATGACTGATAATACATTTTCCTCTAGGACTCCAAACAGAGTGGCTAAGGGAAGGTTTAACACTGGTCTCTTAGTCAGAAGATCTGGGATCTTGTCCCAGTTCTGCCACTGATTCTCTCTGACCTTGGGTGACTCGGGCTGGTGGGCAGAAATTTCTCCACCTACAAAGTAAGACCAGTAAAACATTTCTTCTTTTTTTTCTGGAAAAAATGGTAGAGACAAAGAGTGTCACATATTTGAAGGGGATGGCTGAGCAGGGGAAAGACCTGGCATCCACTAGGAATCATGATAGGACCTGAATATCAGAGGCTGATGAGGCCCAGAGGATTTATCATTTTAATCTACTTCATTGTAAATACAGGAGCCCAAAAGGGAGTGGTGGTGACGGAAAAGGCAGATTTGTACCAGTAGACAAAGAGGTCCATGTGAAAACAGGTCAGAATGGCAACCAGGAGAAGCACCCTATGTTGAAAAAAGCTTACTATAATTCCCAGGAAGTAGCCCTGCTTCTAAAAAAAACTGATAAAGACACAACAGAGCTTTAAAATAAGATAGAATTTGGTTCAAATCCTGGTTCTATCAATTCCTTTGAGTCCTTGGGAAAGTTATTCTACATTTCTCAGTTTCTTCCTTTTTAAAATGGAGATCTACTACTAGCAGCCTTAGATGGCTGCACAGATTAAATAAAAATAAAATAGCAAAACACCTGGCATATGATAGGCACCAAAATAATGTTAGTTCCTTTTCTCAATCCTCCTTTCCTGGCTTCACCTCTTCTTTTTCAGTTCCTCCCAACCCTTTCAGGTCCAGTTTCTTTGCAAGACAAGTTTCTGAAAGGCCTTCTGGCTGGCAGGTACCTCCAACTGGCCCAGCTCTAATCTAATTGGGGATGCATAGGAAAGGATGTTGGAAGATTTCCTGGTTTGTGGACTTTAGAAAAATTGAACTACAGCTGTGGTTAGGTGGTTGACTTGGCTTGGACTTGCTTTTTAATAGGAACCCTTATGCACACATTGGAAAAAGGTCGGCCTGTTTATCTTCTTTTTAAAGGCCAGAAACTGTTACAGACATAAACCACAACCTCTGAATCATCTCCTCATCCTGTTTCTGTAATCAAGGAAGTCATTCTCCATTGTGACATCATGTTCAGGGGCCAGGAAAACGGTGGTGATGTCACAAAAAAGGAAAATTGCTTGGTATATAATTAGTGTGCAGGAGGGCAGGGGGTGGCTAACAATTTACAGACAAATTCTAATCCACAGCCTGTAATTTGAAGATTGGGTCAGTGATAATCTGAGTGGAAACACATCTATTTCCTTTTTTTGATAAGTGAGAATTTAACTCTTATACCTCACAAAAATTCTCAAAGTAGGAAATAATCATGTTCCTAAAGCCAGTACTGAATTATCAAAGCCAAGAGAAGGTAGGTGAAGAGAGATTAGGCAACCAGGGTTCAAAATGGGTTCAAAATTCTCTTCCCCAATACATCTGGACAGGCCTCTGGAAACCAGTGATTTATTTGCCTTGGAGTGAGAAGAGAAACCCCTTTTCCATCAAATTGGAGAAGCAGCTTTTCCCCTGCTCTTTCTCAGCTATGGCTGCCACATTCAGGCCATTTACTAGGAGGTCAGTAAGATCAGATGACTCCTGTCACTAATGACTAAACATGGCTCAGTAAATTAATACACCTCTCCTGCCCATTTTAGCAGCCCAGTTTGGATTTTTAGGCCCTACTGGATTCCAAACAGTCACCATGGGGTGAGGAGGGTGATTCCAGGACTGAGAAGAAACATGAAGGGATGACAACACCTTCATGGCCAGGCAATCTTAACTCCAGAGTATCAGTGCTCTAGATCTGGCATTCTGAGCAAAGCCTTCAGGAAGGAGCATTATTACCTTTCGGCGAACAGTGCACCGGTGACACATCCACTCCCCGGGAGGCAACATCTCTTCACTCAGTGGAGGGTTACTGTGAGGAAAAGACAAGGGCAAGACTAAGTAACTAACCCTTTGATGCAGCAGGAAAAAGCCTAGGTAGGCCTGGCACAAGCTGCATGTTCCTAAACTCCTATTTTGGCCCATCCTTCAGAACAGAGATCTCTCATCCTTCAAAATGCTTACTCAGCATCATTTATAATCACTGGAGCAGTGAATATTCCCTCTCACACCTTAGAAAGAGAAGCCAAATCCAGCTCTATTAACACTGAACTTATGGGAAAAGGTATAAAGAACTAGTTTGAAGCCTGAAGAATCATTCTTTGCACAATGTCAATAAAATCACCAAGACGTCTTCCACAGTTTTTAATGTCTTTTGGTCTAAGCCTAAGCTCTTCCATCTGCTGTTCAAAGTTCCCTGTCACACAGCCCCATTCCATCTTCCCTGGCCTCCTTTAGCTACTCTGCCCTCTGGTCAAACTGAAGACTTGCTATTTCTTCTGAAATATCCTTCTTTTAGGAAAGCTACACCTGTCAAAACTTTTCTTCCTTTAAGGCCTGCCTCAATCAACCTGTCGTGGGGTCAAGATGGCTGCAAATTTTTTGTTCCACCTCCCATTCACAGGTAGTTCATTTCCCATCTCTATAATTGGGCTTGTCTTGTGCCTCGTTTTGATCAATAGAATGCAGCAGAGATGATGTGGTGTAACTTTCAAGCCCGAGCCTTACAAGATCTGCAGATTCCACTTTTATGTGCTTGGAATGTTCCATCTCAGAGCCCTGCTGTCATGCTGGGAGAAGCCACATGGAGGAGACTTGAGGTGCTCCAATGAACAGCTTCAGGTGAACTCCAAGCCAACAGGCAGTACCAGCTACTGCTATGTGAATGTGTCATCTTGGACATACCAGCTCAATCTGGCCTCCAAATAACTGCAGTGTCCGTCAGCAACATGTGGAACAGAAAACCATCCAGCTGATCCCAGTCAACCTTCAGAATTGTGAAAGATAATAGCTAGTTTCTGTTTCAAGCCACTGAGTTTCTGGGTAGTTTGTTAAGCAGCAATCGATAATCAGACATAGCTCTCTCTCCATGAGCTCTTTTCAGATTACACATATAACTTGTATCTCCTTCTGCATGGTTTAGTTGTCTTTTGGCAATTGTGTTTTGCCTTGTGTCACAGTTCTGTTATTTATTTTTTGCTGCCTTGTTTTTACTTTTCCACACCAACCTTTCCCCCCAGTGCAGAGGATTGAACCCAAAGCCTCATGCCTGTTAGGTAAGCACTCTGTCACTGAGCCAAATCCCCAATCTCTCTTTATTTATTTATTTATTTATTATTATATTTTTATTTATTATTATTAACTATTAGGGGGACCAAGACAATGACTGCATCTCCTTCCTCTTTGTATTTCTGTAACATAGAAATTGTAAATGCAGTAGTCACCAAGTCAAACTGAATCAAATCTATAGCTGTGTAGGGTTGGGTCTCACAGATCCTCAAGGTCACTGATTTCTATTAAGGTACACCAAAAGCCATATGACACTTTATTAAATCCATGGGAGAGTCACACTTCTACTGCTTATACAACAGTGGTTCTCTCTCTTTTTTCCTGGAGGACTGAACCCAGGGCGTTCTAACACTGAAGTACATCCTCACCTCCCCTCTTTTGGTACTAGGGATTGAACCCAGGGGCTCTTTACCACTGATCCCTAATCATTCTTTAATTCTTATTTTGAGAAAGTGTCTCACTAAATTGCCAAGGTTGGCCTTGAACTTCTGATCTTCCTGCCTCACTCTTCCAAGTCACTGAGATTATAGGCATGTGCCGTCGTGCCTGACCAACAACAGTGGTTCTTGAAGTGTGGTCCCAGTTCAGCAACAACACCAGCAACCAGGAATTTATTAGCAATGTAAATTCCGAGGCCACTTCAGATCTACTGAATCAAAATTTCTAGGAGTGGGGCTTAGCAATTTATGTTTATCAAGTCTTCAAAGTGATTCTGCTGAACATCAAAGCCTGAAAACCACTCTGCACAGAATAAGGCTAAATTTATGTTTGGGTTTAAGAAATTCCTACCTTTAATTCTTGGAGTCACATACTTAGAATGGTAAGAAGAAACCTCTTCAAAGAATATAACAAATAGTAAAACAACAACCAAACTCCCAAACTTGAGTAATTTTACAACATTAAAGGACTCACCTTTAAATCCTAGGGTTCAATATTTTATGGTTTCTACCTAAAACAGTGGTTGGACCGTGGTTGGTCTGGTAAATTTTCCCCAACTCCTGCCATGTTTCCCTAGAGCCCTGAGCATACATGCAGATGCTCACCAAACCTTCACAGCTCATTGTTTCCTTTTCTCCCTGTTTCTTTAATAGAATCTCAGGAGGATGCTTATCAGGAAGCAAAAAACTGGAGACACAGTGGTCTGTTGGGACAGGTCTTCAAACCCTAGAGAACCACAGGTGAATGTCATCTGTAAAGTCTTCCCTAGTTCTCTTCAATATATTTCTACAACAGGCCATATCCAAACTAATGAAATGCATGCATGTCATTTGCAAAGGCCTACAGACTCTGCTATGCTTCAGCAGCTGTCATATTAAAATTAACCCTGAAGGCTGTCACTTCTGATTCTGTTTTTCATCATTTCTTTTCATCTGCTTGCTGGCATTGTACCAAGATACCCTACATCAAATATGGAAAGCAGAGAAGGGCAAGACAAAGTGACCTGGGCTTAGATCTTTCACCAAGATGTGAATGGTCTCTCAGTTACCCTTCATGCTTCCCTTAATCTTTTTCCAACCTTGCTGACAGAATGATTTATCTAAAACGCAATTTAGATCATATTACTCTCCTGATTAAAAAACTATTCAAAGGTACCCTTCTTCTATCCATTGCAAAATAAAGTTCAAGCTCCTCAGTATTGAAGATTCTGCCTCTTCTCCAGCTCCATCAATCAAGTCAGCTGGCTTCCTACACACTGCCCATGCTACTTCTCACCTCTGTCTTGGCTCATTTCAGTGCCACAGCCTACAATCACACAGACCTCCCCCTGACCATAACTCCATACTTAATTCCACCCCTAAACATTGTCTTTTCTTTTTGTGTTGCCCAACCCCTGCTGGGCTTCATGCATACTAAAGAAGTGCTCTATCACTCCTTTTTTTTTTTTGGTACTGAGGATTAAACACAGGAGTGCTTAACTACTGAGTTACATCCCCAGATGTTTTTAATGTTTTATTTAGCATCAAGGTCTTGCTAAGTTGCCAAGTGCCTCGTTAAATTGCTGAGGCTGGCTTTGCATTCAGGATTCTCCTGCCTCAGTCTCCCAAATTGCTGGGATTACAGGTGTGTACCATCATGCCCAGCTCATTTGTGATTCTCACTCAACATAGGGATTAAATGCTTAAAAATTTTCTCCAAAGTACCTCTTTGTACTTTGTACTCTAAAGTGTCACTTTTAGAGATACCAGATTTAAGAACACATATTTCCCAGAATTCTACATAATGGTCATAGGCTCCTTTTGTTAGGTTTGCCCTAAAGTATGGGACAGGAGATGTGAGTTTAAGGAGTAGTACAAGGAAATCCAGGTGTTGTCTCCAGGACAGGCACAGACATTTAGAAGAGTGAGGCCATCTCTTCATTACTTGCTTAGATTTGCTGCTTTCTTAGATTAAGAACAAGTATCTTGAAACAACAAATTTGATAGCCAGGTGCATGCCTATAATCCTAGTGACTCAGAAGGCTGAGGCAGGAGGATCCCAAGTTAGAAACCACACTGGGTAACTCAGACTCTGTCTCAAAATAAAAAAGTGTTGGGGATGTAGCTCAGTGGTAGAGCACCCTAGGGAAATCAATCCCCAGTTAACTTAAACACACACAGACAATAAATAAATAAATAATTTTAAACCAAAGAATGAGAAGAAAAAAGGATATAAAATTGGAAAGGTGGTTTCTTGAGAGAAGGCAGTGATATCTAAGACGATGGACAGGGAAGGAAGGTTTACATTTCTAGGAAATGACCATAAGCACAGCTGGAACATGGGCATGTCATCATAAAGCTTTCTCACAATTGTGTTTTCTCTCCATTTTAAGCAATTCCTTTTAAGCTCTTTAGAAGGCAGCTTTAAAATCAAATTTCTGGAAGAAAAAGATTTATGAAATGGCTCCAGAAAAGACAGACTGACATTGGGGTAAGCTCAGAAACCAGTTCCTAAAGAGGTTATTTGCTCCCTATCAGAAATACCGCCAACAGGGAAAGCATTTCCAGTGAGAAAAGCGATTCTGTATCCTTGCAATACCCATGTATTCAGTCTGAGGACTTCCCCACTTCAAAGCTTCTGGGCGCTAAGCTTAGTGTGCAACTCTGAAACAATTATAAGCATGCCAGAGTCTTTAAATCATGATATGCCTGCCAAGAAAAACAAGGTTCTGCCCCAGGTCCCTCTCATCCTCAGGTATTAATGAAGACAGGGTGCTGAAGGTCATCCTTTATAAAAGGAAATCACTAAAGGTAAGTCTGGTAATGCTGAGCTTCTTTTATCAGTTTCAGCTGCTCCCCAGTAAAAACTATGAAAACTATAATGAGCCAATGCTGACTGTAAAGACATCAATATGCTTCCCAATCACTACAGCCTAGAAATAGCAGAATGATAACTTTATATCTAGTGTATTATAGTTCACAGATAGTTCAACAGATGCTCTTATTTGATCTTTACTACCATACTGGGAGAGAATTAATTCTTATTCTCATCATATAGGTGAGGAGACTGACTTATTTAAAAAGTCATGGAGACAGTTAAGTAGCAGATGAAATCCAAATCAGTTTCCTGGCTCTTTCAACTTCTGAGAGCAAGGGTTATTTTTTAAAAACCTTTAACAGTTCTCTTATTTCTGGGGAACCCAGTAGGGTACCTTCCTTAATCTAAGGGCCAAGCATTTCTTTCTACATCAGTCAATATTTACTGAATTTTCACTGTTCACTAACCACCGTGCTAGGCACCACTCTGGAGGATGAACACAAAGCAAACTAGTGATCAACTACCCTGCAAAAAGTCTTAGGGGCTGGGGTTGTGGCTCAGTGGCAGAGTGCTTGCCTAGTATGTGTGAGGCACTGGGTTCGATCCTTAGCACCACATAAAATAAATAAAATAAAGGCATGCTGTCTATCTACAACTACAAAAAACAAAACCAAAACAAAAAATGTAGGTCTTGGGAAAGAGAACTAAAATCATTTATCCACTTATTTACAGGATATTTACTTTACGCTAGGTAATGTGCTAAGAGCTGAGATTTCATACATGGCTCTTGCTTTCAGGGATCACAGACTAGAGGCAAAATGAAAAGGATTTTTGTTAATGAGACTACACACAATAAACTATAAACTGATTCCTGCCATCTAGATCCACATAGGTCATTTGGTGGTATCTGAAGGTGATAACGGCTTTTTCCCTACTCTTTTTGTAATTCAGTGTTATTCACCAAATAGTAATACAGCCAGTGATCCTTTAAAGATGGTAGATTGGACTGGGCTTGATGCACATGCTTATAATTCCAGTGATTTAGGAGGCTAAGTTCAGAGGATTGCAAGTTTAAGGCCAGCCTCAGCAACTTTGGGAGACCTTATCTCAAAAATTTTTAAAAAGGAGCCAGGGGCAATGGTGCATGCCTGAAATCCCACTGGTTCCGGAGGCTGAGGCAGGAGGATTGTGAGTTCAAAACCAGACTCAGGTGCTCGCTTCAGCAGCATGCATGACATGCAAATTTGTGAAGCGTTCCATATTTTTTGTGGAACCAACCTAGATGCCCTTCAATAGATGAATGGATAAAGAAACTGTGGTATATATACATAATGGAATATTACTCAGCCATAAAGAATAAAATTATGGCATTTGCAGGTAAATGGATGATGTTGGAGACTGTCATTTTGAGTGAGATTAGCCAATCCCCAAAATCCAAAGGCCGAATGATCTCTCTGATAAGTGAATGATGATGCATAATTCAGGGTGGAAGGGAGGCAAGAATGAAGGAAGGATAGATTGCATAGAGGGAAGGGAGGGGTGGGATCGGGGTGGTGGGGTAATGATAACAACAGAATGAGACAGACATCATTACCCTGTGTACATATATGAATGCACAGATGGTGTGACTTTATTTTGTGTACAACCAGAGAAATAACAGCTACACTCCATTTGTATACAATGAATCAAAATAAATAAATTAAAAAACAAAACAAAACAAAACAAAACAAAACAACTCAGGCTCAGCAATTTAGTGAGACCCTGTCTCTAAACAAAATACAAAAAAGGGCAGGGGATATGGCTCAGTGGTTAAGGGCCCCTGGGTTCAGTTCCTGGCACACCCCCCGCCAAAGCAGGCGCCTGGGAATGTAGCACAATGGTAGACTATCCCTGGGTTCAAGTCCTGGCACTGGTAAGACAATTAATTAAAAATTATAATAAATACAGACTGTGAAATTAAGGCTCTCAGAGAATTCAGGAGGAAGGCATAGTTTCAGAAGGAGATTTATTTCTGCATTTTGATAAATGACCTGATAAAGGAAATTTCTTGGAGTGAGAACATTCATCCTGGGAATGAATGCTTAAGTCCATCTAGAGCAGGACAGTATTTGAACCTTTAGCTTCCTTCCCAGAACTGTTCACATAGGAATGTAAGCCCTGGAACAGTGTCTTCTGCACCCCAGCTAGTTTGTCCTGGAAAACTAGTAGCTCTTTAGTGAACAGGGCAAGAAACTCTACTTTCTGGCCTCAAAACAATATGGCCTGCAGTGCTGGGAGACAGGTAGCGAAGAAGAGTGCTCTGAGAACAAAGCTCTTGCAGAACACCTTCTCTGTCAAGCTTAAGTTTCCTTTCAGATATTTGTTAAAAAAAAAAAAAAAAAAAGGTTCTGGCCTGCAATTTCTGGCCAAAAAGCAAATGTCCACTACTTTCCAACTCACTATTTTAACTACTACCTTATCTTAAAAACTAACTGTTAGTTATAACAAAGCTCACAATAATGCTCTGATTCTTGACTTGGTATGACTCTCTCTGAGGCCAGGAGAAGGCTTACTAACTGTTAAAAATAGTGTCTATACACAAATCCATTAGAAAGCTAGGCAAGAACATTAATTTTTCAAAACGAAAACTTTCTAGAGTCAACCTCTCTAACATGACTCCAACATATCCAGACTCTCATAAACAAACCCAAATAGCTCATTCCTACTACTGATGAAGGAGTCTAAATGGATCTATTTCTGGAGTCCTAAGGAGAAAACCACACATATCCCAAAGCTCACTGTAATGCCTGCACTGACAAACCTCTCTGTGTCAAAGATTCAAAGCCCAAAGCCAGATGATTCCAACTCACAGCCAAAGGATGTAGTCCAGTTTTTTTTTTTTTTTTTTTTTTTGGAACCAGGGATTGAACTCAGGGACACTCAGCCACTGAGCCACATCGCCAGCCCTATTTTGTATTTTATTTAGAGACAGGGTCTCACTGAGTCGCTTAGGGCCTCGCTAAATTGCTGAGGCTGGCTTTGAACTCGCGATCCTCCTGCCTCAGCCTCCCAAGTCGCTTGGATTACAGGCGTGCGCCACCACACCCGGCTTGTAGTCCAGTTTTAATTTAGAATGTCTTTCATTTACTAATGAGGCTGCAGCGCACAACTGCAAGTGGAAGATGTTGGTAGTTGTCATAGTTCTTGGCTTTCTAATTAAGAGTATCTATTTCAAGTTCTATAAGCAGAGTGGCTGTGTCTAACCTCACTCATCTCCCTCGCCTATTAATACATGTGAACCTGCATGATATTAACATTTATTTCAGATTCAGTCACCAAGTGGGACCTGTTGCTCCATAGCACCGTGTTAATTACCTATCAGTGCAGTTTTTCTATATGGAACTGGAACAGAGAAGGGGGAGGGGAATAAGAGAACAAAGAGAGGAGGGGAAAGGTGGAGAAAGACCACAAAGCAGAAAAACTGCCTTTTATTTCAGAGACCTGTGTGTGTGTGTGTGTGTGTGTGTGTGTTTTACAACATGCAGATAAAAATGGTGTTAAGCTCTGGACCTTCTTTTTCTTTCTTTTTTAAAAATGTGTGAGGTTACTGATAAGTGGTTTTCAACTGTTCATCCACCTTAGTGACACTGACATCATAAACCCAGCCAACAGCAACCTGAGAGACATGAAAATCTCACTTAACCAAATTAAAAGTGTTATTGTATATCTTAGGACAAAAGAAAACAAGACGACGAAAAATATTTACAAAAGAACACTCCATTTTTTCTTCCTGAACAAAATATTTGATTTAATACAAATACTTCACAGGAACACTATACAAATAACATGTCTGTACACAATACGCCAAGAGCCTTCCACTCAGATTCTTTTATAAAAGAGGTCAGTCACATGAACTGGTAGGGGTCCCTACTGTCAGAATCCATCATTCTCCAGGAATCAGATGCTCTGTAGCCATTTATGGCAGGTTCAGTTGAAATATCAGACTAACGGAGTTTTGACTGCCCCATCATTATCTATATGTCCCTTGTCTTCTTTTGGTAGGGAAGTGTTCAGCAAGCAAACAATAGCACTGAGCAGTTTTGATTTTTAATTTCACAGTTCATGGGTCTCATCCATCCATCTAAGGTCCACTATCATATAAAAATCCTGCAATTATATTTAACACCATTGTGTATGACCAACAGCAAAAGATAATACATACTCTCTTCTAGACCGGCCCTGTTGCCCTCAGCCAGCTCAGAAAATGTACTGGTAGCAGCCAAAATAGTAAGTAAATGTGATCACTGTAAGGAACACAATTATGCCTCAGCCTCCTGGCAGCCATCTTGATCTATGCAGGGACCTCTGAGCTTTTTAAAAAACTATGGTGGTGTACACCTGAAATCCCAGGTACTTGAGAGGCTGACACAGGAGGATTGCAAATTTGAGGTCAGCCTGAGAAATTTGGTAAAGAGCAAGAACCTGTCTCAAAACAAAATAAAATCTGAAGAAAAGGGCTGAGGGTATAGTTCAGTGGTAGCATGCCCCTGGGTTCAATCTCTTGTACCAAAAGAAGAAAGAAAGAAAAAAAACCCACAGGCCTTTCTTTCTATAAACTGAAAACATCTTATGTTCTGAAAATGCTAAGAACACACTGGGTATAGTGTGAGCCATGTTCCCAAGCCCTTTTATTTTTTACTTTGAAAACAGAGTCTTGCTCCGTTGCGTAGGGCCTCACTAAGTTGCTGAGGCTAGATCTGAATGTGTGCTTTTCCTGCTGCAGCCTCCCAAATCACTGGAATTACAGGGGTGTGCCATTGTGCCCAACATTTTTCCACATTTTAAATTGGTGCATTATGGCTGTACATTTTGTGCAATTTGTTGTTATATACTAGTACATGCACACAATATAATAATATAATTTGGCCAATATTCTCCAACACATTTCCTTCTTCCTCCCCTTCTTCCACTCCCTGATAATTAAGAAATTTTAAATTTAAATTAAAAGCCATAGCAATGTAGTCAAACAAATTTAATAATTTATGGGTTTTTTTTTTTTTTTTTTTTTTTTGGCAGTGCTGGGGATTGAACCCAGGGCCTTGAGCTTGCAAAGCAGGCACTCTACCAACTGAGCTATATCCCCAGCCCCCAAAATTTATGTTTTGAAGGAACACAATTTAATGAAATTTAATGTCGGTAGAAACAGCAAGCATTCTCTGGACACTTGTGTAGGTCTCAGCTTTTATCTTCAAGTATAGTCTACCTTTAAAGGCAAAGAAGATGGCCTTACTGAAGGATATTAGAGAGATGAAAGCAGAAAGTTCATGAGGTGCCTAAACCTTAATCCATTACTCTCCTTTATCCTAGCTACTGACTCTAATACAGCTAATGCCACAAAGTACATAAAAAGTACAAGCACTGCTAGTTTTTCATGCAAAGCCTCAGTGGCAGTGTTAACAAGGAAACCAATGAAGTGCCAGGCCACTACAAATGCCCCATTGAGAAACTTAGCTGTTGCGTCACTTCCACAGGCATACAATTCTTTCAAACTAGCTGACTGTGCCCCCAAGTTTTATTGCCTTGTATGTAGAACTGGCTTGTGACATCCTCTCAGCAAAGGACACCTGGGGAAGAGTGCTAAAAGTCAGTTCAGGGAAAGGAGGGAGGGTAGAGCACCAACAACTATACTGGGTGTTTTCCTCTGCTACCTTTTCTGTAAGCTGGGCCCAGTGCCACAGGGCCTGATCTATCAGTGGCCTGGCTTGGCTATTCTTGTAATCCTGACTGCTCTGCATGCAAACCTTTTTAAAATGGGGTTTCATTTATTCATCTCATGATAGATGCTAGAACCTAATGGCTTTGGAAAAGGGTTAACATTCTGACTTTAATAGTCATTCCCCCATCCCCCACCCCCACTATGGTACTGGGGATTGAATCCAGGAGTGCTCTACTACTGAACTATATCCTTAACACCTTTTCAAAATTTTTGAGACAGAGTCTTGCTAAATTGTCCAGGCTGGTCTTGAACTTTCAATCCTCCTGCTTTAGCCTTTCCAGTAGCTAGGATTACAGGAGTGCATTAGGTTCAATAGTCATTTCCTAATACTCCTAGGGAACGTTCCACTGGAACGAAGAATCAACAATTGCAACTGTGTATTCCATACAAGTCTCAGAGCTGTGGAAAACTGCTTACTGTGTGGTTGCCAAATTTCAGTGGACTATCAAGGAAATAGCCATGACACATTCTTCTTACAAACACACTTCAAGAATCTGGGCCAGTTTATCACTATAAACCTAAAATTTTATAAAGGCTTGGAAAACTAAGAACACTAAAAATGTCCCTACTTAAAAATGCCCTAAGGGGATGGGGGTGTAGCTTAGTGATAGAATGCTAGCATGCACAAGGCCCTGTGCTCAAGCCTCAGCACTGTAAAAAATGAAAAATAAAAGTAAATGAAAATAAATAAATTTAAAAACTCAACTAAATCCAGAGTACTAATTTTTACTTAAGACTCAGTTGCTTTTCTCTAAAGAGGGATTTCTGCTTAATTTACCTCCCATGATAGGATCATGAAAAAGGTAAAGAGGGAAAACAGTATTACTTGCTTCTTAACAGCATAAGACTTGTTTCCTCCTTTTACCATTACCCTCTCCCATTCGCCAATTCTACTCAAACCTGACCCCTTCACAAACACCAGGACTGAAGTAATCTCCTGGGCTTGCTATCAAATCATGCTGTCATGATTTGATGCCACAGCCAAGAGCTTCCCTAGCCTTTCACTTATCCCCCCAGTGACCTATTTAGGAAGTGAACATACTTCTCAGAGATAGACAACCATGTTTTTCCTCTTCCTTTGGTCCACTATTCTCTAGGATGGTCCTTAAGGAAAGAATGATCATCCTACAGGTCTACATATATGCACACAAATGTTAACATTTGACAGAAGCCCTTTAAGAAATGTAGCAGGCATACAAGCCTGGGACATGAGTTATTTGCTGTTAACTTAAACTGCAGACTTTTCTTAACATACAGCTTACTTCAACCCAACATTTGTTCTACGAAGATGCCTGATATCACAGAATTAGATATTTCCTTTAGTATGACAGTTTGCTAAGGTAGAATGGCTATACCAGGCAAAACCCACCACAATCACAAAAGAGGGATAAAGCAAACAATGTTTATCAGAAAGTCAAAATTAGTGACAAAATTCTCTCTACACTTAAGCTGATGGTCTTTCAGGATAGGAACAGTGGTGCATGTCTGTAAACTCAGCTATTCATGAGGTTGAGGCAGGAGGATTGCATTTCAAGGTCAGTCTCCACAACTTACTTAGCAAGATCCTGTTTTTTAAAAAAATGAGGGCTGGGGATATAGCTCAGGGCTAAAGCAACCTTGGGTTCAATCTCCAGTACCAAGAAAAAAGATGATGTTCTTTCAAAAAAATGGCAAGTAAGATTAAGGGAAGTGAAACATAGCCTATCTATTCAGATACATTTTGAGATTAATGGAATATAATTTTCACAGTGTGATCTGGCCAATAATTGATGTCTTTGTTGAACCTGATAATCAAAGCCAGGCGTGGTTGTGCACACCTGTAATCCTAGCGGCTCAGAGGCTGAGACAAGAGGATCACAAATTCAAAGTCAGCCTCAGCAAAAGCGAGGTGCTGGGCTGGAACTGTGGCTCAGTGGTAGAGCGCTCGCCTAGCATGCGTGAAGCCCTGGGTTCCAGCCTCAGCACCACATAAAAAAATAAAATAAAGGTATTGTGTCCACCTACAACTAAAACAAAATATTTTTTAAAAAGTTTGAAAAAAAAAAAAAAAAAGCGAGGTGTTAAGCAAGTGAGTGAGACCCTTTTTCTAAATAAAATACAAAACAGGGCTGGAGATGTGGCTTAGTGTTGAATGCCTTGAGTTTAATTCCCAGTAGCCCCACCTCAAAAAACAAAACAAAACAAAAACTGATAATAAGCAGAACTCTCAGGATCAGTAAATGTGGGAATTTAAAAGCTCCTAGCTCATCACAGAGGCCCAGGGGTGGTAGCAGATCTTTGTTGCCCAGTTCCATAATGCAGAGACTTATTTTGATTCACTCAAAGTTCTATGCAATGCATTGGCTTCTCTGCACATAAACAGACAAGAGGAAAATGACATTCAATATCCCTCATTGGGCACAGTGGTGCAAGTCTGAGACTGAGACAAGAGGATCACAAATTCAAAGCCAGTCTGGGAAACTTGAGAAAGACCCTGTCTCAAAATAAAAATTTAGAAACAAAGAGTTGGGGAGGTAGCTCAGTGGTATAGCACTTACCTAGCTTTTGTGAGGTCCTATGTTTAATTCACAGTACTGAAACAAAAAACAAAACAAAACAAAACACAACCAAAAACCATCCCTCTATGAGTCATGCTGAGTAAAAAACCTTCAAGTGTACTTGTGTTGCCACAAACAGGGTTCCACCTGGAACTCAAGTTTGCTAGTAATTCTTTTTTATTTAAAAAAAATTTTTAGTTGTCAATGGACCTTTATTTTATTTATTTATTTTTACTTTTACATGGTGCTGAGGACCGAACCCAGTGCCTTACACATGCCTGGCAAGCACTTTACCACTGAGCTACAATGCCAGCCCTCAAGCTTGCTAGAGATTCCTTTACCTCTGCCTGGCTGAAGTTGCAATGATGTCTCCATGTTGTGGTTAAAGTAAAACCCCAAGGAGAATCCTCTATTGCTCTCTCAAGCTTATTTCAAAAAGTTTCATGCGGAGCCCAGATCAGTGGGAAAGATGACGCTAGGTTCTGGCATGAAGTTTCTCCCAGCCCTGCTCTTACTCTTAAGTGTTTCTCATTTTGTCAAAACTGGGAAGCATTTCTTGGGAAATATCCTGTACAATTTATCAGAAAATAGGAGAAGGGCAAAAATAAAACACCAAAGTGATTAACATTAACAAAAGCAAATGTAATTGGGGGAAGGAATGGTCACCTTGTGGGTGTGTTAAAAGAAGTTATCATCCCCTTGGAATAACCCAGATATCATTTGTGTTTCCCAATCAATGTTTTTCTTTGCATGTCTCTCATTTGTAATACTACTCAGCATAATGTAGCAGTGAGAAAAGGGAAAGTGCTTTCAAGTAGTTTTAGTGAGCATCTATTCAGCTCAATGATAGTAAAAGGGAAGGACAAGTAGCTCTGAATGAGTGAATCAAATTTTTCATTGCTGGGTTGGGAACATAGCTCAGTGCTTAGCATGAACTAAGCCCTGGGTTCGATCCCCAGCACTACAAAGAGAGAAAAAAATGTGTTTCACTACTTAGAAAATGTCACCAGCTAGGTGTGGTGGCAAACACCTGTAATCCCAGGAGGCTGAGGCAGGAGGATTGCCAAGTTTGAGGTCAGTCTAGACAGCTTAGTGAGACCCTTCTCAAACAAAAAAGGTCTGGGTTAAAGCTCAGTGGTGCCCCAGGGTTCAATACTCAGAACCACCAAGAGAAAAAAGAAAATCTTCACAACTCTGCAAGATACATTAAGAATTTGCTTATTGTGAATTTAAAAACTACACCAGGTAGTAGTTAAGTTCCTTCCTATCAGTGGGTCAAAATCAATTTTTCCTTTCATTAATAAATTTTGTACTCCTCAGCTTTTGATTTCTGTACAAAATATGCTAAAACTTTATCTTTGTTCTCATTTGCTGAGACCTAGGCTTGGGCTGGGGTTGTATCTTGGTGGTAGCATGTGTGAGGCATTGGGTTACATCCTCAGCACCACATAAAAATAAAATAAAATACTGTGTCCATTTACAACTAAAAAAGAAAAGGAGAGAGAGAGAGAGAGACAGAGACAGAGACACAGACAGACACTGACTTTAGGCTCAAAGGATGAGGATTTTGGTATCTGGAAAGAGCAGGCAGGAAAAGGAGTCACCTTCTCATTCTTAACTGCTCTCAAGTCATGGGAAAAGCAATCAGTTAGTGACCTGTGCATGTGTCCTGGGCATAGTGTCAAATCCGCAACAGCAAAGTGCCTTTTTGAAATTTGGTCTAGGACTTGTACTGAATACAATGTCCTCCTCTTTCAGGAAACTGGCAAGGAGACAGCCTACTCCTGTCCTGTGTCTCTCAGGAGACTAGCATTATGCAGAAGTGCTCTTATAAGTGTCACTCATTGAATGGCAATGTAGCTGATCATGTTGTACTCCCCGGGGGCCTTGAAGTCGAAGGAAGAGCCAAGAGGAGGGGAGAAACATATATATATTTTTTTCCTTTTCTGGTGGCTTAAAACTCTGATACCTTAAGACAAGAATACATTTCCAGAAACTTGTGCTGCATTAATTTAGTAAGGGGCCAGTAGAAGTCCAAAGAGAATCTTCTATCAGGGTGGCTTTCTTAACCACAAGAGATGGCTTAGAGATGGCTGTATTCTTACCCATAAGCAAAAGAACATGACATTCAGTTTCACCTAATTTTCTTTCTTTTTTTTTTTTTGCAGTGCTGGGGATTGAACCCAGGGCCTTGTGCTTGCAAAGCAGGCACTCTACCAACTGAGCTGTATCTCCAACCCCTTTTTTTTTTTCCTCCACCTAATTTTCTATTACTGTCATATGTAGGAGAAAAGCTGTACACATTTCTGTTAAGAAGCAGGACATCTGCAGTTCTAGGTAACAAAAATCCTGTCTGGAGCATTAAAGCAGACTTTTTCTTTTTATGGGCTATATTAAACCTTTAAGCAAATATTCTCTGCACTTTGTCTCCCTATTTACTATCTGGACACATATAAACAGGTGAGCATGCTGCAGTGTACAAACAACTTTTTGATCTTGTTAAGTGGGTTCCAAAGACAGCACTTTAATTGCTCTGGAGTTATTTCTACCCCAAGCTGTTACCAATCAAACCAAGGCAATTAAATCTTCCTTCTTGGGCTGGGGATGTACGTACAGTATCTGTCTGTAGTGGTCAAGGTTCTGGGTTTGATCCCCAGCACTGCCAAAACAAAAACAAAAGACTTCCAAACCTAAAATAAGGCCAAGTATGAGAAGTGTTTAAACACAGAAATTTTCTACTGTGGCTGAAGAGCTGAGTAGGCAGGTGTTTTCTCTATTTTTTTTTTTTTAATACTTCCTCTAGGGTAACTTTCAGCCTTAGACTTCTTTGCTAGGAAGACACCCAGAGAAGTTGAAAGACCAACATACAAAGCTACGTCATAAGGTTCTCTCCGCTAAGCTTAGTGTACCATCTTAACTGGATCTCACGCAAGAAACTTTTTACTCATAATACAGCACTTCATGCCCATTAGATGGCTTTCATCAAGTCAGATAATAACAAGTGTTGTCAAGGATGTGGAGAAACTGGAACCCTCACACACTGCTAATGGGAAACTAAAATAATACAGCCACTTTGGAAAACAACCTGGCAGTTCCTCCCAAAGGTTAAACATAAGAATTACCATAGGACCCAGTAATTCCATCTCTAAGTACATATCTAAGAGAAAGGAAAACTTAAATCCACACAAAAAATTTGTACCCAAATGTTCACAGCACCATTATTCACAATAGCAAGAAGTAGAAACCACCCAACTGTCTATCACCTGATGAACAGATAAACAAAATTGGTACATTCATACAATAGAATGTTGTTCAGCCATAAAACAAAATGACGCATTGATAAATGCTACAAGGATGAACCTTGAAAAGGTTTACAGAAATAGGGTGCCTGTAATCCCAGCGACTCAGGAGGCTGAGGCAGGAGCATTGCAAGTTTGAGACCAACTCAGCAAATTAGTGAGGCCCTAAGAAATTTTAGTAAGACCCTCTTTCAAAAATCAGAAAGGGTTGGGGATGTGGCTCAGTAACCACTCAGTAGTGATTCTGGGTTCAATACTAGGTACCAAAAAAGGAAAAGAAAAGGTTTACTGAGTCCCTTTTGAGTAATTTGATATATCACTTGTACTTTCGCTCAGAGGGTAACGAATAACGAAATACAGTGAGTTTCTTCTAACACATAGTAGTGACTACTTGAATCCCCTTTCAGTTCAAATTAGACAAGTTATTGTACATTTCTCTGATGTGGCTTTAAAAAAATACTCCTGGAGGCATACTTGACCAAGAATTTAAAACACCATTATGAATCTCACCTCCGGATTCAAAATAAGGTAGTAAACCTGAACACATCTTTTGCACATTTATGTATATAAAAAAACCACACACAATTCATTTACAAAGGCCCCAAACTGTCCTAATATATTAGTGGAGCCCATTTGTAAAGTACTTTGAGAGCCTTAAGGAGCAGTGGGAAGTTGATGAAATTATAACTGCATCCTACCTTTCATTGAGTATGGTAATTAAATTTGGAATAGGCCTAAAATGAAAAATTCCTACAGGACCATTAAGTATTCGCCTTAAGTTACACAGAAACCTTCACCTTTCAGGAGTATTACCTCCTTTTCCACTTTTAATATCTCTGATACTTCCTTTCTCAACCCAAATACTATTCTTATTTATTAAGAATTAAAATACCAAATACTATTCTTATTTATTTTTTTAGAGAAGGGGTTTCACTACGTTGCCCAGGCTGGCCTAAAACTCCTGGGCTCAAATGATCCTTTTCCCTAAGCCTTCAAGCTCTCATTCCTGCGACTTGCTCTGTTATTCTTTTTCTGTAGTGTTGAGGATCAAACCCAGGGCTATGTGCTGTTTTTACCAAAAATGCAAAACAAACAAATAAATAAAATAAACAAAATCGATTTAGACACAGTGGTGCACACCTGAAGTTTTAGAGAGTTGGGAGGCTGAGGCAGGAGAATCACAAGTTCAAAGCCAGCCTAAGCAACTTAGTGAGGCCCTAAGCATCTAAGCAAGATCCTGTCTCAAAATAATATATAAAAAGAGTTGGGTAAAACACCCCTGGGTCCAATCCCTAGTACAAAAACAAAAAACAAAACAAAACAAAAAACAAAAAAACCTAAATCAATCAGGTTGTTTATTGTGGAATCATTTAACTACTGATGGGGCATGGGAAGGGGAAGGGAGGGAATCCAGACATTGTAACCTCCAATTCTTTAGCATCAGGCTTGTAAGAATTTACCATGTTAAAAACAACAGATTCATAAGTCGATGTTAAAATAAATGTATTTTAATTCATTGTTTACCTGATATTTGTCTAATGAGGAGTTAAACACAACAAAATTACAAAAACTCACCTCTTTAGAAATTCAAACAATAAATATTTTTACTCTGGATTCTGTGAGTGAAACCTTTGTTATGACTCACTGAAAATTAAAAATGCAAAACTCCAAGCTGAGCTTAGTTTTGCCTGTGCAGAGACCTTTTTACTCTCATTCTTCGAAAACCTCATTTTGGATCTTGCTGCCAACACCAGAGAGAGGAAAGCCGGCCAACAATTCCAAATATAACATGCGGAGGCAAATGCTACAGAAATCTGTCTGACGGGAAGGGACCATGTTGAGGTCTGCCGAGGTAGGTGCACTTCTCAATCCAACCGTTTTGGTCCCTGTCTGGAGCAAAATGCCATGAGAAAGCAATGAGAGAAAACCAGCCAGTTTTTAGTCAGCCTCATTACTGATGCCTTATGGTATTCACTCTATCAGTGACAACAATTCTTCCCATTCTCACACAGAAAGATGGGCCGGCAACAACTAAACCACCACCAATTATTACACTTTTTAACAGATTTTTAGGGATCAGTTCATGAAAATCTGAATTTTCAGAAAGCTCAACTTATGGCACGATTATTATGACAAAGGTCAGTTTCACCAGGGAGCACTTAAAAACATCTATTTCCAGTTCTCTAGGGGCAGGTTTAGTAAGCCCTGTTATCACTCTAAATGATTGATAAACTAGTTAAACTTGGATAAAATGATTACACTATCACTTAAACAAAGACCTCAGCGCCTCAGTTTTAACTCTTCAGTGAGGTCATGGTACTGAGCACAGAATAATTCGTTCCCTAACCCAGATAATCATTATAGAAAACCCTTAAATAGTGCTTCCCATCTAATTGAGAAGAGATGATGTTTCCTCATAGCAACACATTGGCCCCTGAGAAAAGACAGGGCAATGAAAATAGTTTATTTGACCAGTCATTTCCTCCAGTAATTTATCTTAGAAAAATCTCCCATGAGCCAGGTGTGGTGGTGCATGCCTGTAATCCCAGTGGATCAGGAGACTGAGGTATGAGAACTGTTGAGTTCAAAGCCAACCTCAGCAACATAGTGTGGCCCTAAGCAACTTAGCAAGACCCTGTCTCAAAATAAAAAAGGGCTAGGGATGTGGCTCAGTGGTTTAAAAAAAAAAAAGCCCCAGGGTTTATGGCTGTGTCACTAAGACCAGAGGTAGTTTGCCTAGGAATCACTTCTATGACATTTTACTAGATCTTGTTCACTGTAAAGCAGCCTGGCAAGGGACACTCTAGAGACTGAGAAAGGACTTGTATCACAGAACTTTGAAAGGAGAAAGCAGCATTGCAATGATGACCTACAGCATTTGTCAAATTCCAGCTTCACTCTTATACATTCTATATATAAGGGAACTTTTCATTACTATCCTTATCTAAATAGTTCAGTTTTAGTTCAAAAGGAGAGCAAGAGAAAAGTACAGTCATATAGCCTAACCTCACTCCCATACGGTACAAGTAAGCAATGAATAGGACAAATTAACGAAAACACACTCAGAGATCACAATTTTTCTGATGCATTAACTGTTAGACCTCACTACTCTGGTTGAATTGATTAATGAAGTATTTCACTTTTGTGGGAGAGAGTGTGGGTTAGGAGGCAGGAAAGTGGGATAAGTCTTACTTATCAAATGAAATTCATGTAGGGAATTCCTATTTAAAAAAAGATTTCCTGCCTTTTCACCAATACCTAGGAAGTTATGTGGTTTAGATAACTCAGGTAAGTCAACAGTACATTCAGTACTGGCATCTTCAAAGACAGAACTGAAAACCTGAAGCAAATTCTATGTCATTTAGTACAATTCTCAAACCTCTGGTTACCAGGTCCCATTCATGGTCTCAAAAAAGAAAAAAATAAATAAAAGTATTCAGTGAAATGCACAGCCTGGGCAAACCAGAATCTCACCAGCAGCGAGAAGTTCCTCCCTCTCTCTCTCCTTTCTCTTTCCAGCTAAAGCATACACTGTTGCTTATTACAACTTGACAAGTTTTAGACTCAGTCTAATTAAAAGATTCAGAGGTTAGGTTCCAGAGTTTAAAAGCCCAATCTCAGGCAAAATAGCAGTTTTTCTATGCTTCAGGTTTCTATCAAAAAATTTCAGCATTATTAAACAAATGGGACTTATGCCACTTCATCTCAGGGGTAAAACATTAGCCCACACTTTAAATCAAGAAGTATAGCCAGGTGACTACTTGGAAGGTTGAGGTAGGAGGAACCCAAATTTAAGGCCCATGTGGGCAATTTCCAAAGACCCTGTCTCAAACCACCACCACCACCACCACCACCACCACCACCCATGTCTAGGAGATGTAGTTCAGTGGAAGAACCCTAGTCTAGCATGTATGAGGCCCTGGATTCAAATCTCCAGTGCTGGGGGAAAAATGTCTACAATCCATAGTCCTAGTACACATACCAAACCACCACAATAAAAATTGTAAGCATTACAACATATTCAGATACAACTCTCCTGTGTTCAAGAGCAGGAAAAGAAACTTCACCAGAGATATTTCTTCAGATGGATTACATTTTAGAGAAAGGAAAAGGCTAAAAATCACAGGACCTTACAGCTGGTATTAGTCATTGTATAATAAAAATTTAAAGGCCAGCAGCAAAGCTTCCTCCAGGATAATCATTTTCGTCCTTGTAACATTACAAGCTAAGATGGGGGCCCTTCTGGGCAAAAGTATCTTGGGAATGGTAATGGGAGCTTCCCACATAACTTCTGACCACAGACTTAGTATCAGTCATCTGTCTAATAAGTGTTCCAAAACCTGCAATTAGTACAAATAAAACAGGCACTATTTCACAAACCCAGAGAAGGAATGTAAATGCAACAATAGAGAGACCTTAAGAGAAATCCCTCCCAACCTATTAATAGTGGGCTAAAAAGGCAACATCAAAAAACAAAACAAAAAAACCGGTGGAGGTAAAGAAAATAGCCCCCTCTCTGCTTTCTCCAGCCTGACTCCTTTCAGATGCCTGCCTCAATCAGTCAACTGTTGCTGAACAGAACAAGATGCAATAAGGGTTCGCTGCGCAGATGGGGGCTTTTTGTGGAGGACAGAGGTAATTTCTGCAGGAAGAAGATGGAGTTTAAACTCTTCTTTGCTGGATTTTCTAGGCTGAGCTGCAGAAGAGGATCAAGCAGCAGGCAATCAACCCAGGTCCCTCCCTCCCTCTTCGGTCTCTCCCCTCCCCTCGCGTTCAGTAAGGCGGGGGTGGTGGTGGGGGGGAGGCGGAGACCGAAAGGCTTTCCAGTTCTCTCAGCTTCTTAAAAATGCCTTTCCGGAGTCACTGCACACAATCCTACCCCGGCAGCAAAGAATTCTGCGGCGAAGGGTTCGCCGATCCGGAGCGGAGAAGTGAAATCTGCGCCCAAGGGCAATTTTAATTGTCTAACCCTGCCCGATTTCCTAAGAGGCGGCAGCGCGGGGAGGGAAAAAGGAGGAGGGAGGCA
>JAJEJO010000742.1:0-14691 GCA_020662805.1 Glaucomys volans
AGAGTCCATTTCTGCATTCATTTGATTGTTATAGTTTGGTCTCCTAAAGACTCAAGTGCTCAGAGATGGGGCCTTTGTGAAATGATTAGATCATGAGGACCCAGGCTCAACAGTGGATTAATCCATTTAATGAACTAATAATAATGATAGTTGGATGGATTACTGGGAGGTAGGACCTAGTTGGAGGAAGTAGGCCACTTGGGGTGTACCATGGAAGGGTTTATCTTCTCCCTCCCCTTTCATCTCTATCCTTTCTGCTTTCTATTTGCCTTGAGCTGAACATATTTCCTCCACTGTGCCCTTCTGCCATGATGTTCTGCCTCCCCTTAAGGCACAGAGCAATGGAGTCTGCAGACCACAGACTGAGACCTCTGAAAATGTGATCCTTCTCTAAGTTGTTCTTATTAGGAATTTTGGACACAGTAGTGCAAAGCTAATACACCAGTGTTGACAGAATGGAGTTTTATGTAGTTGTAGAACTGAGATCTCTGTTTTCTTGGTAGTGAGTTGGCGATTGACATTAATTCCCAGAGGTGTCCCCCTGGTCCTTGCACATAGCCCTCTACATGTCAGAACTGGCAAAAGGATGTGGAATCCTTTCCACATTCTGTCTTTAGACTTAATCTTCTGCCTTCCATCTTAAAACCTTTCTAACTGCAGTTGGGGAAATTTCTCATTTTTAAAGCCTCATATGATTAGACCGGTGCCCCTTGGGTAATCCAGGATCATCTCCCATCTCAAGGTCCTTAATCCTAATCACTTTGTAAATTCTCTTTTGCTATGTAAGGTAACATATCCACAGGTTCTGGGGAGGAAGATATAGATGTCTTTGGGGACCATTATTTCTGCCTTTCACACCTTCCATATTGATCTAAGATCCTAACTTCAAATTAGTGGCTGCTTCTGGTACAGGGTGCAGAGGCCTATCACATTGTCTTGGGAAATCCTTCTCAATGCTGCATACCTACTCCTCAGAAAATCCTAATGTGCTACCATGTCTGCCTCTGTCATTCCCACCATACTTTGGAAACTACAGAAAAAAATTGCTATAAATCAGAATTTATAATCTGTTTTTAATCCTTTGACAATGTCTGCTTTATATTTGCACACAATGAGTGCCCACGTGAGAATGCTGTCAGTCCTCCAAGCTGAGTTTCCATAAATGACAGATGAAAGGTAGATTTATTTATTAACTATGGTATACTGATGAAGTCATTGAACTTCAAACTTAGACAACCTGAGTTTAAAATCTTAGTTTTGCCATTCACAAGCCATGTGTTATAGGACAAATTGTGCAATAGACAAGTGGTCTCCTGAGTCATAGTTCCCTGATATGTAAAACAAGGTTGCAGGTGATCATTGCAGGGTTGTATGGGGAACAAACAAGAGAGTTCATTTGAAACAAATAGCACATAGCCTGGTACAGGGCCAGCGCCTGCCTGCTATCCAAGGAATATTCCCAGGTTCACTGTTAGGTGATACGGGTGGCTGAGAAGATATGTTGGATGAGGATACCATGCTTGTGGACAATATCTTCAGTAGTTTGGCAGGCTATAGGTTGAAAGGAGGGAGAATTTCCTTTTCCCCTGATCTCATGCAAAGTTTCATGAAGACAAAGGCTAGAAACCGGGGTAGATGGTGTAGATGTAGGTAGGGAAAGGGATGAAAGGGATATGGCTGCGTTCTGGGTTCGGTGGGGAAGTGTGTTGGTTGTATCATTAATATGATTGGAATTGCTTGTCTACAGGTCAATTTCTATTTGATAAAAGAAACAAGTACTTCCTATTTTCCTTTTCCCTATGTTCTAGTTTTCAGGATGGCACAGAATTCCAACAAAAAGCAACTCTTTCCCACCTGCCCGTTTCTTGGTTATCCCTTAGCCTGGTCCCTCCTTACTCTTCTTAAAGAGTAGATGCAAACATGACCTCTCATATGACCTTTTCTGATTTTCCCAGGCAGAATCAGCTTCCCATTCCTCTGTGTTTCCATGATGCTTCCATGAACAGATTTCACTGTTGTACTAATCATCTTATAATTACTTGTGAGTCCTTCCCTACTTTCCTATGAGGATGAATACATTTTTCCTGAGGGTTCATCTTGTTACCCAAAACACCTCCTTGGATGGTGTTCACTTCTACAGCATTCCTAGAAGAAGGTAATTGTATGGTCTGGTGGGGAATGTATTGAAAAGAATAAATGGATTTTTGTGGATGAAATCGAGCATACCCTCAAAAATACAAAACAAGAATGAGAATGTGACCTACATTTAGACTCAGGTCTTTAGTTGCAGAGATGTGGAGCAAGCGGGGAATCATGACACTCTCTGGCTTAGAGCATTGGTCTGCCACCCTGGGAATACTGTCCTGTGGCCTGTTTGATGGAGGGGATCATATCTTGCCCATGATTTTAAAGAACTCTGCTAAGGTTAGCATGTATACAGGAAACCAAGCATCACAACAAAGTAATATCCATTGCTCCCATTTATGGAGTAATTTACTGAATACCAGGCACTCTTCTCAGTATTTTAGCTACATTGACTCACTTAAGCCTTAAAACAAATCTGAGAGGTGCTATTATCATCCCCACTAGATGGCTCAGAAAGATTAAAAAGTAATCTTTCTTGAGGTATTGTGGGTGACCAACAGATTTGACCAGCAATCCTGTGTTCCACATATTCTTACATTTTTACTGACCTGGTATAATTAATTTTCTACAAGACATGGAGGCAGGTACCAGAAACATCTTATTAGGGGCTTGTTAATAAATACAATAGAAACAACAATTTCAATAGAAGAGAAATGGTCAGGGAGGGAGGCCTTCAGATCTCTTACCACTCACCTCTACCTTGCAGCTTACAATCTTTGGTTTCTGTGGAGCTCAGTGGAGATGGTACCAATCAAAATACTTTACAGGGAAGTGTAAGGACCTCATGATGGAGCCTGGAGATACTGCTGGAGACAGACCAAGTGGAAGAAAATGCCCACTGGAGCATCAGACAGGGCACTAGAATGAGTGGCTCCATGCCCTTCTTGAATTTCATTTCCTATTAGAATACTGCTTTCTTGGAGAAAAACAAAACCTGGAAGCAGTTGGAAACATTATAAATTTTATTTCTGGCATGAGATTGAAGAACTAGTAGAACTTTCCATACTCTTCAAGGAATCCTGGAAAGGATTCCAAGTCATCAGAGACTGGGTCCATTTTGCTCACCACTTAATGCCTGGAACATGGTCATGGTTCTGTATTTGGGGAAGGAAATTCACAGCTAATTGCATTGATCCTAAAAAAGACATTTGGAATGTTTAGTTCTAAGAAGAGAATATGGTGATGACTCTCTCTACTACAGTACCACATATTCAATTTGTTTCAGAGTTTATTTCATGTATAGAATAATGCCCAGTTGCTTAGCAAGAATACTGAAGAAACCAAAGAAAAATTCTTACATTTAGTCTTTTCATATCTTATGACAAATGTAACTGAAAAAGATGCTTTAAAAATAGTCCTAGAATCTTATGGCAGTATTGGAGTAAAAAATTAACTTAGAAAAATAAAATAATTGTCTATTAATGGACACCCACCAATTTCCTGACAAGAAAAAAGATGGACAATAAGTTCTATTGTATCTGCTATTAAATTATTGTAGCCTAATATTCCAACAAAAGATATGCATAAGGTACTCCTCCTATACTTTATTTCACTAAGACATTGACCTGGATATTGCTTCTCACATGTAATCTAGGAGAGAATGGAAGATGGTTTGAGAAATTGCATAGAACTCAGGAGAACATAAAATCTGCAACTGAACATAAAATCCGCAACTGAACATTAAATCTGAATAGTACAAGGAGCTTCCCTAATGAATGTTCTCATTTTCTAATTTCAACTTTTAGTATGATTTAGATGATCCAAAACACATTTGTGAAGACCAGCTGGCATTTTTATGCCTTTGATTTTGGGAAGTTATATTTTATAGTGTAAAGATTTTTAAAAATTTCTTTCACATTATTTTTGGCCATTAAATGTATTAAATAACCACTTTTTTAACATTTTTGTTTGAAGAAGAACGTTAGTTCCTCTAATTGCATTACTTAGCTCCAACCATGTTTTTTTGACAGATATAGAAAGTAGTGGGAGCCTGGCCATCGGGTTTTAGGAAAGATTGTAGAATCTTCTAGAAGTCATGGAGACCACCTGTTATGGTTTAGATCTTCAGTGTTCCTCCAAAAGTTCATGTGTTCTGTTCACTTCTGAACAGAAGTGAAATGACTGGACTGTGAGGGCTGTAATATCATCAGTGGATTAATCTATTTGATGAATTAATAATTTGGATGAATTATTAAGTGGTAACTATAGGCAGGTGGGGTGTGATTGGAGGGAGTAGGTCACTGGGGGCATGGCCTTTGAGACTATATATCTGTCCCTGACCCCTTTCTCTTCCTCTTTCTCTTTCTGCCATGAGCTGAGCAACTTTCTTCCACCTGGCTTTCTGCCAGGATGATCTGCCTCAGGTCAGGTCCAGACCAATTAAGTTGGCTGACCATGGACTGAGACTTCTGAATCCATGAGCCAAAACAAAATGTTTTCTTATATAAGTTGTTCTTGTTAGGCATTTTGGTCACAGTGATGAAAAAATGGTGAACACACCATCCAAATCTCCAAGGTTTCCAGGTGACAAGGGTTAGGGAGTGTGTCTGAGAGCACACTGTGGTCTCTGGAGGGAGATGTTTGGTTACACTCTCAGGTAGCCCCTCCTGGTCCTCATTTCCCCTTGAGTATGGACACAGCCTATGACTGTACCTATGGCAAAGGTGAGGGATGTCACCATCATTATGATGTTAAGTCATGTGAGTCCATCTTTTTATTGGGTTCAGATCTCTCTTTATTTCTTCTTCATTCTCTCCCTTCTTTTTTCCCCCTACCCTTCTGTTCTGGCTTTGAAGAAGCAAGCTCTCATGGAGCCCAAAGCCTCAAAATTAATTTTATCAATAGCTTGAAGAATCCTGCAAGTAGATTCTTCCCTAGTCAAGGTTCTGCTGGGAATCCAGCCATGATGGATACTTTGATTGCAAATGGATCCTAACCTCATCTCAAACATGATTCCTGATTTAGACACTGTGAGCTAAAAATGAGTGAAACATTTTTAGTTTGTGGTAAAAGTTATTCAGAATAGAAAACCAATTGCCCTACTCTGAGTCACCTCTAAGAATCTCTAATTTTCTACAGTACACAATTTTGGAAACTAACAAAGAAATAGATACAATAGAAATATAATCATAAATCAGTGGTTTATGAAGCTCAAATTCAAATTCCTGAAGTCTTGCAGAAATGTCTGCTGTGGTTGTTCTTCCCCACAACCTACCTTCTCAGGCTCATTTTCTTCCTGTTATATGAGGCAATGCTCATGACAAGGAGAATCATGCTATCCTAGATCAGAATAGAATTCTTGATGACCAAATGCTGGTACAGTAAGTACTAGAATCAGGTTCTGAATAGTTTTTGCCCATTTGGAAGTTTTCTACAATAGGAGGAAAACTGAATTAAAGAACAAAAAAGTAATGGGATGTTATTTCATAGCTTACAGTAATGACAAGATCCACAGGCTGCAACAATATGGTGGACAAAAGCTCTTGGTCTCTGCTCTGCTTTCTTTTTTTTTTAATTTTTTTTATTTACTTATTGATTCATTGAACACAAATGGAGTACAGCTATTGTTTCACTGGTTGTACACAAAGTAGAGTCACACCATCTGTGCATTCATGCATGTACACAGGGCAATGGTATCTGTCACACATTTTGTTGCTCTGCTTTCTTTTGTCGAAACTTCATTGTCATATTCTTTCTACTTTGTGAAAAACTGACCACCAGCTCCTCCAGGTGCTCATCTGACAAGAGAGAGTAGAGAGAGAACTTGGCAGAAGCAGTATTAGGTTATACTCACGTGATTTCCTCTTCCTGAACACCCAGGAATACCGCCTTTCCCAGCATCTTTTGTAGTTGGGTTGAGGCTAAAATGACTTAACTCTGGCCAAGAAAAGGTAGGCAGGAGGGATTAAAGCCACTTTGAGATCTGGCCATTGCAAACAACTCTCGGTGCTTCCTAGCTTGCTCTCTTCCCTTTGTCTTGGTGTCTTAGAATCCCCATGGTTCAGATGGGGAAGTTACAGCATAACTGAATTGAATATTTTGTAACTTGAAATAAAACTGGCTTATATAAAAACATTGAGATGGCAGGTTTTATTTTCCTTCAGCCATGATCCAGGCCATCCAGATTAATACAAAGGCTTCCCAATTTCCTAAGGACCAACTCTCCCTCCGCTGATTTGTGCTTGTACCCATGTTTGAGGAAGCTCTAGTAAAGGTAGTCAAATGTGAGGAAGAGTCATTCCCTTTATGGTCTGAGATGTGAAAAAAAATTGTCCTACATTTCCCATGGCCATTACTGATCTTCTGAGAGATAAATGACTATATATTATGGCCACTGATAGAACACATGCTGAAAAGTCTGAGAGTATCCAGTATAATCATTCTGAAATAGGAATTTGGTCACTTTTACTAATACAAATTCATTGAATTTTTTTAGTCTAGTAACCAAATATTTTATCAGCCTGAAAGTTTCATGTCTGGAGTTTTTGCTACACAATTTAGTGTGTTTGTTCAAATATAGGAGGGCTTCATGTAAATTCCTTATTTTTCACTAACACTGTATCTGGCTTTATTTTTATTAAATATTAATACATTTATCTTGGAGAAAAAATTTATTTTTTTTCCTTGCAAATCCTGCTGAAGTGGAAAGTTAAACTCTAGAGATTATGATTAGTATTGTACATGGGCAAACTCATCTACATTAATCTCATCCTGGGACCAGTTTTCATTACAGAAAATCTTCCTTGCACTGAGAAACTGGGGCAGGGAACATTAGTATCTTGATATTAGAAGGAAACCCTACTCTCCCTAGTAAAGTTTTTATGATACAAATAGAGATATCTTTAATGACATAAGTTTTCTTTTCTTATGAATTTCAGATCTTTCTGGAACATTATATTTCCATAATTGGACAAAAATTTAAAGGCATAGTTTTTTTTCTGTCAAGATTATTGCTCTCATTGGCAATTATATATTTTTATACTTTAAAAGCAATAGTGTGGACATTTCAATAGTGCTGGAAATAAATACATGAGATAAAAAAGAAGATTTTTGTTCAGAATTAAATACACAAATTAGCAATATGTGTAGGAAATACTATTGAAAAATCCAAACCCAAAAGAATTTTAAAAAAGAATATAATGGATATGTGTGCACCATTTACATAGTTTCACTACTCTTACCTTACCACAATATCTGTGTCTCTACATGTATGTACATGCATGTACATACTCATGTGTGCATATATATAAAGCTCATACTTTCCTTTTTCCAAATCTTCTGATGGCATCATGAAGATCTTTCTCCACATTTTAGCATTCAGTGCTTCATTATGCATAATCCAAGGACAAGGACTTTTTTTTTCTAAATAGAATCAATACTATGGCCACACTTAGGAAAATTGACATTAACCCAAAAACATTATCTAATTTTCAGTTTGTACATAAATTTTCACTATTTTCTCCAAAAAGGTCTTTATAGTTTTACTTATGTTTAAAGTAAGGGTCCTTTTAAGATGTATATATAGCATTTGCTGTGGAGTCCCTTTAGTTTTCCATCTCCTAGAACTTTTGTCTCCCTGTTTTATCATGATGTTGCATCCTTTGATAATTCCTGGCCACAAGGCCTGCAGAACATTCCACCTTTTGAATTTTTCTGACTACTACACCTTGGTTAAATCTGGGTGACATATTTCAGGCAAGAATTTGACAAAGGTGATACTTATTTCATAGAAGTCATATCAGAAGACATAGGAAGGATATCAGGACAACCTGCTATTGGGAGGGAGCCTGACACTTGGCTACGGTGATGACGACCAGATTGCCATTGCCATTTCACAGTTTTCCCTTTGTAAATAGTGAGACATTGGGGTGTTTTTTGAGATAATGTGATATATATTGTCCACTGCCTTTGCATCCAGTGGTTTCTGTATTTATTTTGATGACTCTTGCTTGAATTGTAACAGGGTTTACAATGTTGGTTTTCTAATTTTATCATTCTTTCTACTTTTAGCATCTGACATTCTTTTATAAAACAATTTTTCTTATTGTATCTTTTATTTCCATGAATTATGTATTTATGTAGTATTGATTTTTATTATCACTACAGACTCACGTATTATTTATATATAGTTATTCCTATATATTATGACTCAGTTTTTGTTGCTCAAATTCTTTTAGATTTAGCCAGTAAGGTTCCCGACACCTCTTCACCCCAGTTTTATGTTTATTTGGCATGAACACATTCGTATTTGAGCACTTACTTTTTTTCAGGTCCAGTCATATAAATGGAACGATGCAGTATGTGATTGGCATCAGACTTCTTTCGCTTAGCATGCTGTGTTCCAGGTTCCTCTACATGGTATCATGCGTCATCAGTACTTCATTTCATTTATTGGTAAATAATGTCCATTGTGTGACAATACCACTACCCAGAGTTTGGAGTGTCCCTCTTTCATTTTGAATATTAAGTTTCTGCAATGGCTCAGACCTTCTCAACAGAAACAGGGGAAAGAGGGTCTGCAGTAACTGCTAAGAAACCTAGAGGAAAGAAGAGAAATTCAGAAATAATGTATATCTGTATCTATACAACAGACACACATTAAAAGAATAAAATGGTAGAATGAAGCTGGAGAGAGATGAGACAAGTTTTAATATTAGTCATGTGTCAGAGCCTTTTAGAAATAAAAGGAGATAGGAGAGAAGAAAAATTATCAGGGGCATAAGGACTCCTGGGACAGCAGAAATGGACTGGCATTCATTCAGCACATAGTCAGCCAATTCCTGGTCTATAGAAAGTCACATTGAGGGTTAGGGTTTCAACATAGGAATTTTGGGGATACAGTTCAGCCTGTAACAACTACTTAAGTCCTATAATTCTGTGTCTAAAAAATCATGTCAGTTCTTTTAAGGCAAAGTTCTTACTTATTTAATCAAAGTTTCTGTAATACCAGGGTTCAGTGTAGTGCCTGACATCTAGTGACAATCAGACACATTATTGGGGTGAATGAATTCATGATTGAAAAGAATACTGACAAATGAATAGAGTCCTGAACCTCCTATTGACACCTATTTTCTACAGAAGTGTTAGAGAGTAAATCCACACCTTGGTACATTTAGTGACAGTTCTAGTATTACCCAATTCTTTTCCTATAAAGGGTAGAAAAATTGTAGGTATGAACTACTAAAGGAGAACACACTGAGTAAAGAAAGAATTAATGTCTTTTGGGACCCAGATGGGTAAATTGTTTTATTTCATGGTGACTGCTAGAGAGGTCTCAAAAATAATTTTTAATGATTGCATTTGATTCTCATACATGGGGTCCTGACTCCAGTCAATCAGTCACATCTGTGACAGTGGCAGAGGTCATGAAGCAGGATGGCAGGCCATCAGCAGTCTGGTTCAGATAGAAGGGGAAAGCTCAGGGTGGTCCAGATGACATCGGTGTTGCAGCAGAAAACCACCAAGCCCTTCTGCAGCAGCCTGACCTTGCATTTGTGGCCACTGATAACCATACAATAATATTAATAACAACAGTTATCAGGAAAGGTATTTGAATTGAAGACAGGAAGTCAGGAGACCTGAGTGAAGTGGCCTGAGAGTTCGAATTGGAAGCAGGAACTGTAAAGATGCATAAAATGTTTTGAACTTTCTCAGACACACAGGTTTGGGAACTTAAGAAACTTGGAGCATGAAATCCTCATTTTATAGTTGAAGAGACCAAAGTTCAAAGAAGGAGGGGAATTTTTCATCTCAGTACTTCATAAGTAAGCAGTTAAGGTCCGTTATAAATATACTATTCCTTTATCTTCACTAGAAGGTAAACTTCATGAAGACAGGGTTTTAAAACCATTTACTAATTTTTCCCAATTATTTGGTACGTATTAAGCAGGCACCCATGTTGAATGAGTCTCAAGGTATGGAGGCTAAGATTTTAAGCTTTGAGTCAATCAGATAAAAAACTGAGATAATGACGACTACCTACTAGATGTGTTACTTTAGATGGGTTTCTGAATGTCTGTGACCTGTAAGGAAGAGTCCAATCAAAATAATGCATATAAATCAACTTGAGCAACCTGGTACATAGTAAGCACTGAATAAATGTTGGACATTTACAATAGTAACAGTCATATTTTACTTTACTGTTGTTGATTGCATTATAATTCCAAAAAAATTTTATTTCACCCAACTTTCTTCCCAAGTTCAGGTATTTAACCTCTTTGCTTTCATAGGCCATTCCCCCATATAGTCATTCTTTAAACGGTTTATTTTAATTTTCCTCATGAAAATACATTAATGTGTCAAAAATTAGCATTCACATTACAACCTCATTTCACTTGCTGAACAGTCTATGTCAATGACTATTTTTCTCTAAATCATAATTACTCCCCAGTTGCTCATACAGTTAAACAATCAATGCCATTATTACATCCTCAGTCAAAAATGTCAAGATAAAAATTTTCTGATGGGAGAGACAATTGTTGAGTAATATTTCCAGTTGCATAATGTGTGTTCAGCAATTTAAAATAGTGTCCCTCAGTGCTTTTGTTTATTAACTACAAGAAAAATAAGAAAACTCCAGGGTTCTATTTACCTAGAAATCACTACAGCACTAATAAACCACGGAAACAATTTCAGGCCAGGATTGCCAGGAACTACATACGGAGTGAGTGATGAAATGGCCTGCTGGTGTAATTAGCAAATGCAGTGAGGCCTTTGCAACACCAAGTGTTCTCCATTCAGCTGCTTTGGTATCATCTGGGAGCTTGGTACAAAGGCAAGCTCTTGGGTCCCACCCCAGACTTAGAATTCAAGAATCTGCATTTTAAGAAGATTCTCGGGGTGATTAAAGTTTGAAAAGCACTGGTGTGGATGGTTTAAAAAGGCATGAAGAATTGCCCAGAACTGCTTTGTTTCAAAGCATTTTGGTTTGTACAACACATTCTTATATTGAATAATTTAAATAATATTAAATCAAGGTTATAGACTAAAGTAAAAAAAAATTATATCATCTAGTGAAACTCATGCTATCTATGGACATTTCAGTGTGCAATTTCATATACAACAGGCCATATTATCCATGCTGTTTTGTAATATGCTTTTTTCCCCTTTCAAACAATAATACATTGTGCTCATCTATCTAGGACAATAAACAGAGCTATATATCATCATTTTAAATGGCTGGGTAGGATTCAGGGTTTCCATATACTACTCTTATTTATCAAACGTCCTATTGATTGAAAGTTAGGTTTTTTCAATTTTGTGCTATTATAATCTGTAAGTGGAACATCTTTGTGATATGTTTCCTTGCTTTTGTGCATTTATCACCTAAATCGAAGATTATTCATCATTTGTCACAATTTTTTTTTTCAAAATGTTTTTGCAAAAAAGCACTGGATGAAGAATTAAGGGATTCCAATCCTGGTTTGGTTTCTAATAACTTCCCCACTGCTTTTTCAGTTTGCATATTCGTAACTAAGAAGGTTGAAAATTATCGTTAAGGCACTTCATTGTTATGAATATGGTATAAAAATAATGTTGTCAAAAGTCTATCACATTTAACATTCTAATGCATTTTGTAGGGAATTTCTATATTTATCAGTCATTAATAAACTCCATTTAGTTGAGCATAATATAGAATTGAATTTTCATTTCTTGAGTTCACATCAGTTTGATGGGGGAAAAGGTGGCCTTCAAGAAATCCAGGGTGCCAGGGAGAACTTAGCCTGGCATAACTTATTTGCTGTATTTGAGATGTTAGGGTGCATGATTTAAATTAGGCTTTGATCCTCAGATATTCAGGACAAGCATGGTTGGTATCAGACAACCAAGATTGAGGCCCAACTCTGTTTTTCTTAGCTATGTGAATTTGGGCAGTTAACAAAAAATCTTTTAGCTTTACTTTCTCTGTCTAAGAATATGGTCATCTACAGAGGTCATGGGATCCTTGTGTGTCTTATTAGAAGACAATGTGAATGAAGTTCTTGGTGTAATGCGTGGACAGGAGGTGGTCTGCATTCACTTATCTGCAGTTATAAACTTCGTCCTTGGAACTCTCAGTACTGCAAGAGGACAAATAAAAATTGCCAACATGCCACCTTAAATAACATGTTAAGGTTATGAAGGAATCTGAGGCTTAAGAGGATTTGGATCATTCACTTAGTTATTCTAAATCCATCTTGTAGATACAGAGCATAGTGTTCAGACTAGAATAGGATTATCCTATTCCAGAATGGAAGATTATGTAGAATAGAGGATTTAGATGATTTTTATGCAGATAAAGAAAAATAGGGTACAGGAAAGAATTCATTTGCCTAGATTATGTAATGAGCTACTATCAGAACTGTGGTCCATTCCTTTTCTTGGTCCAGGCTTTCTCTACCAACATTACCACCAATAAAGAGGAATGTGAGAGATATCTAGGTGTTATAGTCCAATGACAAGTCATGATTGTTCTTTGGAGCAAGAATGAGCAGCTTAGAAAATATCCAAACAAATGGACAACTTATACAGTGAACTCATTAGTAACCAGAGGAAACCATATCAGATGCTTTTTTTGACCTATCAAATTTCCATTTTAAAAAATGCTAATACATGGAAATAGTCATTTGGCAGGAAGTATCCAAAGCTAAAAATGTTCATCCTCTATTGTCAGCATTTCTTTCTGTAGGGACTTACCCTAAAAAGTATCATGGATGTACACAAATATTTATGAACAAGGAAAATGATAGGAAATCACAAAAAATTCAATAACAAGACGTTGACTAAAATTGCAGAAATAATGCAGATGTGGAAAATCACATTTTAAAGGAATATTTAATGAAACGAAAACTGTTCATAATGCATTGAGAAAGCAGGTTATAAAACAATAGGTACAGATAACCCTAAATTTTATAAAATATAGCTAAATAAAACACAGAGATATGAAAGAACTACAAGTTTTACAGCAAAACATTATTAGTTTTTGTCTTTGGGATGAGAAATGAATACGTAAGTTTTGTTTAATCTTTCCTTTTCTGTATCGTTCACAATGGATTATCCTAACGCCATCACCCAGTACTAAATACTCAGGTACTAACTCTCATTCAAGCATTTCAAGCCCATGTTTTCCTTGTCTTGAGTTGTGATAAAAGAACTTGTGCTCCTCAGTCATCCCCTCCAGGGACCTTCAAATTTAAAAGGCTGATCCATCTGGAACTTTCTCCATGCTGCAGAGGTATCAGATGACATGAATGGTAATATGGATCACAAGACCTTTGGTTTTTATGTATGCTCATCATAAATAAAATTGGTGAGAGATCCAACCCATTTGCAATACTCCCCAGTTTTCCTAACACAAGGATCAGGGTACATCTTATCAAAAGGTAAACTCTCCCCTCGCTGTTTCTTTCTCTTCTACTCAGGGAATCCTTCTCAACTCCCCTCACACATTTCTGCAAGTCAGCAAGCAGAGATTCTGCTCTATCAAAACTTGGGAGTATTTCCTATATAAACATGGGTTTTCATCATGTTATTTGAATACTGTAACATCATACTCTTATGTTTAGAGATGGAGATCTTAAAAGTCCTTGAGAAAGAAGCAGCTCGGTTAATTACAAATCCAAACCTGGGTCTAACTCTGTCCTACTTTTCTGTTGTCATTTTCTTCCTATGTTGTCTGTCTTTTCCAGAGTATCTTGATGACATGTGCAGGTTTCTTCTCTATTTATTAAATTCAAAAATTTGGTTTCTACTTACTAACTTTAAAGACTTCTTTTAAAGTACTGTGAGTCTTTTATCGACTGATCTTGTCCAATTCTATGTGCTGCAGAATAGAGTTCTCGTAATACTAATTCCGCATGTTCAACTGATTTTCCATTCTCTTTCCATTGAATAAATTGCCATGGCCGTTAAACATACCGGGACACACTGCTCTCACCAGCCGTCTCCCAGAGACATAAAACAAGTCTCTGTTTAAAGTAACTTTTACTACTGATTTCCCCACTCAGAGCAGAACTGTTGGATGGAGTTGTGACTTAGCACATTTTGAAGAATTTTAAGACTCTTCACATTTTGATCAGCTAAGTGACAAACTACAGTTTTTTAGTGAGGAACCTGGACCCCATCTCATGTGATCATTATTTGGAATACCTAAGGAAAAAGTGTTTAAGGTATACTCAAGAAAAGTAGCAAGGATTAAATGATGACTTTCCAGTATCTGGGACCTTTTCAGATGTGCAGGAGTGAATGTTGAAATCACCTGATCCATCATTCTTTCTGCTATCATGTAAGTAGATTTTTGTGTAACCGTAGATTGAAGTCCTTAATCAAGTTACAAGAGCACTGATTTTTTTACTCACTTTAACAAAAAAATACTACTGGGTGTGGTGGCACACACCTGTATTCCCTCAGGAGGCTGAGGTGGGAGGATCTTGCTCAAAGTCAGTTCCAGCAACTTAGCAAGGCTCTGAGCAACTCAGCAAGACCCTGTCTCTAAATAAAATATTAAAAAGAGCTGGGGATATGGTTCAGTGGTTAAGTGCCTCTGGGTTCAATCCCTGGTACCAAAAA
>JAJEJO010000742.1:14791-31099 GCA_020662805.1 Glaucomys volans
GTCAGTGGATTGGGGTGGGGGTAGTAGTGAATAAGGGAAAAATTTAAGACCAAGCATACCTGTTTTCCTAAAGGTTGTTGCTTTAGAATTTTAATGTGTGTTATGTACACCTTAAGTAATATACCTGCATCCAGAGACACAGTGTGGTACTGGAAGAAAATGAACTAGACTTCAGGTCAGAGAGCTTCAGAGAGCTGTATAACCTTGAGGCATTACATCTCTTCTCTGAGAATTGTATTCCCAGAATTATATGTATCCACAGATTTTGGAAAGGTATAAAATGTTTAAACATGTCAAGTGATTTTAATTATACAAATTTCCTAGAAATTATTTCAAAGGTAATACTCAGTAGTGGTTATTAAGCTCATTTTCCAAATCCTAGTATTCTAAGAATTAACAAGGCTGCCCTCCCATCACATAGGATTGAGAGGTAGTTTCTAAGCCCCCAGAAATGCTTTGCTTCCCTTCCCCATTATTCCTGCTGTTGACATACCAGAGAAACTTGCTTTCACACTGTGAACAAAGTCACCTGAAATAGCTCTCTACTATTAGTTGCTACTATCCATTATTGGCTCACATCCTGACATTTCTCTACTTCTTCAAAAGTAACATAACAATTATGTAAGAAGTCATCTAGAATAAGAGCAGAATAATTATGCAAAGGAAATTCGTTTAATAACTGACAAGATAGACGGCACATCTGAAGAACAATATTAAGTCCACTGTCTTTGAAGGGGGTAAATGATATATGTATAAAAGGAAATTATGGTTGTTTCAGATACAACAGTGGAGTTACATAACAATTCACTGCTGAAATGGGCCAGGCCTCCATCTTCATTGCTTGCTGAAGTCACAAGCCCAAGGCTCTGAGCTCATCCATCACAGGAAGCAGTTAGGTCTAATGGACTGAGTGGGCTGTTGACTTCTTTAGTTACCTTGGGCAAGATACTTAGGTCTTTAGAATACATGATTCATTCATAAAAAGTGGAGTAGTTTTCTGTTGTTCCATATTTTTTGGTGTATTATAGCTATATGTATACTAGGATTTGTTGTTACGTATTTGCACATGTACACAAGATGACAGTATAACTTGGGCAATATCATTCCCCAGTATTTCCCCTTCCCCTTCCCCTTCTTCCCTTCCCACCAATATGCCTCAAGGAGTCACAGTGAGACAGATGAAAGACAGCAAAATGCTTTCAAAATTGAGCCCTTCATCTATTAGAAGCTGGGCAGGGTGGGGGTGGTACATAATAAAAATTTACAACCCAGGATCTGTCCTTAATAATCCCTGAATATTCTGTTGCTATCTGCATTGTTTTGGACCAATAGAAAACAGTAGGTTTAGGTGGTTCAATGTTAATTTTTTGGCATCAGATTGCTTGGTTTGGATTCCAAATCTGCTACTCCATAGCTGTCAAATGTTGGAAATTCTTTAACCTCTTTGGACCTCAGTCTTTTCAGCTGTGAATGGGAATTATTTTTATAAAACAAAACAAAGGCTTGTTTTTGTACTCATTAAATGAGACAATTCATGTCCTGTGTGTTGGTAAATGTCTAACCGTCAGCTCTTGGTTTGGGGGTGGTCAGCATTTGCTGACTTCTATGATGTAAATCTCCCACCTGGGCCATTTCAAGCTGAGACCATGTGTGCATGATCAGCTTTCTGGCTGCAAAACACCGCTGATGTCACTTAGCATAGTGCCTGAAATATGGAGGGACTCTATTATAATCAGATATTATTATAAACTTTATCATTTTTAAAATGGATTTTATTATTGAAATTCACTAAACAAAATTCATCTTCTCTGTCGGTACTCTTCCTCCAAAATACAACAAAAATGAAAAAAATTAATTTTGGAAATTTTAATGATAATTATAACACAGCTAAATAAAGTCCTGTTTAAATTTCCCTAATTTAGGAGGAAATGACTAGGAAACTTTTGTTTTAGTTCTGGTTGCAGTCTGTGTGGTTTGGGTGAGTCACTTAGCCTCTCAAGGTTCAGTTTTTCTTCGTGTTAAATGGTGAGATATTTTGTATTTTGCTCACTTTACTGGAAATTTTGAGTATTAAAATCTAAAACTTATAAGGAAATTCCTTGTAAACTTTACAAGTCTTGTTTTATATTTGGTATCACTGATTCAGTAATCCAGTGCAGGGATTTATAAAAGTAAATAATTACAAAGAAGCAGCCTTTTAACGATACCAAGCAATTGGAACACAACTTAAATGTGCATTACTGTGCTTTGTTTTAGGTAATTTATCTTAGGTAAATGCAATTGAATGTTGTATTAGTGTAAATGAATATTATGCTAATATATATGAATATTATGCTAATGTTATATTAATGTTAATATAACATTAACTTTGCCATAGAGAAATAGTCTTCATGAATATAGAGATGGTATTTTACTAAGAGGAAAAGTTTTATGACATTATATGGCAAAAAAGTCACTGAACTGTGTTATATTACAAATATAATAATGTAATATATGGCATACTTGGAAAACATGGGAAAGAAATGCAAGAAGTATTAAAATTGTGGTGTTAAGTCTTAGATTTTATATTATAAAAGCCATGAATAAAAATCAAATTTTAAAAACGCATTATGGAAATAGTTAGAGGGTAATAAGATATTAATGGAAATCCAATAAGTAGAAAGACATCAGCCCAGAGAATTCTTTCTTCCCAAGGACCTCCACTTTATTTTCCAGATTGGACTTAACTAATTAATTACTACACAAAAGTCATTTTTCTGAGACCTGAGAATGGAAAGTGTCATCTTCCTAAAACTAGAAACATGGTTGAAATTTGAGCTGGTGATGGCCCTTTGCTTCGAGGTAGAGAACATACTGAACTTGCCTGTCGTGCCATGGCGTGCTGGGTTCATCCCGACACTGGTAGAGTGAGTAGTACTTAAGAGATTTCTCGTGGAGATAGACCTCGCTTCCAATTCTGCTCCATATATCAAGCTCAGATGACTGGAGTTTTGACTTGACTTATTTCAAGCCAGGACTTTGGGGCCTTAATCTTCCTTGATCTCTGGTCAGGGCTACTCTAAACCTTTGTCTTGCTTGCCTGAGTTTGAGACCCCTTTAGCTTGACTTCTTCCAAGAGCATACTTCTGAATGACTCCCTGGACCCCCAATCTCATCCATCTTAAGGCATATCTCCCAACAATGTTAGGTGTCCTGTAACTGATGATGATTCACAGTAAGAGTCAAATCTTTGTTCCCTCGAAGATCTGAATTGCCATTACTTTTGTGTATGGGGGAGGAATTCTCATCCATTGGATGGAAGCTTGGAATATGCAATATATTGAAGAGCAGCTTCAATGCTTGAGAGGGACACTGACTGGCCTCTGTGACTATCGACAGGCTTCAGCTCAGAATTTGCAAACTCAAAATCACACAAGGGCATTCAGATGGCATAGAAAGTGGTAAAGCTGCCAAATTCTGTTAGAGTAACACCTCTTCAGTTGCACTGTGCATTATGCAAATACTTTGAGGACTAAATGCTGACCACACAGAATGCTGCAGGTTGCTAAATACACAGGGTTAAGAGAAGCAAGGCTGTTTAGGCAGTGTGATATAGTGTGTCCAGGTGAGGAAGAAGGCAGCCCTGCTACCTGGCTTTCTCTCCCCTCACCTTAGCCGGCCCCAAAGACTGCTCTGCTCCACTTACTGATCTGGTCTTGAGCCAAAAAGGATGTAAGGAGCTCCCAGCTGCTCTCACACAGTAGTAATGATTACTTCTGGTCCTCACATCATTTTCAATGTCTCTATCCACTCTTCCTTCATGAGTCTATGCAGTTTCTAGGTTCACGTACCCAAGCACCTGAAACTCACACTCATTTCTCCCTAATGGCCAGTTTCTAGAACATGACACCTGCATTAGTTCTTTCAGGCTGTTCATTCACAATTTGTACACAGCTTCCTTCCTGCGTCCTGTATCAAACGAAAAGCCGTGGGGCAAACATGACTCTTCTCTTCGGCAGTATCTGAAGCTGACAGGTTCCTAGTTTGATTATAGAAAATGTTTTCCATGACTCAGGGGGGAATGCTTGAGATCTTATCAAAAGCTGTGGCCAGTCTTCTGGAATGATGCTTTGATATTTTAAAATATACTTTAGCAGAGCTGAAAATGATTTTGCATCTCCTTTCTGTCAATATATGTATCCATCAGAAACAGTTATTATAGACGTTAGGTATCCATTTACTATATGCTCAGCACTGTGCTGGGAGCTTTAGGACGTTCAGCAGAAACATAAACCGCAGTCTATCCTCAAAGAGTTTATAATCCAGATATGAACACACATATATACACACAAACATAATCATTCAGGAAATGAGAGTATGTATGTAAGGACAATAGTTACCATCTGCTGAGCTTCTGCTAGCTTAAAACGTTTACATAGTCATCTTACAACCTTACAGTTCTGAAAGTTTTCCATTCCCTCTTCCCATTTCACACATTAAAAACTAAGGTTCAGAGACTTTGACCTAAGGTCACAGAATGGCAGTGTCAAGGGTATCTAGCTCCAGAGCTGCTGCTCTATCCTCTAAATGAGTGGTTCCCTTTTCCCACAGCATATTTGAGTCAATTGATGCACTAAAAAAACACACATGCCGTCAGATATTCTATTCATTTGAAGCCTGGTCATTGGTATATTTAAAGAGCCTCAGAGAAATCTAATGACTCACCAAGGCAAGGGGCCAAATAATTGTGCAGCCAAATGCTGAAATGAATAAGAATATTATGCATGGAGTGTTTGGTGTGTAAAAATTTCTAGCAGGTGAGCTAGGATGAGACCACCTGCCCCTAAAGCAAATGCTCAAAGCCATGCAGCCTTGAGGGGAAAGCACTTTGCTCTCAAGTTGCAACAGTGAGTCTTTCTGATGACATCAGTCATGTTCTATAAAGAAAAGATAAATGGATGAAATTTGCAATGTGTTCATATTACGGAATGTACTGGGTCTTGCCTTCCTCACCTCATTTGAACATCACGGCAACGTGGAGAGTGATGAGTCAGGTAGCATATTTACCAATGGGAAAACTGAGGTCCAGAGTGATAAAGTGACTTGCTGAACATCACTTGGCTGGTTAGTGACCCCATCCAGTGCTCATTTCATTGCACCACTTGGACTCAGCTGCTCCCACAGTGCTGGAACTTCGTGGCACTGCTGTAAATTGAAGGATGAGATCAATAATTGAAGGAGCGACTAATTGAATGAGGTGAAGGGTATGGCTATATTAAAAACAATCACCACCCTTGTGAGCACTCCTTAAGTTCCTAAGATAGATGCAGCTCAGGCTGCATTATCATAATCATCCCTCTAAATAAATTATTCAAATTAAGCCATGCATGCTCATGAGCTTGTGAAATGCAGATAAACATATTTTTTTTCCCAAGCTATTTGCTGGGAGCATTAGTATGCATTCCTTCATCTCTTCTCTTCCCCAAATATAATGGCCTGAAATACTTCAGACCCTGACCAGGCGATGGCACAGGAGTGTCCGTTCAAGCACAGGCAAAGCACTGAATTAGTAGCCTTTAGCAAAACTACCTTACTTGGTCTGTGCTTCCAGAAATCAAGTTGTCGTAGAATAATTAATTTGGGGGAGGCAGCTACAGGAAGCTTCTACAACAGAGAGAGGAGTTAAAATACCAGATGGTGTTATCAATGAACAGCAGATGTTTGCCAGTGAGCTGGGATCTGTGGTTTTAATTCCCAGAGTAGAAGTGTTCTAAAATAGAGTAGAGCTCGACGTTACAGTTCCCCTTGGTGGAACTGCTGCACTCTGTGGAACCCCCTGGATGGGAGAGCCAGCTTATTCTGTACAAGGTGGCTGACAGGAACTGTCACAGCTATCTTGGTGGCCCTTCTTAGCTCATTTTACCTTTCTAGAAAAATCCGAAGGAAAATGGGGACTTCCAGGCTACTCAAGAAATCCATTGATCAGTAGTTGAAAAATTAGAAGAAAAAGTTTCTAAATGATTAAGATGTATCAGATACAGAATGGAAGACAGTTAGAAAAGATAAAATAAACCGAATGTGAAGAGGTGAAAGTTACCTATGTGTATATTTAATTCTTCAAAAAATGTGCCTAAACTGCAACTGAGGGATACACCTGAGGCATTTTGCTTTCAAGTAACAAATATTCAGCTGAATTAAATGAGAAATGACTGAAATCAAGAAGGAGTTGAATAACTGGGCTTTGAAAAGGAGACAGTCACTGGGCATAGTGACTGTGATCCCAGTGGCTTGGGAGGCTGAGCCATGAGGATCGCAAGTTCAAAGTCAGCCTCAGCAAAAGCACCTCAGTGAGACCCTGTCTCTAAATAAAATATAAAACAGGGCTGGGGATATGGCTCAGTGGTTGAGTGCCCCTGGGTTCAATCCCCAGTACTGCCCCCCCACCCCACCAAAAAAAGAAGACAATTGCTATTTTCTACAGTAATTGAAGGTGACCAGGGAGCAGCTTGGAAGATCTTACTGAAACAGAAGCCATGGGCTGGGATGCTCAGGGATAGAGCATTTGCCTGGGTTCCATCCTGAGCACTGGAAAAAAATAAACACAAAAGTGGTAGAGAAAGAGAACTGTTTTATTTTTCAATAAGCATTAAAGCAGAATGTGATATGCATTACGGGTGAATGCTAAGAAGCTGAGAAGACAGAAATTCCACTCTTTTTATTTAACTAAGTAGATGCAATTGATTGCACTTGTTCTCAACATAAACAAGAAGACTTGATACTGCCACTTGTCACTTGTAGCTCAGACTAGATTTCCCTGGCAATTGGGAAGAAGAAACAAACTTCTTATATTTTCATTAATTTTTTTACTTTTAAAAATTTGCTCTTTTAAGATATGCATGAAAGTAGAGTGTATTTTGACATATTATATATTCCTGGAGTACATCTTATTCTAATTAGGATCCCATTCTTATGGCTGTATGTGATGTGGAATTTCACTGGTTGTGTATTCATATATGAACATAGGAAAGTTGTGTGTAATTCATTCTACTGTCTGTTCTATTTGCATTTCCCTCCCTTCCCTTCATTCCCCTTGTCCAATCCAATTAACTTTTATTCCCTCTCCCCCTTATTATGTGTTAGCATCCACAAATCAGAGGGAACATTTGGTTTTTGGGTTTTTGGAACTGGCTTATTTCGCTTAGCATGATAGTCTCCATTTCCATCTATTTCCTGGCAAATGCCATAACTTCATTCTTCTTTATGGCTAAATAATATTCCATTGTGTATATCCACCTCATTTTTTTCATCCATTAATCTGTTGAAGGGCAACTGGGTTGGTTCCATAGTTGAGTTATTGTGAATTGAGTTGCTATAAACATTGATGTGGCTGTGTCACTGTAGTAAGCTGATTTTGTCTTTTAGGTATATGGTAAGGAGTGGGGTAACTGGGGAAATGATGGTTCCATTCCAAGTTTTCTAAGGAATCTCCATACTGCTTTCCAGAGTGGTTGCACCAATTTGCATTCCCACCAGCAACAAATGAGTGTACCTTTTCCCCATATCCTTGCCAACATTTATTGCTACTCGTATTCTTAATAATTGCCATTCTGACTGGAGTAAGATGGAATCTTAGTGTGGTTTTAATTTGCATTTATCAAATTGCTAGAGCTATTGAACACTTTTTCATATATTTGTTGACCATTTGTATTTCTTCTTCTGTGAAGTGCCTGTTCAGTTCCTTTGATCCTTTATTGATTGGGTTATTTTTTTATTTTTTTGGTGTTAAGTTTTTTGAGTTCTTTATATATCCTGGAGATTAATGCTCTATCTCAGGGACAGGTGGCAAAGATTTTCTCCCATTCTTTAGGCTCTCTCTCTTTAGGTTCTCTTGATTATTCCCTTTGCTGTGAAATAGCTTTTTAGTTTGATACCATCCCGTTTATTGATTCTTGATTTTACTTCTTGTGCTTTAGGAGTCTTATTGAGGAATTCAGTTCTTAAGCAGACACGAAGGAAAGTTGGGCGTACATTTTCTTCTAGTAGGTGAGGAGACTCTGATCTAATGCCTAGGTCCTTGACCCAGTTTGAGTTTTGTGTAGGGTGAGAGAGAGGAGTCTAATTTCATTTTATTACATAAGGATTTCCAGTTTTCCCTGCACCATTTATTGAAGAAGCTCTTTTCTCCAATGTATGTTCATAACAGGAGGTAGTTTTGCAACTTGGGGCAACGTACCCACCTAAATTAAATTAGGCTCTGTCCTCCCATAAAAACTGGGAGATGGGGTTGCTGTCTCCCTGGATTCTTACATTTCAAAGGATGGCTCCCAGGTCCTTGAGAAAGACATTTCTGAGTCATAAAGCTGACAAAAGTCCTATCTAGTTTTCAGGAGGATTTATTACATTTCAAAGACTCACAATTGCCAAGTTTTCTAAAGTGAATGCTCTAAGAAAAGGAGGGAAGGTGAATCTCTTTCCTTATTTTTAAGGAGAGAATTTAACTTCTTCTTATAAATTTTTGTTTGTCTTTACAAAAATGAACTTTAGTCTTCATTATTGCCCAGCATGTGTCTTGACAAAAATCATTGAGTCTTTTGCTCGCAGAAACTTCCATTTCACTAACAGACCTGAGGCAGGGGGATTTAAAATGAAGTCAACTAGAAAGCCATGATAACTCAATGAAACCAATTTTGCATGATGTTTTAGCACAACGTTCTCCTTTGCTTTCCTGTTCATAATCCCACTTTATGGGTACTGAAATGCTTATGTGGTCCCTACCACCCCGAGCCCCCAGCACTTGCTAAATAGAAACAAGAAGGAGGTGGTGGTGGTAGGGTGCAGAAATGCAAGGCTTTTAAAAGGGTATTAGCATGGTTCTGACTTTTAGGGTTTTGAAAGTCACTGGAGTCTCTTGTAGTGAAGCTGTCTTTGTGGCTGTTACTCTGACCTAACAATTTGAGCCACACTGCTGCCAACTCCACAGGTGATAAAGAAGAGGAAAAGCCAGCTACAGGGACAGCTGCCACTCAGACTCAGCTTGTTGCTGTTGCAGGAAGGAGAGCCTCAGGTCAGATATTTACATTCTAAAAGAGAGGCTGGAAATTTTATTTTTTTAAATTGGATTTTTAAAATATTTATGTTAGTAAATAATTAAAATGTTACATGTGCCAAACAGATCCATGTGTATTTGCTGTCAGTCCAACCCAGGTGATATCTTCCAACTCCTGTTTTGTTATCTATGATCTGCAGGCAGTGAGGGCCTAGCTAGACCTTTAGTAAAGACTGACAAGCTCAGGAGGCTGGCATCTCCCATCCTGGAAAGGTCGAAGTCATTGCAGCCATCAAACAGCAACAAATCAATACTGTGGCCAGTGCCTGTGTTTAGTGAGGGTGTGCTTGACATTTGTCCTTCTCTCCCTCTGGGGTCTAAGCCCTGAGGTGAAAGTGATCCTCCCAACTTCTCTATCCAGGTACTTCCCTCCCTTCCCTCCCACAGCCTTTGCCTGCTTGCCCAGACTCAGACGGAAAGGACTGGAAAAACCCTGGCCTTTCTAGAACACTTAACCCACTGGCAGGTGTCAGGTTGGTAAGTATTAAATAATCTGAACATAATGTTGCTGAGGATGAGAAGAAATGAGTTCCTTTCTGGAGGCCTACACTGAATCTAAACGTGACAATCAGGTTCTCGTTCATTCATACTTCTGAACCTTTAGTAGGAGGATATATAACATATATGCATTACATTCCTGACCTTAGGTGTCATAATTTCTTGGCATTCAGACTGGGATGAGGTATGGTGTTGTGGATATCTGTGGTCTTCAGTCAATGCCTGTGGTGCTGCCAGGGTTACAAGGATTATCATCATGGATTGGTTCAGAAAGGCAAGTGACGTCACTTCTGTTCATTTAAATCAACACATTTCAGCTTTAAGCATCGCCCATCAAGACTGGAGAGAAATTCTATTTCAGTCATTAGAGGGACCCATCTATCTGTGGAACTATGCCAGCATCTAAGTGTGACAGAGCCGGGGCCTTTTGGGAAACAGTGCAGAGACAGCCCCTGCCCCCCGCACACTTTGAACCCTGATTCTTGCAATCAAGTCAGAAAGATTTCAGACATGTCACTCAGAGTAACAGGAATGTGTTTACTGAAGGGACAGGAAAAAGGAAAGGGGACACTTTGAAGCGAGAGAGGGGTCCTCTCAGGAGAGGGACAATGTGCCTCTTTTGTACTCCAGTTTTATTGGGGATCCCAGAGAAGTTTCCAGAGAGTCCCGCTCAGGTCCACCTTTTAACTTTTGACTAACAGCAAGATGCCATCAGACTTTCAAATATCCACTGCCATGACGACTCTAGGTCATCTTGGTCCACGCTGACCAGTTCTAATTGGAACCATAATTTTTTACAGATTTTATGGTTAGGAGGAATCATCCTTCCTGAGTTTTGGGATCTGGCTTACAAAAAGGATCAAAAAAGTCTCCCCCCTTCAGGGTAACTTGGGTTCCTCTTATCAACATTATTTCAGGCCTGCATTTTTCCTGCAGGTAACAGGAGACTTAGGCCAGGCAGGGCTGTAGGTAAATTGCTTTTTACAAAAGAATGCATGTGGGGGTCAGCTCAGTGGACTCATTTTATAGGATTAGTCTCTTTTTTTTTCAGGTAAATGATCATTTATCAATCAATGTGGATGAATTTCAAAAACATACTACTGAAAACAGCTGGTTGTAGAGAAGGATACAAATGCTGAAATACCATTTATATAAAACTTAAAAGCCTGCAATAACAATATCTCAGGCTATTTAAAGATCACACATATGTAATAAGTATAGCACACATTGCACAGGAATAATAAATACCAAATTCCAGAGTGCAGAGATTTAGGATTGATATTTGGGTCGAGGACATATGACTTTTCATGGTATTTTTTTTGTGTTTGAAATATTGAATAATTGTTACGAGAATGGAATGTGAATAAATATGGCTAGTGTGCACAATTTTGAGGAAGGAAGCAGATGAGTTATATTCGTGATACCCAGAGTGGAAAGCACAGCTAAGGAAGGTTTTATTTTCTTCTTCTTTTTAAAATTTATTTTTAATTTATTTTTTTAAAAGAAAAAAAAAAGGATTAATCTCTTAACCTTATGTTTCCACCATTCACACCTGTCTGTTCTCTAACATAGGGATGTAAGTAGTACCCCCAAAAGTAAGGCAGAACCCCTTACTGCCTATGTGCTTGCAACTGATACCCTAATTGTGCAAGTCTGCTGGGGTACTTTCCTTACTGATTCCTTCTATGAGACAAGGGCTTCTGTAGATCTCATCCCCAGGGGACTCTCGCATCTGCTTCTCTGGAGGCTGCTCAGGAGCTGACTTAGGACCCTCTCCTCTCGCCTGCTCAGGGATGTCGAGCTTTCTCTCCTCTCCCATCTTCCTTGCCTCCAGGGAAGCTCATCCCTGTGTTACCTTATGGGTTCCAAGGAGGTCTCAGGAGTGGAAGAGACTTGTACTCAGAACTTCCAGGTCCTTAACTGCCTCACAGAGAAGAATTCAAGGGCACATCAGGTATAAGTAGCAGAGTAAGAGGTTTATTATTAAGGAAAAAGTATGTACTTGAGAATGAGGGTGTGGGCAATCTCAGAGAGGGTGAGTCGTTTCAACTTGGTCTGGGGTTTTAACATTTACACAGGTATACAGTAGCTTGGGCTGGACTAGAGGTGGACTTAGTGTGGTGTTATATAATTTCATACCAGTTTTCTTGCAATTGCACATTGCCCTTGAGTGTTCTAATCAGGCTATTTTTACATGGCATGTCTCATTAGCATCTGAAATCTCCACCCAGCGTGTGCATCTTACCACTATAGGAGGCTGGGGTCACTTCTTGGATGCCAAAGTCTCAAATGAGCATGCCTCCTTAAAGGAGTGGTTCCTCCAGGTGCCTTGTGGTTATTTTGTGGTTGTGTTGCTTTTTCATCAGCCACTTGGCAGGCTGTGGGCCAGCATGTGGCACAAGAATGCAGGCTGGGTTGCTCATGGGTTATTTGCTCTGTACTCCCTCAGTTCATGAGCATTTCTCTTTTTAGGTTCAGGGTTCTCCCTGTATGCCCAAATTTCTATCTCATTTATACCCTTTCCAATCTGGTGCAGGTCATCTAAAGATGGGACAAATGTATGTGCATATCTCTCCATTTCTTTTCACTGCTTCAGATCATAATCATGACCATAATCAACATAGATTGTAAAATGATCCAGGTAGTTAGAAATGTAGAGTGGTCAATGCTTACTAAATCAGGTAAGAATATAATTCCATGAAGTTTCTGACAAGTAATATATTAATTTACAGTTAACCCTCCATACCCTAAATTCTTTGTCTGTGGATTCGATCAATATTTGAAAATATTTGAAAAAATTCTAGAATGTTCTAAAAAGCAAAACTGGAATCTGCTGTACGCTGAGTAGTATATAGGATGGAGGCAAATGTAGTAATGTGTAGGTATCTTATTAGCTATTATAAGTAATCTAGTGATCATTTAAAATATATGGGATGGTTGCATAGTTTATAGGAAAATTCTTTGCCATTGATTTTGGTGTCCCTGGGGAATCCTGGAGTCATCCCCCACAGATATTGAGTGATAACTGTAGACATCTGACCTATTTACACCCATATATATATATAAATATATATACACACCCATATACATATATATACATATATATGAACATATATATATGAACCTGTATTTGGCAATGTAGATGATTTATGATTCAGAGTTGGTAAGTCTTTGGGTTAGGCCATGCAGAGATTTCTTATTAAAGAATGATTAATACTATTTAGAAAACACACACACACCCAGAGCTATCTTTTCATCTGTGTATGAATTATTTTAGATTAAATAGTACTCAGAAGAGCAACTGGCTTCATACTTTTCCATATCAGAAACAAGAATTAAAAAGTGATATAGCAAGAAAGGCTAGTACAATATATTAGTGAATCAGCCCATTTTCTGTTTATAATAACACCATACCAAAGGTTGGGTGAGTTTAAAGGAAAGCAGGTCTACTTAGCTCACACTTCTGGAGGTGCCAGGGCTTACCTCTGGTGACAATGTTCTTGCTGGCAGAGCCCAGGGGCAGCATAGGGCATCCCATGACAAAAGGCAGGGAATGCTGGGTATGTGTGTCTGGTCTCTGTTCCTCTATTTATACCAGGATCCAATCTACCAGTGTTCAATCATGAGGGCTCCAACTAATGACCTTATCTACCCTAATCTTTCTTTCCAAAAGCCCCGCCTCTAAACTCCACAGTTAGATTGCTGCCTCTTTAATACTTCGTAATGGGGATTGAATTCAACACAGGAAGCCTTGGGGGCAGCTCAAAACATTTTCAAACCATAGCAATCACCTCTAGAACTTTTGCCTGCAAGTGACTGAAAGCAACTCACATTTTGTTTTACAAAGGAAAAAATCAGGAAATTATTGGCTCTGACTCAATTTATATTCACCAGCATATTCTCTTTCTTTCTCTCTCTCTGTGTCTCTTTCCCTGGCTAGATTCCTTCTCTGCTAGGCTCCCTCTTTGATGTAGAAGAGTAAGATCCTGTCTTACACAGTTCTTTTAGCTTGTGATCTTATAAGAAAGACACTTTTCCTCATCTGCATTCAAATCTAGTCTTTAAAAATGGCCTGTGCCTGTCTTTGCTCATCACCTTCTCAGTCTTTGGGTGGAGAGGCATGCCCCTTGATTGACTCCTTCTTCCCCAGGTCATGGAGGTTAAGGGAAAGATTATTCCTAGAAGGAAGGAAATAGGAAAAGCAAAAGAAAGTTCCAACAGGCTGACACTGTCTGATGTTCAGACTTTATTATCAATGAGTGATTTGACCAATTATTGGGAACAGGGATGGATAGGACTTCTTCCTTGCTAACTATCTTTACTAACATTATGTTGACTAAGCTCAGCTCCTGAAAATGCAATGCAAATCCAAATGCTAGCTGCAAACATACTTCCACACTAAAAGGTTCAAGAGTTAGCACAGAATTATGATTGACAACACATAAAGTTGATGAATCAATTAATAATCATGATTAAGAGGTTTGTTCAACCTATGATTTTAATCACATCTTACTCTGAAAAAAATTCCAAACTCTTCTAACAGTTTTCCTCATTTGTGCCTCATTCCTAACCAGAAATATGGGAATTTGATCTGGCATTGCCTTTGAATTTATTTCTTAGCTCCATGTTCATCATTCCTGAACTCTCTTGGATCCTCATTCTCCAGTACGTTTACATAGGAAGCTCTGGGAGGCACATGTCTTGGGGTTTTAAATTCACATAATCCTCAGCTGCCATTGACACTATCCGGTCACAGCATCTCTTGATAAAAGCAAAAATATAACAAATTGCTCCTTCTTCAAAATGCAAAATGACCAAAAGGAACTGGACGATGTCTCCCCAATCTGAGTCTAAGTTGAGGCTTTCAGGAATAAATAATGAAGAGAAAGAATGAAAATAGCCATGAGATACATGACAACAGGAAGGCATACTTGATCTAAAGCATTCAGATCTCTCTTCTGGTCTTAACCTGCCAACATTCCTATAGTCTCAGAAGGCAGTGAAGTTTCAAGTGGCAGTTGGTGTCTGCTACACTACATGCTGTAAGGGGTGCTTTGCAGGATGACAGATTTTTACAAGGCCTCTTTTGCTTCTTTGGCACCATTGTCATTACCATGATTTCAACAGTTAACACTCGTTGAGAGTTTAGTATGTGCCAGCTCGGGCTTAAGCACCTTATATGTATTGCCTCATTTAATTCTTACCACAGCCCTAGAAGGTAGTCCATTAATCACGACCCATTCAATTGCAGACAAGAGAAGCCCGGTTCAATAACAACAACAGCACCCAGCTCGTGGGAGGTAGAGGAGGGAGCATCACCACCTGAGCCCAGGAGTCGGTGACCAGCCTGGGCAACACAATGAGACTGTCTCAGAGGGGGAAGAAAAGAAAAAGAGACTTCCTGTTACAACAACAGAAACAGCAGCAACAGCCTCTCAAAGAACTGGGGAGGGCAGGTCAGTCTATGTGAATCAGGCTTGAAGAGTTGCAGCTCTTGGTCATTTTGCCTCCCTGTCCTTCTTTGCTCAGGCTTCTGGCTCCCTTGTAGGAGCATGTTTCACCCTATGGCAGAACTGATTGCTTCCTGCAGCCATAGCAGAAAACATGCTGCTTCCCCTGAGAAATCCCAAGGAAGAACACTGACTGGCCCACGTTAGTTCCGATGTTTGTCCTTTAAGCATTTACCAGAGCCAGGTAGATGGAGAGCTCTTGTTGGCCAGTCCTAATAGCTCACAATAGGGTCTAAGGAACCAGATCCAAGATTAGTGCCCCACTAGAATTTGTATTGTATGGTAAAAGGGGCAAACAAACAAAATCAGACATCTTCTACAGGTCCTACTATTTAATCATCTAACAATGAAGATCCTGAAACCTCAATCATCCATGTACAAACATCAACAATGAGATTTGATTGTAGGTTTGACAATTTGAAAGCCAATATTCTTAACTGTGAGCCTAGTTCCTATCTTACAGGTGTATATCAGGTATCTTATGATATTTATTACAATTCCTAATGAAAATTATTATATACATATCTAGATAATTGATACAGAACAATAAGTAGGTAAAGGAGAACCTGGCGGGGAGCGGAGCTGCTTGCCGGCTCCAGCGGGGAATTTGGGCCCAGCGGCGCCATTCCACAGCTTCCCTGGCAGAGAGACTCCATCTTCAGCTGTCTGAACCCTCAGACCTAAGCCCACCCCTTCCCGCGGGGACACGGAGCTGCGGCTCCAGGTGAGATCTGGCTGGGAGCGGAGCTGCTTGCCAGCTCCAGCGGGGAACTTGGGCCCGTCGGCGCCATTCCACAGCTTCCCTGGCGGAGAGACGCCATCTTCTGCTGTCTGAGCCCTCGGACCTACTTCCTGCGGGCAAACGGCGCTGCAGCTCCAGGGCCACGGTGCTGTGTCTCCTGGCTGCCTCTGCCCAGAAGCACTGATCATTCCCAACCTGGAGGTAGTGAGACAGCAGCTATCTTGGGTCACCACTTGATCAAGCACCTCTCAAACATCTGGTGAGTTGTTGGAAATCTGCAGGGACGCCCTAAGTCTTTACAGGGAAATTGCAATCCCTCTGATTTGCACTACTAGAGGGGAAGATACATGAGCAGCATGAGAAAACACGGGAAGAAAGTGTCCCAAACAAACCTAGATGATACATCAAGAGATCCCAAAGACAGCATGGTAGAAGGAATGACAGAAATAGAGTTCAGAATGTTCATAATTAAA
>JAJEJO010000742.1:36099-69062 GCA_020662805.1 Glaucomys volans
ATAATAACAGAATGTGTGACAGATACCATTGCCCTGTGTACATGTATGAACGCACAGATGGTGTGACTCTACTTTATGTACAACCAGTGAAACAATAGCTGTACTCCATTTGTGTTCAATGAATCAATAAGTAAATTAAAAAAAAGGAGAACCTGGCCCTTTTTTAAATTCTGTAAGTGAATCAAGCATGGGACATTAATTGGGATATGATGAATTGTAAAAGGGTTCTTAGAGGAAAAATCATTTAAGAAAATTGGAAGCAGGGTATTCAATTAGCTAACCAGACAGAAGGGGGAAATGTTGCTTTACTTAACGTTTAATAGTGAAAAAAATTTTTTTCCCCCTGATTTTGTTAGATCTTTATTTCTGGCCCAATATTGTAAAACTTAGCATTAAAGACAAGTGGGTCCAGCCCAGGTTCAGCTGCCAACTCGTATGTGACTTGGACACATTCACACTCTGGTCTCAGTTTCCATGCCTACCCCACCATGTCTCAGAGTTCCCATGGGATTCCCACATGACCGGTGATGGCTGATTTCAGGTGTCAGCTGCATTGAGGAAAGAGTACCTAGGGAACGCGGTAAAGCATTATTCCTGGGCGTGTCTGTGAGGGTGTTTGTGGAGTAACCTGGCCTGGGAGTCCCACTGGACTAGGGGAGGACCCACCCTGAACGTGCATGGGTACCATCCTATTGGCTAGTGGCTCGGATAAAGCAAACACAGGTGCTGCAAATTATTCTCTCCCTGGAACCGAGCTAACCTCTTCTGCCCACCGATAGCGGAGCTCCAGGCTCTTCAGCCTTTGGCTGGTCATCCCCAGCACCCACTCTCGGTTCCCTGGCTGTCGGACTTGGTCGGCGCCTTGCCACCTATCCCAGTCTCCAGCTTTCAGATGACCCGTTGTGAAACTTCATAGCGCCATAATCACGTGAGCCAATCAATCTATCTCTCATCTATCTATGTATCCTATTAATTTTCTCAAGAGAACCCTAATATAGTGAGTAAATACCAAAGTGTTTTTAAAAGCTTAAAAGCACTGTCTAAATGGATGATTGCATCATTATTTCTTATTATCTGTTCCCTCCTGGGCATAAAATGGGACATTTTACTTCTGCCAGACTTTCTAAAATTAGAGGGTGAGAGGATATCACAGGAACAGCTTTCTAAACAGGTGGTAAAGAGGTAAAAATTACAGCAAACAATTTATCCCTCTATTTCTACTGTCCCAAAATAAAGCTTTTCAATTTGATGCACTCTCTGCTAACAGCAGTAGGACTATTATGGAATAAATTCTGTGCACAAGAAAAAGTTTTGGTTTGTAACCAAATAAGGCATCTTTCTCTTTCCTTGGGCACCTGTTATGCATGGGTATCTTATTGGATGACTCCTTCCTGGTAATTAACTCATGGTTCATTACTTCTCACCTGAATGTTCTACAAGATTCTACACGGGAAAAAAAATTTCTCCTTGTGAATACTTCAGGTTGGATCTCTTCTTAGTAACTCCAAGTGTGTGGGAGGCATCAATTTCAAATACATTATCATTTAGGAAATGATTTTAGTAAACAAGGTGAAAGGCTACATTTTGTGAATAATTGGATCAAAGAACAAACCCCAAATGTGGCAGATGGAAGCAATGAAGTTCATGCATTATTTTAGCAAGTTTAGTTACGTATGTTCATGTAGCTAATAAAGTGGCAGGCAAAAAGTTGGCAAAGAAGAAAGAATTTCTTGTTCAAGAAAGCTAATCATTGCTGCTCAACACCTTTAAGTTTTGTTTGAGGTGGATAATAAGCTACTTAGGGTATTCTTACAAATCTTTCTCATGCAGATACTGCAAATGTTTTCCATACCCCATTTTGTAATGAGATAAGTGAACAGCTTTCTTGTAGAAAGAGATCCTATAATGCTGAGGAGCAGAGGCTGAGTTTGGCCTCAGAACTGTACTCCTGATGGACCTGGTCATAAGAAAAGGAGGCAGAAAGATTCTTTTCTTCTGTGTTCCTTCCTTGGATACAAAGCTGGGGTAAAATAGCAATTAGAAGAATTCTGCAAAGGGGAAATTCAAAAACACAGAAAACAGACAATTTATGTAAAAGTAGATAAATGTGATACAGTAGTGAGTTTAACATTCAAGAGCTGTGGTGCTGTCAGAAGACTAAAAACAGGAAAATGACTAAAACTGATGGTTTTCAGGAAGTGGGGTTATAATGAGGAGCTGTAGGGGCAGAAAGCTATTGGGTTTTTTTTTTTTTTTTTTTTTTTTTTTGTGGTGCTGGGGTTTGAACCCAGGGCCTTGTGCTTGAGAGGCAGGCACTCTACCAACTGAGCTATGTCCCCAGCCCGTATTGCTTTTATTATAAACAAATCTTGAGTAATTATTTAACCAGGGGCATGTAGCACCTTAATATGCTTAGTATAAATCATGAGAAATAATATAAATGTGTCATAGACTGAAAGGACATTAGTTGACTGAAAGGACATTAGTTGAGATGGAAAGTGATCTAAATCCCAGAACACTGGTTTGGAGTGCATTAGTAGACTGAAAGGACATTAGTTGAGATGGAAAGTGAACTAAATCCCAGAACACTGGTTTGGAGTGCATTAGTCTATGTTTTAGAAAACTTCCCAGATAATGATAGCAAATAAACCTGAAGTTTTTATGATATATCAGGCATTGTTTTTAGAACTTAATATAATTTAACTTACTTAACCTTCAAGAAACCCTTTGAAGTGGATACTGCTCACCCCGATTTTATAGAGGAGGAAGCCAAGGAACAGAGTTCGGTTGCTCAAGTTTATACCAGTAGCTTCAGAGCTGGTATCTAAACCCAGGTGCTTCACTACCTTACACCATAATCAGCTGTTGTATTCCACCAGGTGGTTCTGATGCTCATGTAGATCTGAGAATGTCAACCCACAGGGTGGATTTCTAATGGAAAATTTCAAAGAAACAATTTGGAAAGCACTGCAATAAATATTTTTAAAAACTTTAGTTCTTTTTAAATTTTTACAGACTGCATTTTGATTCATTGTACACAAATGGGGTACAACTTCTTGTTTCTATGGTTGTACATGATATAGATTCACACCATTCGTGTAATCATACATGTACATAGGGTAATGGAGTCTGTCTTATTCTACCATCTTTACATTTGCTACTAAACTAAGATCTGTGGCCTAGATGTTTCCACTAAACACCAGATCGGTTCGTCACTCTACCTGTTCTATAGGTCTCAAATGCACTTGGGTATATGCTTGAGCAAAGTTGAGCTATTCTCCTGCTAGGAGCTCTTCTTTTAGTGACCCTTGTCACAGCAAAGGATATCACTTTTTATGCATTTGAGCAAGTTCATAAACCTGGGAGTCACCCCAAGTTCCCCCTTTTCTGCTCACAGATCATCACCCTGCTGTAGTAAATGATGTCTATTGCTCTTACCTATTAACTCATTATTATTATTTTGGTACTAGGAATTGAACCCAGGGATGCTTTACCACTGAGCTCCATCCCTACCCCTTTTTATTTTTTATTTTGAGACAGGTCCTCATTAAGTTGCGTAGGTTCTCACTCAGTGAGACTGGCCTCAAACTTGTGATTTTCCAGCCTCTGCCTCCTGAGTTGCTGAGATTACAGGCATGTGTCACTGCACCAGTTTACCTATTCTGTTTTGCAAAATGATGTCCTCTCCCTGTCCCTGGCTACCACAATCACGGTGCCATAGTCTCTCAGAGACTACTGCAAATGTCCCTCCAATCTTTTCCTCACACTGCAGCAAGTATGAGGGAGACACGGTGAAGTCTCAAATCTTGAGCTTTTGCTGGAAAACTCTGCATGTGCTTCCCCACCAGCCTCCAAGGCCTCGGCTCTGATCACTCTCCCCACCTTCCAGGGCTCCAGCCATTCAACTTTAGCAACTCAAACTTCCCAGTTCCTATGGCTTGAGCCCCCACACACCACATGCTGGTACCTCTGCGTGGAATGCTCCCCTCCTGTTTTAGGAAAGTTACTAATTGCCAGAAGCCTCGGCTGTCTTATCTGTGAAGTGGGAATTAAAGTGCCATAGATCAGAATGGTTAAAAATATGACATGAAATACATACATAATTTCCTTGGCACAAAACAGGTATTCAGTAAATTTGTTTTCCTAAACATTTTCTAGGATTTAAAACTTTTTCCAATAATATTCATATCATAAAGATAAATCCATTCATATTTGTTCTCTAAATGTGATTTATAAAAATTCAATACAGTAAGGAAATTTTAAAGGGTTTGTTTATCTGAGCAATTTATTGAAATCATAATGTATCTTGCCATGAAGTACTTGAGCTGCAGTTTTTAATTACTGACAAGTTAATAATATCCCCAGGAGTATGGAGTCTTTGTTAAATGCAGGTGTTAGCTATAATTTTCAAAATTGCTGCTTTGTCCTACAGCCTATTAAAATAGTAAAAATAATTAATGAAATGTACATACTTTTAGAGGTAATGACATTTAAAAGGATTTCAAACAAATGAGCAAATAAAGAAAATAAATCTGCATCTAATTTGTAATTAGAGATCATAGTCCTTGATAATTTGAAATGAGTTAAGCCGTCATGTGAGTCTTCAAGGTAGAAACACAGCCACATTCCCATCGAGATAATATGACCTTAATAAATCTCCTATTAAAATTAACATATCAAAAGAACAGAGCTTTAATTACATAAGGAACATCAGCAACAAGAAAGACTCAACTTGCTATAACGAGAAAGGAGGCATTTGAAGTATAGGATGTGGACGTGCAGTGAGATGATGGGAAACAGAAGAAATGATAACCTTACATAGTTTATACTGGTAAAATTATTAGAAATTCCATTGAGATAGGTGAACAACTTAGGAAAATCCAAATACGTGTGGTTTTGATATTCATATATTTATGAGCGTTAGTCATATTTCAGTATTTGAAATGAGAAGTTCTGGGTGTGTTGTGGCTGTTTGAAAGTCATCTTTAAGAAATTGGATAACTGAACTCGGCACTCAGCAGTGGAGCTAATTGCCTTCAGGGTGCTCATATAAATCTCAGTTGAGCTCAGTATTAAAAGTTCCAGCTAGTAAACATCCTAGAGTTTAGAGAGGGGGTTGTTATGGTCAGATGAGAGAAAATAAATGAATGTGTGCCTGTAGGTGTGTCAGATCTCATTTCTACATCACTCCTTGCTGGTTGTACAAAGTAGGGAGGGTAACTGTCATAAGCCTCAGTTTCCACTTGTGTAAAGTGGAGATGATAATAGCTGATCAATGGAATTGTTGTGATTGCTGACAAAATATTTAAGGAACATGGTAGTGCCAGGATTCACCTAATAATTCTGACTTGAGACTTCCACACTTTTTAATGTTTTCTACCTAACAAACAATAAAATTCACTTTTATTGTATTCACGCATACAATGCTATGAGTTTTAACACATGTCTAGTGACATGTCATCAGTGCAATTATTCTAAACTAGTCTCTTTGGAGTCTCCCCTCTCCCCATCCCTCACCTCTGGCAACTACTAGTTGATTCTCTAATTATGTTGTGTCTTTTTGAGATATCAGTGGAATCATATAGCATGTAACCATTTGGGATTGGTTTTCTTCATACAGAATTTTGAGGTTCATCCAAATTGTTGTTAACAGTGGCAGCCTCTTTTTTATTACTGAGAAGAATTCCGTTGAATACCACAATTTATTATTCTAGTCGCCCACAGAAGAAGTTTTGAGTTATTTCCAGTTTGGGGTGATTATGAATAGAACATTCATTAACATACATTGCAGGATTTTGTGTAGAGTAAGTTTTCATTTCCCTAGGGTAGTACCTACAAGTGGCATTATATTTGGTCTTGTATTTTTATTTATTTTTTAAATTTATTTTTTAAAAATATTTTTTAGTTGTAGATGGACACAATGCCTTTATTTATTTTTATGTGATGCTGAGGATTGAATCCAGTGTCTCACACAGACTAGGTGGGCACATTACTCCTGAGCCACATCCCTACCCCAGGTCTTGTATTTTTAGCTTTGAATGTTTAACTTCATAATAAACTACCAAGCCATCTACAGAAGGGCTATGCCATTTTGTAGTCCCAGTATCAAATGTATGAGAATTCCAGTTGTTTCACATCTTGGAAGCACTGGTTTTGCTAATATTTTTAAGGAAACAAAGCATAGTCAATTTTCCTCACTTCCATCCATGGATTACCTCAGCTCATGTTAACAAGGACTCTTCTGAATTTTTATTCATTTGCTTTCATAGCTCTGTTGTCTTTTAAAGTATGACTTTTGCTTAGTTTATCCATTTTTTTTCCCTCATCCTGACAGAGCAATAGTACTACTAGTCCTTATTTCTTCCTTCCGGAAGATGAAATTGGCAATGGTATTTTATGCTTTACCATTTCAGCTTGATTGTACGAGGTATTCTTCATAAATCCAAAATGATTGTGCAAATAATATGCAATAGCTGAAAAATAGCATGTGATTTTAAACACCCACGCATACAAACACAGACTGCAGAAGCAATCGGATCAATTGTGACTAAAAATGGTAAATCTCTGTTTGAATGTTTTGTTTCTATGTTTCCATGGGTAAATTTTCTTATACTTTCTAAGAGTAAGAACTACTTGTCTTCTCTTTGTCTTTTGGAGCTGTTTTAAATTTAAAATAAATTTAGAAGCTACTTAGAAAACTAATGAGACAGATGCACCATAGATTCAAGGCTGTCCCATTGATATTGGAAGAGGTTTGCAAAGTTGAATTAGCTTTTATGGCATCTTTTTTCCCTAAGTGAATGACTTTTGTTCATTTCCAGAAGAGGGTTTCCTAAGTCCTTCATCCGAGACCACTCAAAAAAGGCGAATAAGTTAAGACTTTAGAGAGGAGAAGCCAGCCATCCACCTGAAGAGTAGGGTGAGCATTCCAACCATGTGGAACATGTGCATAGATGCCGTGAGTTGGGGAGTAAAACACTCTACAGTGAAGGTCTGAGAGACCACAGTGGCTGAGGCATGGTGAGGTTTGAACCCAGATAGGGCCAACTATTCAGGACTCGAGCCCATTTTTAATTTTATTCATTGGGAACCAACTAGCAAAGGTTTTTAAAAATGTTTTTATTTGTGCATTATAGTTATAATATTGGGATTCATTGTGATATAATCATACATGCAGAAGGAATATAATTTGTTCCCAGTGCTTCCTCTTTCCTTCCCCTTCTCCCTCCCCCTTTTCACCTTCTTCTACTTTACTGGTCTTCCTTCTATTTATTTATTAAATGGGTGCTTTATAGATACATGTAAAGGTGAAATTCACTGTGGCATTTTCATGCATGCACATAGCATAATTTGGTCACTTTGATTCCATGGTTTCTCCCTTTTTCTGTTCTTCCTCCTTCCTCCTTCTAACTGCTTTCCTCTATTCCATTGCCACTGATGTCCCTACTATTTTTAGGGTTCCCCCCAACCTTTGCTTCAGCAGAGGAGTTGCATGATGTTTTATGTGTTAAATCTTTTGTTGCTTTGTAAGGGCAAGATTTTTACATCATTTTGATCACATATCTCATTTAATAGAATTTCAAGCACACGTTCCCAAAATGTTCACACTTGCTTACAAATTATTTGTGTCACTGCCCTTCAGTAATGACATGTCAATAAGGATAAATTGCTACCTTTTGAATGTAAAAATGAATATCTAAAAATGAATTATTCTCCTTCTGTTGTAACTGGCCTTGCTGGGTTTATGAACCCCACTTTGAGTCTGAATTTTGTACAGAAGATACAGGAAGGAGGTAACTGAGAAGCAGGGAGTAGTGTGGGTGCTGCTGGAGCAGATATGATGAGATGTGGAAAGAGATAAGATATATTTTTCATATTTAGGGTCTTCAGAGTTCTGATAGTTACTACCCATCTCTACTCCCTGCCTGGCTCTTGACACCAATTTCCTTTTCCCCACCCACTGGACTGCCGAGGTCCAGCCTTAGCAGGGGTCATGGCACAGCTTGGTGAGGGGACGGCGTCAGCAATGAAAATAAAGCGACACAGACTCGAAGATCTGAGGCTTAGTTTTAACTTTACTGTTATATGGCTAAATTCTAAGTTCAGCTGTTTCACACACGATCTATATATATCTATATATTCAACTTGAGTACATTCTTTTGAGGTTGCATAGAAGGGGAGGTGGTAAAGCTCTAAGGGAATGTGATGGACATAAGTTAATCAGAACAAATCAAGTTCTACTTTTCTAAACAAAGCATCACTAAACCATTAACTGGTTCTGGTTTTTGTCTTACTAGGAACAATAAGAGCCGAGACCATCCTTATAGGTTTAACAAGTCATGATTTAAAGTTATGTCAAGGATAACAGTTGTACTTTAGACATCTCTGGGTGGCTGATATGCAACATAAATACCTTTTGTCCTGTCTATAGTATATAAAGTGGAACTTCCCTTTGTTAATAGTTAAATGACACCCAAGATACAGCTTTCCATCAATCTTACATGCGCTCCACTGTGGTCCCTGAACTGTGAAAACAGTTTCCCTAAGAGGGGGGCACATTCTGGTTTGGACTAAAGCAGACAGGCAGTCTGGCTGCATTAAGCTAACTGAGAGCAGTGGACAATAACTCTTGTTGATCTGACCCACAACATTTTTTCTGTTTGCATAAGGTAATATTAATATGAAATCAATTAAGGCTCGAGCAGTGTTATTTTTATGTTCCAAATCACTTAATGTCTGATTTCTTACCGAAATCTTTAAATGTAAACATCCAATAGCAATAAGAAATAACACAAAAACAAGAAGGAGCATGCCACGTCCACATTTCCCAGAAGATTAGACCGTGCAAGAATCTTCATTATTCCCAGTGGAACCATGTCAAGCACTGAGGGGAATAGTGGTGGGCGTGGCACCGGACAGCTCATCCTTTCAATATTTCAGCAGTGAAATCTTTTGGATGATCTTAATAGAGAGCTGGATTGGAAACCACTTGAATTACGCTAGTCTACTCCTCTACCAATTAGGCTATTTCTCTTGCAGATTTGTGGGAAAGGATAGGCTTAGGATGGCATTTTTAAACTTCTTCCTGTTGTCAGAGGACAATGGGGAGCAAGCTCTATGTTTTATACCATAAAGCAACAACAAGCCAACTCACCAACCTTGTGGTCAACTTATTCTCTTCATGGCTAAACCCTTCTTCAAATGGAAGTGAAAATGGGAGATTAAAAAATGATCAGTGATCAGTGGATTCCTCTCCAGGGATTTGGGTAAGCCCTATCAATAAGCAGCATTAGGGAATCTGGAATATCTTTTCAAAAACACCCTTTTGTGGCCCCTGACTCTTAGCTTAATCTGGGAACCTGGTTTGTGCCCTTGCATAGAAGAAACATCCTTGGTAGGCTGTGGCCTCTAGACAGAAGAGAGGAAATTCTTCTCCCCATTCCAGACAAAGTTTCCTGTGTAAATTAAATCTGGGTTGCTGATTTTTGCTCTGGTTATCTTTTCCTGGAGGAAAGGCAGCTAATAGGGCATGGAGAGAGGGCCTTAAATAAACAAACCTGTAAAGCTCTGAAAACTTGGCTGGCCTGGGCTTCACACAGAGCACTTTCAGTCTGGGATGAGGGAGAATCTCCTCCCCTCTCCTATCTAGGCCACAGCTCAGAGGAGGGTGTTAACTTTTGTGAAAGAATCGATAACGCAACCTAAGTGTCCTTTGATGAATGAATGAAGAAAATGTGGTAGATGTGTACAGTGGAATGTCATACAAAGGAATATGATTCAGACTTTTAAGGAAATCCATCTTGCTATTGTGACAACCTGGATGAAACTGGAGGTCATTACAGTAAGTAAAATAGACCAGATTAAAGTTAAGGACTGAATAATCTCATTTATATGTAGAACCTTAAAAAAATATCCAACATAGAGAGTAGAATGGTGGTTACTGGGACAGGGTAGAGGGAGTAGGTGAGTTGGAGAGATGTTGGTCAGAGGGTATGAAGTTTCAGTTAGGATGAATAAGCTCTGAAAATTTATTACATAGCATGGTGACTGAAGTTAATAACGATGTCTTATATACTTAAGAATTGCTAAGGGAGTAGCAGTAAATGTTTTTACAAAAAAATAAATCTGTGAGGTTACGCATTTGTTAGCTTAATTTGATCATAATGTATGTGAAGATTTAAAATTATGTTGTATACCAAAAATATGATTTTTTTGTCATCTATACCTTAAAAAGCTAGAGGAAAGTTCTAGCTTTTAAAGAGAAACTTAATAATCGAAAACATTTTTTAAAAGTCACCTTCCATAGGTCTTCATCTGAGCTTTTTAAGTATCAGCAGAGGTGCAGGGCTACTATGATCATACAAATGAGAATTGTAGCTACTGGAGGGTACGCTATTATCTAAACAGCCCTTCATTTTAAGGCTCATTTAGCAAAGATATGCCTTGAGCAAGGACTCTTTACAAATGGGTGCCAGAGTATCCAGTGCTAGAACTGAAGTTGGCTGAATTCATTTATTCCAAGACATGGCAAGGAATGTGTCAGTAGCTCTGGGCTAGACCACAAAGTGAAGACCAGATCAGTATTGATGGGCACCTCCCTGGGTGAGGCCTGTGATTCATACTTGGTGTCTGGTAGGTTTCTAAGTACCGTGGCTACAATGATGAGCAAAACCCAACGCTGTGCTTTGTCTGACGGAGTTCCCAGTTTTATCTTCTTGACTTCAAGAGATTTGTAGCATTTTGAAGAAGCCAAACATGTCCCCACAAAACAGTTAAGGCATGCCCAACTGGAAAGTGCCCTTTGAAAAAGGATAGTAGAATGAATCGGACATTTTTACCCTATATGCATATATGACTACACAACCGGTGTGAATCTCCAGCATGTACAACCAGAAGAATGAAAAGTTGTACTCCATTAATGTATGATGTGCAAAGTGCATTCTACTGTCATGTATAACTAATTAGAACAATTTTTTTTTTTAAAAGGGGTAGGGTGTAGAATGAGAGAGTGCTTTAGGAAGTCAGGAAAGGGAGCACACACAAGATCAATACTTAACATTTGTGCTCTGGGTCAAGTCAAGGTCCCAAAGCACAGAGAGAGCAGGAAGGCTCCACTCTAGGATGGTGTGCAAGCTTTAGGAACTCGGAGTGAGTCTGGATAGAGGAGCTGGCAGAGGAGCCAGGGAGTCAGGTCCATATGCGGCCAGCGTGGTGCCCAGCAGTGTAACAAGTCGGGAGCGCTTGGGTTCCTGCAGCCTGCAACAGTTTGTGGGTCCTTTGGCAGTGGAGGGTCCTGAGTATTCCAGCGTAGTCGGCTTGGCGGCACCACGATCCGCACAAGTGCTGGCTACCACCCACCAGGGCTCAATCAGATGGATTGGGTAGCTGAGCATCTGCGCCCACCGCTAACAGAAAGTCTGGTGTTGGCGCCTGGGGTCTGGGATTCCCTTTTGGCTCCTCTTCCTCGAAATGGGAAAAGTGGGTACTTGCGGAGGCTTCCAGTTGTACAGCGCAGGAATCTTGGTCTTCTGTTCCCCAGGTGTCTGGCAGAAGGGCTCGCCCTGCTCACCTCGCTAACAAAACCCTGGACGTTCACCTGGCGCTAGGTGGCGCTTCTGCCACTTGACTTTTCTCTGTATGCTCCCTAGACTAAGTGTGGCAAGGCAAGGCTGAGACCTTCTGATCCCCAAGAATGCCTGACGTTCAAGAGCAGCCCAGGTAAGGCTTCCACTTGGAGCTGTAGGAACTGATGCCAATCAGCATCACATTTGCTCTGACAGGCGACTCCGTGCACATCTGTGGACACTGTTTGGCCACAAAGCATGGCCACTGTTTTGGCCACAAGCAGCATGAATAGAGGCGAGGTGATGGGGTTGCAGGCAGAGAAGGAATAGGTGCAAGAGTTGAATCTTGGCTAGGTGATCATTAGGAGGATGTGGATAGGCGGGGCTTCTTGACTGGCAGGTACTGCAGCCTCCCTGGTCATTTTCCAAGGAAGTGATATTTCTTTCTGTAGGGTCTGCCTCCATCCTGCCTAGTTCCTATCTTTTTCTCCAAATTCCATTCTTAAAAGATGCTTTGGAGTGAGAAGGCAATGACTTGTCTCCTAGTTTAAAGATCAGGCATTCCCTTTGTCTACTCCACTGAACTTTAATCCCCCCCCCCCAACTTATTTTGGATTAGTTAGTTTCTACACATGGGAGAAAACTTTTGACTTTTGGGGATTGGCTTATTTCGCTTACCATGATAATCTCCAGTTCCATCCATTTACATGCAAATGCCATAAAATCATTCTTTGTGGCTGAGTAATACCACAATTTCTTTATCCATTCATCCATTGAAGAGCATCTAGATGGGATCCATAGCTTATCAATTGTGAATTGTGTTGCTATAAACACTGATGTGGTGACATCACTGTAATATGTTGATTTTAAATCCTTGGGTTACTTATATACTGAGAAGTGGGATAGCTGGGTCATATGGTGGTACCATTCCTAGTTTTTTGAGGAATTTCCATACTGCTTTCCAGACTAGTCTTTGTGTGAATTCCTGAAAGGTGACAAGAGCTCACCATGTTGAAACTTGAGATGGAAGCTGGGAGGTTGTTATTGGTAATCCTGCTCAGGTTGGCCCTGTCAGTCAGATGGTCTCTGAATATAGGGTCTTTCTCTCTCTATCCTAGGGAGATTTCCTGTATTACTCTTATAGGACTCTGGTGAGACCCAAGGAGGTAGTGTTAGAAGGCACATCTGTAACAGTGCTGTGGGGGGGCTGCTCTCATGGTTAACTGTAAACCGATTCATCATAACTTACTGAATGCAGTCCATGTGGCTCTTCTTGAGTTTGCCACCAAGAAGGGCTCTACCTCAGTGGGTTTATTTCTGTCATGTGCTTTTTACTGTTGCTGTGAGTCTGGTGGTTTGTATGAGGAGAAGCTAAGGCAAGGAAGGGAGGTGAGCACAGAGAGTGATTTCTCTGGTAACATTAACTTGCAGATGTCTGGCTGAGAAGGGGAAGAATGAAGCCAATATGGCTAACCAGTGTATCAGCCCAAGCAGAGTGGGTAGGAGAAGGTATGGGCTCTGTAGCCATGTGTGAGGGGGTTGAACCTGACTTCAAGCTGTGCTCCTATTGGACAAGTTATTACACTTGAGCAAGTCCATTAATTCCCCTAAGCCCCTGAAATGGGGCTCTGTAGTTATTAATTCAACAACGTTTTAAAACCACTTGATATTGTCTTTCACTAGTGCAGTTAACAAACAGGTTCTAGGTATAAACTGTGTGTTAAGTGCTGAGGTGCCGTGATAAACAGGCACGGGCTGCTGATTTCATGAAGCGTCTTTGGCAGGGACAGAGAATCCGTTAAAGATGAACCCGGGACTCCTTAGTTATAGGGGTTAACCAGCAGAGGTGCTGATAGCAAATAGAGATGTTGAGAAAATGAAATGAGGTGTTGCTGGATTGATGTGAAACAGAAGGCAGACCCAGGACTGTCCTGCTCAGCCTGGGTTCTATCATACAGTGGTCAGAGTGTCCAGGTCCTTATGAGTGTGGAGGACGTTTTAGTTTCCACATTAGTGGCTCTATATGCAGAATGCAGCAGCCCCAGGAAGTGCACAGAACTGAGAAGGGTCTTGGTAGCTAGGGGTTGAAGATGGGGTCTTACCCTGGCACACCCAGAGCCCTGCCTTTGGTGTTCCCTCAGGAGAGTGTTGGGATTTTTCCTTAAGACACCATTTTCTATTATTTGGCATCTTCCAGAAAATAACTGGTTTTGTGGGATCCTAATTAGAGTAAGATCTATTCCATGCTTGTATCAATAGATCAAAATAGATTCTACTATCATGTTTAACTGAAAAGAACAAATAAAAATTAAGAAAAAGGTGGGTGTGGTTGCTCACTCCTGTAATCCCAGTGGCTCAGGAGGCTGAGGTAGGAAGCCCTCAGTAACTCAGTCAGTGAGACCTTGTCTCTAAATAAAATATGACAAAAAGGGCTGGGGATGTTTTTGTCATAAAATATGACAAAAAGGACAAAAAGTGGTAAAGTGTCCTGGGTTCAATCCCCAGTACCAAAAGGAAAAAAAAAAGCTATTCTATGCCAGACACATCTAAGAACTGTCTCCTTATTGAATTTGTCTAGCAAAGATATCCCAAAGTCAATTTTCAGTGAGGATAAAGTGAGGCTCATAAGTTTTGTTGGACTTCTAGTCAGATTTTTTTGTGAATCCCTTGCTTGAAGCTTGTCAGAAATTGGAGTTTGGAAATGCCAAGGAGCCACTGGTTCTTATCTAGGTTGGGATCAGCATTGCAGGGTGTAGATGTTAGCTTTTGAGGTCTCTTTCCCTTTCAGGCAGTCACCTTCCTTCCCTTCACCAATATTTTTGCGAGTCATCTTTGGAGTCTCTGTGAGAGAGGGGGACTTCCCTCATGGCTTTACTCAGTGCCATCCTGTGTTTCCTGGAGGCCCCAGAGGTGAGGAGATGGAAGGCGTGGGCTCTGAGCTGAACCATCTGGTTTAGCATCATGACACGAATGGGATTTGCAGTCAGAGGAACAGATCTGTGCTCCTGCCCAGCTCTATCACTGACAGTGGAGAAAGAAATGGAAGGGCCAGAAGAGGTTTTGTGCAAGAGCTGGGTCTTAATGAAGATGCGTTTGAATGAGCAGAGAAAGAGGAGGAGGAAGTTCTAGGCCGAGGTAGATTTTTCAGATGTGGTGGGATGGATCTGGTTGGCTTGTATGCTCTGAGTTGAAGAAAAATGGCCAAGTAGGTTGGTTACTTTAGTGGTAAGAAGTGAATGCTGATTTTTGCCATGTCTGCCTTCCTGATGTATCCACTGGACATCCCCTAGGTCTAGGGAGCCTCAGTCATGTGTGGTTTGGCCAGTTGATCCACAGAGCCCAACTCACACTGAGGGGCGGAAAGAAGGACTAAGGGGAAAAGAAGCAAAGTATTTCTGAGTTATGACTTGGAAGTAGAAGTCTTTGCAGGAAACAGGTCCTGAGTAATTTCCATAGGGGGAATCTGAGTTCTAAAACTCCACTTGCTAACTTTGTGTTCAGATCCACAGAAACAGGTGGCTAGACTCAGTGATGGACTGAAATAGGCTAGAGTTTGTTATTTGTTGGTAAAGTCTACCAGCCTTGGTGAAGTGTTCTGGTAGCTCAGTGTGCATGGAGTGAGTTATTTCTAGCCAAGAACAGTAAAGTGCCTCTCTCACAGAATCATCATAGCGTGAGGGGATTTTTGCCCAGCTTATGTCAAGAATACTCTTTAAGGGACTTGGAAGTACTGTGATGATCTCTATGAGCTGAATGCAAACCTATGTATCTATCATGATTTTTATCTCTCCCCATGTCAGCAAATGACAGCAGTGGAAAACTTGCTTTGAAAAGTGGAATTAGAATATTTAGCATAGGACAGAGTTTTGTCCATTAGCATGCCAGACCACCCAGGTTGAGATCAATATTATTGAGCTCTCTGACAGTATGTCTATGCAACCATAGTGTCATGTCAGCTTTTCTAAAATGCTTGCTGATGAGATCAGGGAAGGAGAGAGGAGACAGGAGGGCTGGAAAAGATGTAGCTTCCTTTTCTCCTCAAACTCCATAATCTTTCTCTCTTTGAAAATTATTTTCCCCACCAAATTTGGACAAGAGTCCTGTTTAACATCACTTAAATGAAAGCTTCCACTGAAGTGATGGAGTGGCTTTCACCACTTCTTGCAAATTTTTCTAAATTTCACTAAGTAATAGTACTTTTGTTACAAGTCAAGGTTTCTGCGGTTTTATTTTTCAGTCTTCCCTCTACATGGTTAAATTCTTTATTGTTTAATGGATATATTTAAGATTACTCACTGTCTCTCCTGCCTGATCCATACCTTGGTCTCAGAGAAAGATAAAAGGAAAAATGAGCACTTTGATGCACACTTGTTACTAGTGAGCTGAGCTCTCTGTGGTCTCTCAGATTATCTCCGTAGAAAGTAAACACTGTTAAGAATCAGAATCTTGTCCACCTCTCAGGATAATGGAAATAAGAAAAATGACTTGCTAACCTTTACTGAAGTGTATTCCAGGTGCTGGGTAAAATAATATGATTTTTGATGTGAAGGTGTTGGCCTTTTGATGAGTTTGGGTTAAATTATTATTTACTGTATTTATCATGCATAGTCTTTAGTACTCTAATGCTCAATATGAGTTCCTAAATTTATATGAAAATGTGACCCCCTCACTTTAACCCTGCCTCCCTATCTTACCAGACCAGTCCTCTGTGGAACCTATTTGCAAAGGACTGGATTAATGGTCTATTTCCATGTTGTGGACTTCAAATTATTAAATGATGCGGGGAAACTTTTTCACCTTTTGAGGAAGACTTCACAGATGGCTATCACCCAATCTGAAAAATTTACTTTTGTGTCTCTGAAAGAGACATTTTCATGTGGTTGGATTTCGGGACAGACTTAAGGGTGGACATCCTTGGGTACATTTTCAGCCACCACCTAGCAAGCTGGCTGTGACTACCTTTCCTGGCTGGCACACTGTGTTTTTGGGGGCGGGAATGGAGCATAGTAACAAATTTCCTGTCCTTTGCTAGGCATTTATTTTCCAGACTCCCTTGTAACTAAAAGTGACCTGTGCCCTTATAGCCAATGCTGGGGTTGGGGACGGAGGGCAGGGTGAAGAATTTTCTGGAAAAGGTTTGGGAGAACTCCTCAAGAGTTTATGGGTGTGAAGGAATTATACTCAAGACTAGAGACATTGGCTTAGGTTTGTAGATAGTTTTGTTGTATATATTTCTCATTGGGAAGAAATCTTGCCTTTTGTGTGGAATGTGCTCTGTGCTTTGCTGTCTTGGGACAGCAAAGGTATAGACCTAAGAAGCCAATGTTCTGACGATGGCGGAGCAAAGCACACAGGCTTAGGTTTTTGGAGATGTTGCTGAGCTGTTAAACTGGATTGCCTATCTTTAAACTCCTTGCTAAATAAACAGATTTTTTAATTTAATAAGTCCTTTTTTTAAAAAAAATAACTTGCTGCTGAGCACATCCTAATTTATATACATTTTATTACCGATATACGCCCTTCTCTTATGTTCTCTTGTCCTTGAGATCATGGGTATGTCAAGGGGAGTGAGAACCCATCTGAGTATATTTTGAACAGCATCTGAGCATGTTGATAATTTTTTACTGATTACAAAACTAATACCTTGACATGTCTTAAATGACTTTTTCCTTCTCTTGTTTGGTCAAGCAGGACAGTGACTTCTATGACTATGCCCTCCTGTTCTCCTCCTGTTCTTCAGGGGCACCAGAGGTAGGCATGCACTGATTAAAAAATAAGTCATATCCCATTCACACATAGCCAATAAATTAGGCCTGTTATTTAGTCCACTAAGGTGATTACTGTTGGGTTAAGCTGTGAGCTTCCTGGGAGCATCTCAAATACAATTTTAATAGCAAGAATGAGGTCACCAAGAGCCTTTGAGGAACTCATCATTTGAGGTGACAGAAGGGTGCCCATGTGTCTTTTTCCTGCTGAGAAATAGCTGGGCAGCTCATCTGGCAGGAAGGCTCCTGGGGCTGGATTTCAGGTTTCCTGGAAGCTAAGGGAACCTGTGAGGAATCAAGGTCCCTCCCCGTGGTGGGTAATGAAGGATTCTGGGATGCAGAACTGGCCTGCGCTCTGGTGAGGGATGCTGCTTTCACTGATTACAGTTTTTGGACTACTAATGCCCAGTGGCTGGTGTTTCCCTGTGCCTTCTAGAAATTTACCTGGGCTCAGATTCATAAACCACAGCCTTTCTGTAGCTCCTTAAGATTTTGTGTTTTCTTCAGGATACTATCATCTGGGAATGCAAGAAACCTTGGGAAATGGGGAAGTGCACATAGTCCATGGGTAAATTTATTAGGTTTATTTATGTAGTTTAGCTAATCTACATACCCACCTAAATGCTCACTTTTCCCCAACCTACTTAACACTCCTAAATGCTTTTCCCAACCTACTTTCTTTTTTTAAAAAATTTTAATTTTATTTGTTCTAATTAGTTGTTCCTGACAGTAGAATGCATTTATACATTTTGGTAGATCATACATAGAGTGTAATCTCTCATTTTTCTTATATCTATTGCAGGATATATCTATCAATTATATCTATTGCAGAATCGCATCCATCATGTAGTCATACATGTACATGACCAGCTTGCTTTCTTACCACACTTACCCACCTACCTATCTTTTCAAAACATAAAGAATGAAATTCTTTTTCCATTTTATCATGTTGCTTAATTTTCTTTTACCTCAACTTAAAGGAGTTTAGCTCATACTCATGTATTATTACTGTTGTTGTGCTATTTAGGAAGTCATCTTTACTATTAAAGCTACTGAGAGGATAGCAGATGTGATTTTGTTGGATTCTTTAATAGGTGATGTTGAATGGAGTATGAAGAGGCTGAAGAAACTGTCTCTGAGGTGTTGGGAGATTTTTAACTTGGCCCCATACAGAAGGATTCAGTCATTTATTTTTAATTTATGCACTTTTCTATTTACCCCTGGTATTTCTGTGATCTAACGGAAGATGTAGTGGATTCTAAAGTCACATAGGCCAGTCTCTAACAATGGACCCTGATCCTTCCACAAAAGCAAGGCTCTTCTAAAATACTGTACTTAGTTGAGTAGTGTCTCCCTAAATCCATGTCCACTTGGAAGCTGCAAAATGTCCTTGCAGACATTATCAAATTTAAGTGTCTGGTGCAGCTGAAAGCCCAGGAAATCAATGATTGCCAGAAATCCAGGAATCTAGGAAGTGTCAAGGGTGGGCTTTTCCTCAGAACCTTCAGAGGGAGCATGGATGGCCCTGGCAAGTTGACCTCTTGGTTTCAGACTCCTGGCCTTCAGAACTATGAAAGGATAAATTTCAAATTTTTGTTTTAAGCAACACAGTTTGTGGGAAATTTTTATAGAAGTCCTAGGAAACTAATACAGATATTTGGGTTTCAGTAGGACATTTAATTCAGAAATACAGAACATTAGGGAAAAAGTGTGTTGTGGGGATCACCCAAACTTCTATGAATGAATGTGGCTTCAGTCTTTTCCTAAAGTAAATAGTCTTCACTAGCTGTAATCATGGAGTACTATTTTTTTCTTGGTGAAGATTTATCAGGGTGTTTTGGCAGTCAGCATTTAAACCTTTTCTGATAAACAAACAAACAAAAATCTTTGGAAGTTCTTCCTCCCAGTCTATGCGTCTATATTGAGTTCTTCCCTAGTGAACAGAAAAATTAGTGCAAAGTCCAACCTGTGAACACAATAAGGGAACAATGTTATTCCCTCTGGTAAGCACAGAAGTGCAAATTAAAAAATCAGGGTACTGTTCTTCACACAGGAAGGGAGTGGAAACAGTGCAGCCTGAGCTGAGCTTCTTAGAATCTAAGTTACCAGTCCCAACTCACTAGACCTCTTCCAAAAGACTGGACGGCTGCTTATTGGGTTGTGACAGGAGTGGGGTGGGGTGGGGTTCATGAGGTATGGATGCTATAAAGTCTTTTAACCCTGAGATTTTTATTTTTCTTGGGACAAAGGAAATATGGAAGCATGCTGTGACTGCAAGTGCTAAATTCAGAGTGGCAACCTTTCCAAGGAAAAAATTTTTTGCCTTTTAGGCATTGCCTCAATGTTCTCGTTTCTTATCTATTTTCTTCTCCTCACCCTAGGAAACTAAATCTCAGTAGCATTTCTCTAATGGTCACTTTTTGATTAGTACCTTTGAAGTACTGCCAAGTTTTAACTTGACCTTTTCTTTCCTTCATTCATCTCAAGGGCCTTAAGAGCCAACTTTGTGGTTTGCTAAAGCTGATTTCTCACCAGTGGGTGGTGGCCCATTGCTTTTAGGGGAAAAGGGACAGCCACAAGGATTTGAGTGGAGGGAGCAAAGGTGGGGTGTGGTGTGTCAGAGATAACTGGAATTAGGGGGCAGGAAAAGACTGCTGAATCTACTTGATAGCAGAATCGATTTGGCAGTTTGCTTGAAAAACTTTCAGAGATGACTGATTTAAAAAACTTCTATTGCATTAGCTTTAGATTTATTTCAGGAAAGTTTTGAGGGGCCTCCTACAGAAGAAAATGTTTACTTGTGTGTATACACAAGCACACACACATATACACACATATGCACACATACATATATGTAATATATATGTGTGCATATATATATATATATATAGACATATTTGAAAGTACAGAAAATGCACATATATTCACACATATATGTATATAGGTATACATATATATTTTCCCTACTTCCAGATTCTCAAAAGATTTGATTTCCTACAGGCACCAGAATCTACCCTGCTCCCTAAGAGGAGAAATGAGAACGGTTTAGTCTCAGACTCCTCTTGCTGATGTTAACATTCGAATGATGCTGATAGCCATTTTTCTCACGTTCTAAATAGCGGGACTGGAGGACAAGGAGCAGTCCTTCTTAATTCCTATGGGAAAAGAGAGTTTGATCATACCGTTAAGCAACTTGGGTGAATCTGGGAAGCAGAAGCCCCAGGTTGTCAGTGTCCATGTGCTGGTGAGGGAGGTCAGCACAAGGCAGCTTTGCTCAGCCACTCTGGGGGCAGTTAAGCAAGCCCAGTGTGGGAAGAGCAGCAGGCGAGGAGTGAACAAGCTGGGCTCTTGATGGAGGTCACACATTAGCTCAGGGACTGGGCACATTCCCTTGGGACTTGGGGCACCAGGTTCTCTAGAGGCAGGAGTTGCAGGTGGGGAAAAGTCTGTCCTGCTACAGGACTTTCCCAACAGCGCTCCCCTGTAGTTTTCCAGCCTGCTAACTAGCAGGCACCTTCTCTGAAGGTGAGGGGCTGCATCCTGGGAAAGAGGGGTCTTCCCTCATTTTCACAGTAGCATTTTATGGGATGGGGTGGCCCCGCTTCCCCACACCTAAAAAGGTGAGGTTTTCTTTCCTTCCTTCCTGTTTCCTCTTTAGATATTTAGTCTTACAAATGAGATGTTGTCCTGTTCTGGTCCCCTACTCTGTTAACTTTTTCCCCTGATAAAGAATGCTTAAAAATGCATTTAATGTTTTATGAAGCACTTGGTTTATTATACTAATAAATCCTCCTTTGAGTTTGCCAAATAACTTGCCGTAAATGTGATGGGTTTATATGGAAATTAAGGTAGTACTCCATCTTTTTAATAAGACAGACATAGATGGAAAGGGAAATGAGTGTTTGCTGGAAAGAAAGAAGGGTTGGGTTTGGTGGAAAGTTCTCCTCTGGTTTTCCCAGGTTAGTTGGCGAGTGTTGACATCAGGGTCAAGTTAGGTGTGCACCTCCCTCCTCAGTAAGAAAGCACATGGGCAGGGGAATGACATTTTCTATGCTGAGTTCTTTATTCAGACTCCCTCAGTCTCCTGCTTAGGTTATTGATGTCAAAGGCAAGGAAAGCATTGTGCATCTTTCCAGGGAGCACAACAGAGGCCTGTCATTTGCAGTTCTTCTCAACCATGTCTGCCCCTTGGAATCACTTGGGTGCTTCACAGAACTGTCAAGCTTGCGCTAGGGCAAAGCAATGAATGGCAATAATATATCTACAAGTGGAGTGTGGGCATCTGTTGTTCTTTAAAACTCCTAAGAACCTCTGAGGAAAGGTTGGGGAATCTTTCTGTGTTTTCCAGGAGTTGGTTTGTAAAAATACAGACAGGGGTACATGTACATGCTCACCCATTGTCATGGACCATGGCTCCCAACACACACACATAGATGTGCATCAAGGCAGAGACACAATCCTAGAACATAGAAATTTGAGCATAGATGTGGATATACACAGATTCACATGCACGCACAAACTTAGTTTCAAGGTGAGAGACACTGTTATACAAACAACACATACACACGCACACACACACACAAACACACAGTCCTCCCTTGTATAGATGTAGCCCAAGATACACAGAGATATGCATGGGATGGCACATGGAGACCTATATTGACAGAGGTACAGTGGGGTACATTCAGACACCCCACGATGAAGAGACACACGCTCAGAAATGCACTCTTGGAAACGGTCAGGACTTTTGTGTCCAAAATCATGAAGAAGTCTTTGGATCCTTTCTCTTTCCACAAAATGGGTTTTGCCTAAAGATGAAACTTGTGTAGCCCCAGAGAAGCGGGCAGGCTAGCTTTCAACAGAAACAGCTCCTGCTGAGATTGTCCTTCACAGATCCTGCAGTCTTGGAGAAGTGCAATGATGAATGAAACTATCACTTCGTGTGGAGGTGGTGACAGTTTTGGAGGACGGACAAAAGTGTCTATAAATGATGGCACTTGACAGTTTCCTTTTTCTCTAAAAGCCATAATCTCAAATCTACCATTTGTAGTAAGCATTCCAGGAATGTTTTTTGGCCCTCAGAACAAGCTAGTGGGCCAACTGCTATTATTTGTCCTCATTTTGTAGGTGTGGGGACCCAGGGATAGAGGTTAATGGAGTAACTTTCTGGGCTACTCAGCCAGTGGATTCACATTTAGGCCTTACTTGAGAGTCTGTGCCCTTCCCCACCATGCATATTTAGATGTAATCCAAGGATCCATTTCCTACAATGGGAAGACAGAAGGTTAGAGTGGTTAAGCACCTCCACATGGGCTCCTCAGAGATACAAGCTTCGAATTTCGGTATTAACAGTCCCTGACTTGCAATGCTTCTACATAAGGGTTTTCAACTTTACAATGGTGCAAAAGCAATACCTAAACCACAGTTTTAATTGTGGGTACTTTTTCCAGGCTAGTAATATTCCATGTGATGTTCTTTGGGGATTCCACACAGCTTCCTGCCAGCCACACCATCAAGAGTGTAAACAACTGATGCTCCACTCTGTGCTTGTATTGCTAAACTAAGATGTTCAGTAGATTGCATTAAGTACCTTTTAATTTGTTTTCAACCTAAAATGGCTTATAGGACATAACCCCATGATGAGTTGAGGAGCTCCTGCATCTGGTTTCTGGTCCAAGCCTGATTGCCTTGGAGAGATGGATCTTTAGATAATTCCTCTGTTTGTACATGGACTTGATAGTGTGGGGCTGGTGATGCTGAGCACAGGGACCCTGGATTATAAAAAGTCAGGATGCCACAGCTACCCTGAGAATCACACTTTTTTCTTTTCTTTAAAAAGAGAAGGAATTGAAGGCTTCTATTTCTCTCTCTTCCTATTTGCTTCTGTGCTGTGCATCTGCTTTTTGTAGAACACAGATCATCCCTATTGAAAAATTCTTGGATTTGAATCACAATCCTAGGCAGGATGACCTAAGCTTTGGCAGCATGTATTTTCCATGGTTGTGGATCCCGCTGGAGTGACACTCACTAGGTGAGCAGACGTCTTGGTCACAGTGCCTCCAGGTGGGATCTGCTCCAGTCCTCTCCTCAGCACACTATCGAGGAGGTGACTCTGGTTTAGGATACAAACATATCTCCTGTCAATCAACAGTGAACCCTTGATTTATTGAGCATTTATCACAGGTTTATCCCTGTGATATATTCTGAGGTGGTTGTAAGAGTGAGTGTTCCTGTACTCAAGTGGTTTATGATTTAATTGGAGTGACAAATAATGAAGCTAATTAATGAATTAGAAATAATTATGCCAGAGAGCAGAGATTGAAAGTGAGATGAATGTACCAGACCTGGACATAGTCACCCCTCCTCCAGCATAATGTTTTAAAAATATTTTAAAATGGGTTGGAAATATTTCAATATCAGAATATTTAGAGTAAAAATTTGGGGTTCCTGGGTTGGTTTGTTTGTTAATTGGTACCAGGGATTGAACTCGGGGGCATTTGACCACTGAGCCACATCCCCAGCTCTATTATGTATTGTATTTAGAGAAAGGGTCTCACTGAGTTGCTTAGCACCTTGCTTTTGCTGAGGCTGGCTTTGAACTTGTGGTCCTCCTGCCTCAGCCTCCCGAGCCGCTGGGATTATAGGTGTGCACCACAGCACCTGGCTCCCAGGTTCTCTTGAAAAAAAAAAAAATTATTAGATCTAGCAACTCTGGGGCTATGTGCCATGTAGAAGCAATCGACTACAACCCCTGGGATGAGGCATGTGCTGTTCCATTTCCAGAGCTTACTGCATGCTTGGGTCTGACGTTGCTCACTCACTGAGATTACCTACCTGGACGCTGCAGGTAATAATCATTACCATGCTTAGGAATAAATTGATAGAGTTCTGTGACAAATGTCTTGGGAGACTGAGGAGAGAAAGTCATCGAGGGCTGAAACAGGGGAAGCTTCATAAAGGAATTGGTAGTGAAGCTGAACAACAAAAGCGTTAGGATTTAGGTAAGGATTTAGGGTTGGGGGTTGGCGTGTACTTGTGTGCATGGTACATAGAGAGGCAAATGGTGAGCACAAAGTTAAAGTCTGAATCAAGGGCTGTGCAGAGCAAAAATTTTAAACATTTGGAAGAAAATATGGAAGCCTTTTATATCAGAACTGGGAAGAATTTATTTTAATGTCATAAAAAGCCCAAACATAAGGAAAACTTTCTGAAGTTTGGCTTCACTAAATTAAAAACAAAAATCCTCTAGTTATCTAAAAATGGAGGAAACAAAAGGCAAGTAGAAGACAGGGGGAATAACTAACAACAGACAAAATAGAGAATTAATGACCAGAGTTCATTAAATAAAAACTTCTAAAATAAATCAGAAAAGATGAGCAACTCAATAGAAAAAATGTATAAAATATATACAATATAGAAGAAAAGATGAGTGAAATTGAGGATATAAATAGAAGCTTAAACTAAAGCAAAGAGTGAAAAAAGACAAAAAAAAAAAATAAAACAACAAAAAATAAAATAAAAAACCAATCAGTAACAGATTCAGTGACACAAGTTCATGGATTCTACCTTATGTGAATTTGAAGGAAGGAAGGGAGAGATAGGCAGGAAAGTAAAATTTTAAGCTGGGGTGGTGGCACATACCTGTAATCCCAATTACTCAGCAGGCAACCTATGACCCTGTCTCAAAACAAAATTAAACAAAAAAAGGGACTGGGCATGTGGTTCAGAGGTAGAATGCTCCTGGGTTCAACCCTGGGAAAAACACAAATTCACGGGTACACAAATTGAAGAAGTAAAAGTGATTTTCCTCTTGGAGTTCTCTCAATGACATTCTGATACCACCTTGGTATCCAAGTGGATGTTCAATTAGAATCTGAACAATTACTGCAGACCCCACGGGGTAAGGGCCTTAGTCCCAGGAGGTTGGTGGCGCAGGTCCCAATACCAGCCACTTCAGTGAGAAGTTGACTTCTGGTCAACTGACTCAACTGCACATTGGGAATAACACAGCTCCCCCTTCAGGTCCAATGACTCTGAGAACTCAGGGAAAAAAATCATAAAATTTAAATACCCAGGTGAACAAGAACATGGTCAAGGTCTGGAAGAGACCCATGTGCAGGAGCATCTGCCCTATTGGAGTCGGGGTATGCCACCCTCTGGGAACACCCTGTTCCCCAACCAGGAAGTGTCAAGCCTCAGTTTCATTGAAGCCTCATTGTTCGCCTTCCCTCCCTTGTTGGGTCCAGCCACCATCCGGGAGCTATGTAAAGCACCCCGCCTGCCACTCTTGACCTCATTGCATAACACAGACATTCCTATCAATTGGGAATTCCAACCAATCAGGAATTCCAACTGCCAGCAAAGAGGAACGGAGACCAGCTATATATATATATGACCCACTCCCGTATATATATATTATGGCCTTCCAAATTATATGAAAATTATAAGCCTGCATATGGAATATACTAGACTCCAAGCAGGATGAGCATAAAGGAAACCATACTAATGTAGAAGAGATTGAGAAACAGAGATAAAGTTCAGAAACATCCAAAGAAAAATAGCATATACTTTTAGATAAACACTCTTGCTTCTGGTTTGAAAATAAGGAAAAAATGGTAGTGGATTGAGCAGCTATGAACATTGATGTGGCTGCATCACTGTAGTAATCTGATTTTAAGTCCTTTGGGTATAGGCCAAGGAGTGGGATAGCTGGGTCAAATGGTGGATCCATTCCAAGTTTTCTAAGGAATCTCCACACTGCTTTCCGGAGTGGCTGCACCAACTTGCAATCCCACCAGCAATGCATGAGTGTACCCTTTTCCCCACATCCTCGCCAACACCTGTAGTTGCCTGTGTTCTTAATAAAAGACATTCTAATTGGGGTAAGATGAAATCTTAAGGTGGTTTTGATTTGCATTTCTCTTATAATGAGTGATGTTGAACATTTTTTCTCAAATCTGTTGATTGCTTGTAGATCTTCCTCTGTAAAGTGTCTGTTCATTTCCTTGGCCCATTTATTGATTGGGTTATTAGTGTTCTTGGTGTAAAGATTTTTGAGTACTTTGTAGATTCTGGAGATGAGTGCTCTATCTGAAGTGTGTGTGGCAAAGATTTTCTCCCACTCTGAAGGCTCTCTCTTCACATTGCTGATTGTTTCCTTTGCTGAGAAAAAGCTTTTTAGTTTGACTCTATCCCAATCATTGATTCCTGCTTTTATTTCTTGTGCTTTGGGAGCCATGTTAAGGAAATCTGGTCCTAGGCCAACGTGATGAAGATTTGGACCTATTTTCTCTTCTATTAGGTGCTCAATTCACAATAGCTAGATTATGGAATCAACCTAGATGCCTTTCAGTAGATGAATGGATAAAGAAACTGTGATATATATACACAATGGAATATTACTCAGCCATAAAGAAGAATAAAATTATGGCATTTGTAGATAAATGGATGATGTTGGAGACTGTTATGCTAAGTGAGATCAGCCAATCCCAAAAATCCAAAGGCCGAATGGTCTCTCTGATAAATGAATGATGATGCATAATGCGGGGGGGGAAGGGTGGCAAGAATGGAGGAAGGATAGATAGCATAGAGGGAAGGGAGGGGTGGGGTCGGGGTGGGGGGGTAAAAATAATAACAGAATGTGTGACAGATACCATTGCCCTGTGTACATGCATGAACGCACAGATGGTGTGACTCTACTTTGTGTACAACCAGTGAAACAATAGCTGTACTCCATTTGTGTTCAATGAATCAATAAATAAATTAAAAAAAATTGATGTCAAAAAAAAAGGTAGTGGAATTTTAAAATGGTAAAAGAAAAAAAAACCCTCTAAAAACCTGCAAACCAATAGAATTCCAAATCCTATGATACATTAAATAAAATGAAGGGAAAAACCTCACTCACTCTACAAACAAAGACAGAATTTATTGCCCGCATACCTTCTGTCCTACAAGAAGTGTTAAAGGAAGTTCTTGAGGCTGAAGGACAGTGATACCAGATAGGTTGACAAGGGAACAAGGAATGCTGGAAAATATAAAAGGTATTTTAGAATTATGAATTTCTTTGAAAGATAATCAAATTAAAAATGATATATTGTGGATTTATACACATATACATATTAATTAAGTATGACAGTAGCACAGAGGGTTGGGGGGAAATGTTAGTATGCTGTTTGAAAGTTTTTGTATCATACAGGAAAGTATAATATTTGAAGCTGAATCTTGACTGAAGGTGCATAATTTAACTATAGAGCAATTACAAAATAAAACCAGGACACTATAGCTAATGAGCCAAACATGGAGCTAGAATAAAATATACATATACTCTATTAATCCAAAGGAAGGAAGGCAAAAAGGGAACAAAGAGCAGTTGGCAGGCAGAAAATAAGAAAATGGGATAGTGGAGTTAAACATCACAATATGGACGATTTAATGATCTAAACACGTAATTAGAAAACAAACTATAAAACTAGGTTTAAAAAGAAGTTCCAGTTATATTCATTTTATAAGAAATACATTATAAATAAAAAACACAAAAGGACTGAAAAAATATTAAATATGAAGCATGATCGCATGAGAGTTGGAATAGCTATGAAATACTGGCAGGGTAGAGGAGAACTTTTAGAACAAGGAATGTTTGCAGAGATAGGAATGTGTCAGGATAAAGGGGTTAATTCATCAGCAAGCTGCAACAATCCGAAATGAGTGCGCACAGAGTTTGAAAACACGTGAACCAAAAATTGTCATTACTGAAAGCAGAAATGAATACAACCGTAATTAGGACTGGAGATTACAAAACATTCGTACTTGGTTTAATAATTTCCGCAGAGAAACAGTAATAACAAGATTTGGAAAACATTATCAATCGACATGGATTAATTGAGTTACGGAGCACAGCGCTCAAGAAAGCAGGAAACACCCTTTCAAAGGCACATGGAGCCATTGAGATGGACCATGAGCTGGACCACAAATAATTTTCAGTAAATTATGAAGGTTGAAGTCATGCAGAGTTTGTTCTGTGACCACGGAATTAAATTAAAGACCAGCAATTGAAAGATATCCTGGCTGTCCCTGAAACTTGAAACTAAACCGCACACTTCTAAATAATTAATGGGTTTAGGAGTAGATCACCAGGGAAAACATTTTTAGCTGAATAGAAATGAAAACAAAACATAAAAATGTGTGGGATATGGCTAAAGCAGTGGTGGGGGTGGAGTTTTAAGTGCTTATGTTGTACCAGAATAGGTGTCTATGAGCAATTATCTAAGCTTGAAACTTAAGCTAAGAAATGCAGACCAAATTAAACTGGCATACCACAAAAGAGGAATTAATAGATTAGACTTGAAATGAAAGAAATTTTTAAGAGAGAAAACAACAAAAATCACACATAAACCAGAAGCTAGTTTTGAAAAACACAGTAACACAGAAGGCAGTTTTAAGAGGCTTAAATTGGCCAAATTTGGGATATCTACCCTTCATGAATATGATCCACTGACCAAAATGGAAAATCAGAATCCCCATACTAGCAATAGATTGATGTAAAAAAAGACTTGCTTATGGAATGTTGATATTTGAGCAGTAATTGTGGACCTAAGCCTACAGATAGGGAATCATCATGTTATAACCAATGTAATAAATTTCTACAGGCCAGAATCACCAATGGATGCTAAATCTAGGAGGAAATTTTGATAATGGGAATTATATTTGTATGGTCTTAGAATATCATCCCAGAGATTCTTTCATTGGTTACAGTGAGGAAATATGATAGTAATTAAATGGTAGAAAAATTTGGCAGCCCCTTGACTGAGTCCTACAAAACTAAAGACCAACACTGTGGGACACACGGATATCATGTGACACCCTAAGGAGAACATGACCTCACTGATTCCATATTCCTAAGTTAATAGATTCAATCTTGAGAAAGCACAATTCGAGAGATGCAGTCATTTCTCGAGCATCAATGTCATAAAAGACAAAGATTGTGGGCGTTGTTGCTGATGATAGAAAACTGTCCCAGACTGAATGCATATGTTGAAACCTTGACCCTGCAGGTCTTTGGGAAGTAGTTAGAGTTAGATGAGGTCTTGAGGGTGGGGTGCTGTTGAATGGGACTGGTGTTCTCATGAGAGTCTAGAGAGATTTTGCTTCCTCCTCCCCCTGTGATTACACAGCATGGAGACTGATGTGCCAGGGAGGAAGCAGCCTTCACCAGACACACAGGTGTGCTGGCACCTTACTCTTGCACTTCGCAGTTCCAGAACTGTATGGGATGAATGTTTGTGGTTAAGTCACCCAGTTTATGGCATTTTTCTGTAGCAGCCAAGCTGAGAGAATAATTGGTGGTAACGGGTGCTGCTAAGCAAATATCTGAAAATATGGAAGCAGTTGGTGTTCAAAAGGAAATTGTAATCCATAGGTACTTGTTTTGAAGAATCAATGGACATTTGTGTGCTTTTTCCTTCATTCAGGTTTGATTGATTTAAATGATTTTTTTTCCTTTTTTCTTTTTTCCAGATCATATTAAATTTAAGTGAAAAAAGGAAAGAAAGAGAGAGAGAGAGACAGACAGACAGACAGACAGACAGACATTTGATTCATTTAGGAACCTATTTTATCCCTTTCTCCACTTTCTATTGCATCCCCCCGCCCTCCCAATTCAGAATCTTTTCTTGAGCATTCTTGACAAGAATTCTAATTTTCAGAGCTTTTCTAGTAAGATGAAATTATGGATGATTGGAAAAGAAGGCAGATGTGTCAATTCTTCCTTGTGGCCTCACAAGAAATGAATTCCACAGTGTGCAGGGATTCTGCAGAGGTGCCAGGCAACAATAGACTTTTATCTATTCCAGAAGATCATTTCTCTCTGGGAATTCAAACCACGGATCCCAGCTCACCTGTAGACATCTGCTGTACATTGACAGTAAGTCAGATGCTTATTCCAGCTCCGTACTCTGTTGTGAATGCATCAGTAGCTGCCTCATGGAAATTGATTATTCTGAAATATTATGGAAGCACAGGCTAGGTGGAGTAGGTTTGCTGAAAGATACAAGCTAATTTGATGGTTCCCCTGCTCTTGAATGAACCTTCCTGATACTTTCACCTTGTCGTGGTCTGATATATATCAGTGCTTCACAGTTAGGAAAGAATACATATTAATGTGTTCAGTAAGTAACTTGGGAAGAAATGTGTTTATCTTATTTCACCAGAAGCTGATGGGAATGCATTGCCTAATCTAAATAATTTATTTAGTGGAGGGTGATTATTTTATGATCATGTAGCTTGGTTGGCATCTGTCACAGGTAGGGCTTCCTGGAGAGTGATAGCTTTTAATACATCCATACCCTTTGCCTAGTTCAATTAGCAGTGTTTTGAATTATTGATCTCAGTTTAATTTGCACTGGTCCAGCAGGGTCAGCTTCATGGTCCTACGGCTGGTACAGCTACTTAGAAGATCCCTACACTGGCTTTAATATGCTGCAGTTGCTGTCTTGAAAAATCTTATGTTTTGAACAATGAGGTCTGAATTTTAATTTTTCACTGGGTCCTGCAAATTATGTAGCCAGTCTTGGGTGCTATCAAGCTGTAAGTGGCATTAGACTGGGCCAGTCAGGGTCAAGTTAAAGTAATGACAGGGCTTGGTCACTAATTAGCTGTGTGACCTGCAGGAAGTTTGGTTCTTGATGTTATTGATTAGAAATAAGTAAAATAAGTGCCCCACTAACTTCCAAATTCTTATGATGTTTAAAGGAAGTGATATGAGGATACAGTGTAAACTATAATCAATAACATGCATGTATTGGTAACTATTCACTTACATTTTGTTTACTGAGCTAAAGTCAAGTAAACTTTGTAACAAGTTGATTAACATCAAGGTCATTGTGGCAGAGAAGCATTGGTGTTTGGGAAGATTATTTAATCCCAGGTTATCTGCTAGAAATTTTCATCTGCCTAGCTCTCTCAATACTATGCTCCAGTGTTTGGGTCACAAAATGGCTATTGTTTTAGCACAGTTTTCCTCCTGACCAGGTATAAACCATGAAAGGTCAGATTCCAGATAGATAGGAATCTGAAGAGGAAGTTAGGATTGATTCTGTGTTTTTTCTTTTTCTTTGTTATTTTTGGTGGAAAGAGCATTGATGTGATATCAGGTAGGTTTGGCTTTGCCAATTTTACTAACCGACTTGAGATGAGATCTCTAAGTCTCAATCTGTTAAATGAAAAAAAAAAAACAAAAAACAAAAAACAAAAAAAAAAAACCTAAGGATTTTTAGGGTTGTGAGCCTGCAGAATCACCTTTGTAAAATGCCAATCTCTATAGGGCCTTAATAGTTGGCAAATATTTGTTTTTCATCTCTTATTGTGTATTCTTGTTTTGTGAATATTGTGTGTGTGTGTGTGTGTGTGTGTGTGTGTGTCCACAACTAGATTGTGGAATCTTTGGGGTCATAGATGATGCTTGCTTTCCTTTTTAGTCTCCTACAGTTTCTAATATACTGTGGAACATTTAACAAATAGGTTCATGTAAACTATTTCTTGATTTTTTTTTGACAGAAATGAAATTAAAAGTCAGTTCAGCTCTGTCAAATGTATTTAAAAACACTGAAATTGCATCCTGGCAGGCTCATCGCAGATTTCAATAAGATCCTAAGAGCATTTGCTCATCTGTGTCTAGGCTGCAGACATATCTTTTAGTAATCAGCCTGTGGGAGCCATCAATTTAGAAATTCCATTTGGAACACTGATACATTTGTTCTGAATCATTCCATGCTATAGAGGACTGCAAGAAGAAAACTGCATAAATTTGGAGTTTGGACCCATGCCTGGGTCTCATTTCTGCAATAACAAATGCTGGTGTTATATTCTATAAATGGGGGATATGGGATAGCAGGGGATGGGTGCTAGAAAATATTGCTCAGGAGATTGGTTCTTGAGCATAGAGAATGGGACTGGAACAAGAAGTGATACTCTGGTAGTATCAGAGCAGAAAGGGATGTGACTGGAGAGTAAAGGAATGTAATGGACAGCCCTGAATCTTGCCATTTTGGAGATCCCAACAAGAATGGCCTGGTTTTGGTTAAGGTTCACTGGATTTGGGTAGGAGAGTAAGGGAGAAAGATGAAATGCATGATGTCTTTCTGCTTTTAACCTGAATTTATTGTGGAATTGTAACTAGAACTGAACATAGAGCTGAGAGACCAGTGGACCCAATGGTGGTAGAGTATAGAGGCAATAAGCTAGGGAGCTTAGGCAGAAAGGCTGGGAGTTTTGAATTACCTCCACATTTCACACACTGCACCACTGTGTGATTCCCTGCTGTTCTCCACACTGATGTGGGAAGCAGGCAGAGGTCTGAGCAGACCAGAGGCTCATAGGCATGTTTGGCCATTTTTAAAATAGCACATAGTGTGTGTGCCAGAGGGGTCCTAGGACAGCTTCCAGTGTTCCCATTTCCTGGTATTCATGTTGCACATAATTCTGTCCCTGTGAGTCAGTTTTCTGTTGCTGTGACAAAATACCTAAGTAAAGCAAAAGAGTAAAGGTTGCTTTTGGCTTAAGGTTTCAGAGGCTTCAGTCCATGCATTTTCATCCATGCTGCATTTTCATCCATGCTGCATTTTCATCCATGCTGCATTTC